>CM041726.1:24020439-24425439 GCA_023373845.1 Nibea coibor | reverse complement strand
AGCTCTGTGGCCCAGATGAATCAGGCCTTGGACACACAGATGATGAGTTGATGTTTTGGGGTTGAAACTGGTCAGAGTGAACTAAAGACAGAACCTACAACAATACAAGTAAACTTTTCCACTCGGAGTTGTAAACGCACCGCTGCAAACAATTTAGCGTGGACTCATTCCATCCAAACACCTCACTAAGCATCTCACTGCCCCGTCTCTAATTTTCTACGCCCCCCCTCACCACCACCGCCCCCACCGCCGCCGCTCTCTCCTCGGTGTGTGTTGTACAGTACGGGGTCGGACTGCGGCTCGGGAAATCCCATAAAGGAGTGTGTGTCAGCGAGATGACAGAGCGAGACAAGACTCTTTATCACTGCGTCTGGAGGTGCAGTGTGTATACAAACACACACACACACACACACACACACACACACACACAAACAAACACTTACTGTACCCCACGCCGAGCCCCCGGGTCTTGACTCAACACCATAAAAACCCGCCGTCCCATCATGCTTGGCGGCAACATCAGCAATGAGGAAGCCTGACGTGATGACATGATGTGTGACATCACTCACACAACACACACACTTTAAATTAGCAGACTGGCAGCATGACAAGATGTGTGTGTGTGTGAGAAGACAGGCGCACACCTGCGGGGGGTCATAAATGATGTCTGTAATTATGTACACACACAAATCACACACTGCAGAGTTTAATTCCGCGAAGCCGGGCTTGCTCACATTGAGACAAACACACACACACACACACACACACACAGTGACAGAGCAGCCCTGAGGCCTGTCTGACAGGACAGTTTAGTGGTCTCATTAGCAGCGGGTGGAATGCCAACAGATAATTAACCAGGAGAGATGAAGAGAGAGAGGGAGGGCGAGTGTCAGCAGTAAAACACATAAGAGAGAGATGTTCTTTATGAGGTGGATAAAGTGAAAAGACGATAAAACACCAGAGGGGAAGGAAGCGGACTTTTCTTCTTTTTCTTTTTTTTTTTTGTCTTGTCTGCCGCTTTCAAACCCAGAAAGCAGTCAACGACTTTCACCCGCTAAGCCGAGCGCCAGACTAACGCCGTCCTCAGGGGGTAAAACAATAACGTGCAGAACGACAGGAAAACACTTTATGATGATGAGTTCCCTTTTAAAGTGCGGAGAAATTGGTATTTTTGCGATGCAACGCCTGCAGTTTGAGAGGGTACAAGAACACTGTGGACAGCTGTACACGTGTATGTGTGGTGATTACACCATTATAGATCAGAAACTAGCAAACACAAGCCACAAGACAGCTAATATTACTGAGTAGTCCAGCTCGGTGTCTTTCAGCCTTTTATTCCACCACATCAGTCCCAGATTTACTCTTGTAAATCGCTGCTGAGTGCGGTTTCATTGCCTGCTCCTGTTCTGGCACGACACTGGCTCCACTCCCCTGGTAATCTGAGCTCACGGTGCGGGAAAAAAAAAGAAATAAAATATCCAAAAAACATTGAGGTGGAAAAGTTTGTGTATTGATGCAACGGAGACAGATTCAGCAAATCTGGAAGCATGTGACTTCAACATGCACTGAAGCTTCAGTTGTAAACACCTGATCAGTGTGGAGTAATGAGACTGTAACCTTCCTCACACTGACACATGGAAAAAACAGAAATGTCATATTTCCATCATGTTTTCAACATTTCGTCTATCATTTGAGGGTTTAACAACACTAACTACGTCACGTCAAACTGTTTTTATTTGTGCAAATTTAGCTAAAATTAGTTCTACGTCTGGGTGGAAACCCGGCGTCTGTGTTCGTCTGTCTCAGTACTTTCCGTCTTGCCCGTCTTGTGTGATACAGCTGATTCAGAGCGTTCTTTAATTCCGCTGGTGTGTTTTTAATGTTTGTGTTTCTTTTTTCGTAATATGGAAAGTTGCATTTACGCAAAATCCTTCTGTGGCTGCTTCTGAGAAACTTCTTATTTTGCCAAATAAATAAGAGTCACCAGGGTACGATGACATCAGCATTGTATTGGTGTGTTTTGTATCGGTACTGAAACTCAGGTAAACGCATTGTTACCAGAACTGAAAACACCCGGCTTTAATAAGTAAGGAAGGTGACATTTTCAATTTCATTTTCACCTTCACCTTGCTGGAAAGTGAAGCTCACTGAGGTTTATCTGACGCGGACTGTCGCGGACGCAGGAATATAGAAAGGAGAAGTTTAAAAAACAAATGAATAATGTCTTCGTCGATGAGTCATCTCCGTGAACAACAAGACTCTCTGACATCCGATATTTGAATCAACTCGCTTTTATTTGAAGACAGCTGAATGCTTTAAGTGTAATTTTATTTCAGTATGAACATGTAAAAAAAAAAAAAAGATGCTGACACACGGTACAAACTTTGCTAAAAAAAAAAAAAAAAATGAATTTATGGTCTCAACATCCAGCAAATAATCGACTAACTAAAGTTAGTGTTCTGTCAAAAATCATCTGCGCTTCTGCCAGTTTTGTTTCTGTCCACAAACTAAAATCTGACGCTGAAAGCTGACGCAGGACGCGTCACGTAACTCGTGCCCCCCAAACAGCCGGCAGACTTAATGCTAATCATCCCTGCTGCCTCATTATCTAAGCCCAGTTCTTAAAATGAAACAAAACCAGATGCTTGTTTAAGGTTGGCAGCAGACAAAGAGGCTCGAGCCAAAATCGGACAAAAACAGACAGTAAAACCGCTAAACTGTGTTTAAACTGTGTTGTATTGAGGCAGAGAAATCAACACCTGCTATTGGAAACACGTGTGGACTTTATTTATTTTTCCCATGAACCAAACTGCCTTGGCTCCGTTAATAGCTGCTTCCCGCTCAAAAGATCCCCCCGATCGGACTGCTGAAAGGAAAAGTGCACTGTGATGACCCGCAGAGGAGATGTAACCATTAATACAGACCGAGTTATATGAAACTTTAATTTATCGTTAAGTTGAAGATGAAAAATGATTATAAAACATGAGTTACACTGCAGAATAACTCAAAATTGGATCATTATCTCAAACAGTGGCACCGGACGCTCCGTCCAAACCCGACCCAAAGTGTGCCGGGAACGGTTCGAGTCCCTCAGAGCTCTGGGACATCTCGTCCTCGTCTTATTCCAGCTCACTTTGTCAAATGAAGCAAGCAACCTCACCCAAACAATGTAAAAAAAGAAAAGTCTGAAGCAAACCAGCAGAGGTTCCTGGAGATGACAACAATGTTCGCAGGCTGATGTAAACTCAGAGGAACTTCGTGTGTGTCGCTTGTTTTTGCAGGGCGATGCAGATAAACGCAGGAACGTGGTAACTAAGGCAACTTCAGCAGGACTGGATACGCCCACGCCCCCCCAAAGCCCCTGTCAGCAGGACAGTCTCTATCTCGGACTTGGACGAGGAAAAAGACGTACGGCAGGATGGAAAAAAAAGGAATCCGTTCACCTCCTCTCCTCCTGTGGAGATGTTTTCTTCAGAGAGGAGGAGGAGGAGGAGGAGGAGGTGAAAGAGTAGAAAAAGAAGCGATCCTCCAACCACCGGAAGAAATGTCTCTTCATCCTTGCGCTGTTTTTCAGAGAGGGAAAGAGGAGCAGTCGTGGTAGGAGGAGTAGAAATATAAATAGACAACAAGATGGAGAAGGAGCTTTGTTAAACACCTCCTTCACATCTTTAGTTCATCTTCATGTATTTAAAATCCTCTCCCTCCTCTTAAAGAGTCTGGTTAGTTCACAGTTTCCACCGTCGAGCGCTACCGTTTTCTGCAGTTACCCCGGCCGGGCCGGCGGGGCAGGGTGGGGGTGGGTGGGGGTCAGCTGGTTGGTTCGGTTGGTCACGCTGACGGCGAGGCGCAGTGCGGCGGGCTCGGCCTCAGTCGGTCGGGGCCGGGATGATGCAGATGTGCAGGAAGTTGTCAGGGTGGCTAAGGTGCTCGCTGAGCCACTGCAGAGGCGTCTCGAGCAGCGGCTCGATGCCGTGGATCACCACCTGGTAACGCTTCTGCTCACCTGGATGGAGACAGACGGGCATATCGTTCAGTATCGATGGATTTCTTATTTTGAAACGTGAGAAAACAAAAAGGGGAAAAGGAAGAAGAGGAAAGAGGTCAGAACAACAAACAGACAGAGAGAGAGAGAGATCAGCGAAGGTAGAGATGAAAGGAGGAAATGAGTAAGTTCAAAAACGGCAAAAGGAAGTGAGGAAGGGGGGGGGGGATCAATGAAAGGGAATATAAAATAAAGAAAAGAGACATGACGTGAGAAAAAGCAAGAAGAAAGAGAAGATAAAAAGGCAAAGACGGTGCAGAGAAAAGAGGAAAAGAGATGGTTACATGAGGTGAGAGAGACCACATCACACACTACAGTAATACCGCCGGTGTGGTGAGAGAAAGAGAGAGGAGAGAAAGTCTGAGAGCAAACGAGTGTGTTCAGTTATGAAGAGGACGAGTGACAGTTGATTGTTTTTGTGTTCGGCGTTGACAGGATCCGAATTTTTAACTCTCACTCTGACGGTTTGTAGTTTCACACTGTGTGTGTGTGAGTGTGTGTGAATCTCTCTGACTCTCTCAGGCCTCCCGTGACTGACTGACCCCGCCCAGCGCTAAAAAAAAAAAAAAGGGCCACGACCGCAAAACGGCCGTTATCGAGCAGCGACTTTCTCAAGCTTTCTCCACCTTCCGGCGCCGCGCCGAGACATTTCTGATGGTTAGATTACATTCAGGCAACGTGAACGGCTGAGACTGTTTTCGAACACGCCGAGTCCACTGCACGGACGACTTTAACTCATTAACGTCTCCAACATTAATTTCAAACATTGTGAACAAACCTGTTCATTCCATTTTCTCTTTACACAGGAAGGCTGAGCACAGCCGAGGAGACACGGCCAGCAGAACGCCTCGTCAATGTTCACACCAACCAGCCAATGGATAGCTCGTCTACATCTACATCTACAGCCACCGTTTGGCTTTAGGTGGAGCTCGTCTACAGCCCCTTGCATATTCTGCTGGTGTTCACTTGATGAAGTTTGAGCCTTTTAAATGCTGCACTGCTCGTCAGCGGCTGGTGACGTGGTAATTTAGGAGGCCTCGTGTGCTTTACATGAAAATAATAAATGATCTTTACTTTTCCTAATTGTATAAATAAGTGCTGGATTATTTTGGAAGAGTGACTGATAAATATTCATTAGGTGAATAGAAGAAATCTGAGAAAGGAATTTTAAGAAGTTAACCCAAAAGGATGAATAATAGTTAATCAATGAATAAATTTAATACAATTTAAAATGGATTAAAAAAATAAGTGTTGGCTTTAGAATGAAAAGCTTTATTAAAATAAATAAATGTATTTGGCATTAAATGCTACTTATAGCTGTAATTAGCAACAAAGCTTCAAATGAACTTCATTTCACACATTTTAGGACTCCCAGCCTGATATTTCTCTCCATATTTTCAAATTAATGACAAATTCATTTAAATTTTTTTGTTCAATTTAATGTTGAAATGATGGACTGGTGTGCAGATTATTTTATGCAGAGCTCCTGTGATGCTCTTGAGAATTAAATACAGTATTTCATGCTTAAATTCACATCCTGCATGCACATACACTGAAAAAATAAAACAGAACTTTTTCTAATATTACATGAAATGATATTAGTACTGTTGATTTCATGTATAAGGTTGCATACTTTTTAAATGTCTGTAGATTTTATGGTGAAATACTGTAAAATATTCATTTTAAATATTACAGTGTTTTACTGTAGAATTAACAGTAATATAAAATACAATATATATAGTCTGTAAAACCCTTAAAATGGTGAATAAATACATTTTTGAAACTGTTTCCCTGTATACAGTAAAACACAGTAATAATTTTATGGTCAAAAACTGCCAAACCATGACGGTAAAATAGTCCATGAATTATTAATGTTTTTTTTTCAACATTTATTTGTATTATTGAGTTTTCAATGTTAATTCCCTTTGTTTTTCCCTTTGTGTATTTTAAATTCTACATAAATAATTCGATAATTAAATAATTAAACAGACTGACTCAAATTTTATTTTCACTTGGCCTTCACTTCACCTGTTTTATCATTTATTTAATGTCACTTCCACCTGATTTATGGTATACTGATCTATTAAGAACAACAAATATTGAAAAACATTTTGATGTCTTCAGTTTTTCTGGTGTATAAAAATGTTTTTTTTGTTTTCTTGAAGGTTTGAGTTTAACATTTATTTTATAAATAACATTTATTGATTTTCAAGTAGTTACTTTATGTATTAAATCAAAAAAGTCATTTTCTAAAAACATTTTAGCATTTCAGCTTCTGACTAATTACGAACATCCTTCACATCCAATGTGACGGATGTTCTGTGTGTGCGTGACAGAGAAAAGTGCGGGGGCCTTTTCCCGTCTATCACTCTTGACCTCACGTACACACACAAGCGTGCACACAGGTCGTCGGCATTCACTCACCGACACATGACATTTTAGCTCCACGTAATATCAGGAGGGCGGTTGAGACAGAGCGCTAACTGACGGTCTGAGAAGCAGCTCCACCCTACACCTGCTTACTGCCTGGCAAACAGCAACGAGCGAGCCGCTAATGTCAGGAAACAATGTGCTCAGCAAAGGTCTGAGAATTACAGATGTGCAGAATCAGACCAGAGGTGGGCGTCAAGAGGTGGGACGGCTCTGTAGGTGGCTGCTATAATGAAAAAAATGAAGTTAATGTTCCTAATTGACCAGCTGTATCAAGTATTTAATTATTTTTTATTATATTACATAGTTACATTGATAAATAATTGAATGTATATTTATATTTTGACGCGTATCGGCCGTGACAGGCTTCAGTGCATCGCTGCTAGATTTCAAAACAAAGCAGAATGTGTAATATTTCACAGTTTAAGTAGCTAATTATCTGATCTGTGTTCAAATATCTAAGAGCTGAAGCATGGAGTGGTATTGGCAGGATGATTAAAAAAGGAAATCTAATCTAACGGAAGTTTGGTGAGAGCAGGAAGTTTGGTGAATACAGTCTGCAGAGGTGTAAACGGAAGGTGAAGAAAAGAAACTGTACCTGTGATTTTAGGGTTACGAAAAAAAGAGAAGTGTAGGGAGGAGAAATCCAGTTTATTAGGTAAAAATATGATTTATTAATATTAAAAATGAACTGATTTCAAACACAATTAATGCAATAAACGTGTGAGCACGTGCACCGGTTGTCTCTATCGTGCAGTGCACGCTGTGAAGCAACGTTTCCTGGTGGTGCATTAAAAACGATGATGAGCGACGGCGTCATTAATTTATTTTTAACAGAGCCGTTGAAGGCGGAGGACTCGTTTGCAGCGTTGGCTTACTGCAGTAAAACCACTGAGCCACAAACAAACAAATCAAGATATAAGTGTACCAGAGTGACTTCCTTTTGACGTTGCGTGTTCTGCAGACGTATGACCTCATTTAAGATAAGGTTTGAGGAGAGAAGCACATGAAGAGACATGAACTGACAGGAGGAGGAAATGATGAAAGACGAACATGAATCTGACAGCACTGGGAAACGAATAAATTTATGTTATTATCACTGAATTTGAAGTTGTCGTTGGGTAAATGTCAGTTGAAAGTGTAAGAACTGAAACAGATTTAAGTTCACTGGATCTATATTTGGTCAAAGAAACTGGATAATTTTTGGTTTAGTAATTCATTTGGATGTGAAGAAAACAGATCAGGTGTAATTAAATAAATAAAATGTTTTAAACTCAAAGCACAAACGGTGAAATGAGCTGCAGATTCTCCCTCAAAGTAATCAACGCTGCATTACTCTGTGGATTCGAAGCCGTTTTCTTCTCTTGGTTTTAAAGTTTGGACATAAAAATGCCTCATTAAAAACATTCAAGGAGAAATTGGTAAAAGCTGATAATAACTGGCCCTAATCAGCGGTTATTTTTACTGTTTTAATGAACTAATCTTTGCTTATGGAGTGCAGGTGTTAACACATGATGAAATCAGACGAGCGGATGAACTCAGGGGTCACTGCGTGCGGCTCGAGCAAATGTTCATTTCAGCTCAGAAACACCGAAAGTAAAAGGTGTGATCCTGCCTGTGTGACAGCAATAGTGAGAACACACTTTCTCTGGTTCACTCACACGCATATACACAAACTCTCACACACACACACACACACACCTACACACACCAGTCCATTGCTGGGAGCGGTTTCTTACCCATCTCTAACCTTTAGCCCCGGGCTGTGCCTAGTAACAGGCGAGATGTGGGCGTAGTAGGTGTATACTTACAGTCTCACTTTGAGAAATCGGGGAAATTCGCAATGAGCCACACCCCCAACACACAAACACACACACACACAAACACACACACACACACACACACACACACACACACACACACACACACACACACACTACTGTGGATCATCACATTAGCCACCTGCATCTAAAATGAATAACTCACACGTTCAGCGTCACGCTGAAACCCACGCACACTCCCACGATTTGCAGATGAATGGAGGAAAAATGCGGGAAGAAGAGATCTCACTACGGGTCGAAACTGTGCATGATTTATCAGACTTTGGTAGTCATCATCTGTATGAATTCCTGCAATAAACACGCTGTTAGTGGCTGTGACTGGAATTTTGAAGCTTAACAAGTGTCAGCTGTCCCGAGCAGCTGAAAAAAATACTAAACAAGAACAGCCAGGCGGTACTTTTGTGTTTCCTGAGAAGAAGCTGCTGTAACATTTCCAGTAAAGTTAAAGAGTGACCTTCCGATAGTCTACAGCACCTCCCAGAGCTCACTCATGGAGTTCAGGTCACCTGTCCTGACTTAACTGCACGTCTGTATGATGTCATGAGGGTCATTTCCACCTGGGCTCAACGTAACGTTTGATATAATGTTTAGTTTGAAGCTGATATTTAAACTGTTTCAAACATCTCAGGAATGCACTATTAAATTTCTGGACTGCTCCTTTAATTAATAAACCAATCGTGGTGCGTCGTTTCCTCTTCTCACTTTGAATCCTCAAATTCTCTGATCAGTTTCATTTTTCCTTGATGAAATCCTTCCTTTGCTTTCATGTCTGACATTAAACGGGCTTAATCGCTTGTAATTCTGACGCACTGATAAAACGTGATTCTCCTGGTGGTCAGTGAATAACCCGACCAAGTCATCTCATCTGAGTTTGAGGGATGTTTGATTGACGCAACTGTGACTCATGAATAAATTTATGATTAGATGATAATCTGTCGTAATGCTGCGAATTTGAACAAATCTCCAAAGTGAAGCGGCCACAGTCGCAGGTCGAAATGACATCAGACGCCTAATTCAAGCCTAAAATACTCAAATAAAGAGTTAACAAAAACTGTGAGAAGTTTGAAGAACACAAAAATAAGAACAGATATTTCTCCTACAAAAACAAGCGTCAGCAGACTCGTCGTGTGGTGATCTGTCTGTCATGAGGAACGTCATACAGGAATACATTCGTAAAGGTGCTTCCCCAGTTTGACTAACGCTCGGTTCTGTCATTCATTAAAGCGTCCGCACGGATCATCAACAGCCGGAACAACTCCATTCATGCTCAACAAACGAGTTCCATATCTGGGAGAGATCGGCTTCAGGCAGAGGTTTCCAGTAAAAGCTGAACAAGATCCAATGACTACTGCATGTTAGATTACATGTCCATTGTATTTATGAGACCCATAATTATCTGAAATTATCTCATGTTCTGCTTCTCACACATTTATACAAACAATTTATTCAAAGTAAAGGAATCTTTCCGGGCTGCACCTTCAAGGCTGTTACCGTGACCTCTGACCGGCCAGTGAAGAGTTAAATAACTCTGATTATTAACCAGAAAAAAAACCAAACGATACTTCCTTGACTGGGTTTACTGTTCATACATTTTATTGAAAGTCAGCCATTGGTTTGAAATCCCAGCAGACAGCGACGCGGCAGTTTAACAGAGTGAAGTGGAAATGCACTTCTTCCACAACCACAATCAAATTATCGATAAGTCGCCTGGCATTGCGAAACAGCAGCCACCGCCGATGGAATAAAAATGGGATAATTCGCCTAACACACACACACAGACACACACACTCTGTGGTTGAGTAGTACACGACCGCCGGCCAAGGCGGCATGTTTTGTCAGCTGAGTGAAGCCAACCACTATTTAGAAAGACCACAGCGCTACGCTCCCCTCGCAGCCAAACACACAGTCTGACTGCACGACCGGCATCAGGTCACACTGACTGACTGATGACTGAATAATGACGGGCTACTGACTGAATAACTGACTGCTGTCAGTTCCAAGTAGGAGTAGCGAAAACTGAATCCACGCGCTGATTCTTTTCATAACTGATCCATCTAATGATTCTTCAGTCAACTAAATTTAAAGTGGACGCAATTACGCAATGGAGGGCCCGAGGTGACGTCAAACAAACGAAGCTGCTCTTGAGATTTTGTTCGTGTTGGTTGGATGAAGAGAAGCTGGCCACATCCTGTGCAAACAGCAACAGCCCTCAACAGCTGAACAATATAAAAATAACCACTAAAAAAACCCCACAGAAAATATTCTCTGCAAACAAGGTGCAGGTGGGTCACTCTGATGAACTTATTAATTATGTGTGAGACATTCTGAAGGTGGTGGTGCAACGTTATTTTCTACTAGAGGGCAGGTTTCTCCTCATTTCAGGGAATATTGGGATTCTTTTCACCAGGGGTAATTAATACAGACAATATAGTTTGTATTTACTTTATTCAACTTTCATTTCATCTTATTAACACACTTATAAACTGGGATTTTAGCCTGTATGTGTTTGTGACTGATTACAGGCCAAGATGTTCTATAAAAGACGGCAGCTTTAGATGTTCTGCAGTTTTTTGATAATATTTAGATTAATTATGTAATTAACTTATGAACTAACTAAGTTGTATGATACCAAAATACTGTTAAAACATAATTTGGCTCTTACACTTTGTCATAAACATAATATTTTTGATTTACTTGATATTCTAGTTTTAAATTGTAATAATATCGTATTTCTGTCTCTCCATATTGTAATTCTGCTACAGTTACGATTGGGCGTCTGCACTGTACAGCCAGGACTGTTTGAAATGTTCTGATACCTGCGACATGAAACCTTTGACAGGGGAAGTTCTCGCACTGTACAGTCTGCAGCTTCAAGCTTCACTATGTGATCAGAGGATAACAGACGGCACAGACAGTCCACAGACCAGAAGCTTTAAAAGCTTCATGTAAGTTTATGAACTGGTCTGAAGATGGAGAGAAGGATGTAAAATCTCCTGAGATGACCTTGAAATCTGATACTACAGAGAGTTTCTAATATTCTAAATACTGTAATATGAACAGCACTGATACCAACACATCATGTTATGAATGATAACATGCTTCAATCTTTCCACGGATTCCAAAGTATACACGAAATCTCTGAAATTTACCAAACGGAGGCGTCGCAGCCTTTTTACAGTAAAGTTGTGCGGAGAGATTTAGAAAGCAAAAACATCTCTGCTGACCACATTTCAATCATCGGTGCACCGAGTAGGCTTTCTAGCCATTGTGAATTTTCCCTGTCTGGTGTATATCTCTCACACGCCTGCGCATATGAACCATAATCCATTATCTGCTGTATCAAAACAGCCACTGAAACCTGCACCTTCCCCCTCCGGTCTCTGAAGTGAGCTGTGCCGTTTGATCAGTACAAACTGTATTGGCTCCTGATGAAGCCTGCATGGGTAAACCTGCCCATGGTGAGTAGGCTGTACCACAGATGTAGCCAAGATGGGGGGAGTAAGGGTGGGGTTGAGTATGTGTGTGTGTGTGTGTGTGTGTGTGTGTGTGGGTGGGTTTTTGAGATTGGGGTGGGGGGTTTCCTCTGATTATTCACAGGCGATGATCATTGCGGGGGATTTTCATAATTTGGCTCACCTCTGTTAAAACCTGAGAAGAAGAAGAAGAAAAGGAAAACCTTTGCTTACAAGAACTGTCTGTCAACACACGTGTGTCATGTGTGGGCAGCACCATCTTCACTGTGATTTTGGCAGCAATCTGAAGCCAGAATTCTATCATAACTTTGCTCAATAACACACCTGGTTCGAAAAACATTTCCAACAGACGTCAGAGTTGACCAACAGTTACAGTAACACGTTGTTTTGGATTCCTCTCCCACAGCATCGGGGGGAACAACAGCCTCGCGGCAAACACGCAGCCAAACAACACTCGCTGGCCATTGCTTGACAACGATTTGGGAATCCCCCTCTTTTGTCCTTTTAATTCAAGCCACCCCCATTTGGTTTCTGAGTCCCACAGGGGTCAACACCAATCCTCTCTTAGACATAACACAGCGGATGATTATTTGATGTTTGAGAGATCACAGACTGAAGTTTAGCACCCCAGATATTCTTTTTGTTGTACGTTAGGGTCCCAGCAGAAAAGTCCTCTGAACTCTTGAACAATACAACCAGCAATCCCTCCCCCCCAAAACACAGCCGCCCCGCCCAGTCCCTGAACACACGTCCCGGTCCCTCTAATCCAAACACGCCGCCATAATCTCCAGCTATCGCTCGACTCATCTGCCAGCCGAGGGAAGAGAAGAAACCAAACAAACGGCGAGAGACAAAAGACAGACACTTTCACCTTGATCAGCGAGGCTGGGGGACTCGTCTGAAGAGGGAGGAGAGCAGAGAAAAGCAGAGGTTTAACGTCAAAGACATGAAAGACGTCTGAGGCAGACAGGGGAAGACTACACCTGAGAGAGCGATAGAGGATCAAAGACGCACAGAAAGAGTCTTAGATCGGGGGGAAACTATAGAGGAAGAAAAGAAGAGGAAAAGAGGAAGAGGCTGTGGTGGTGGAGGTGGAGACAGAGATATCCTCTTTGAGTGTCACATTTTAAGTGAACCTTCAAATTTGCCCAAAACTACAACGAGAATAAGATGAATTTCTAAGGACTGGGTTGTGGTGATGAGAAAGAAAAAAAAATCTCTAAATAACATCCTCGCACTCAGCAGCTGTTTCTGTTCAGAGATGTCAGCTGATGCCAATAATTCATAAACGCCTGAAGCCAAAAACAAAGAGAGAGATTTACTCTGCAGACTTTAAATGGATCAACTTGGCTGCAGAACCAGGACAGAGACTTCTACAGCGCACGGATGCTGATGTTTCCTGGAGGAAGAAGAGCTTAGTATTTTAAGAAAAGCCTTGGCTACAGATATCACTGAAACAGCATTTATTCAACTCGCTGAAAACAACCACATGTCAACTTGAATTATAAATTTATTCTGTCACAGCTGACGTGATCTGCCACCCTCGACTTTTTCCACCACCAAGCATTCAAGCATTTTATCCACCTGGAACAACTACTGGAAATTAACATTAAGCTTTATAAAATAGTAGAAAAAAGTCAATAATAATGTGTTGGTTGGCAGGCTGCAGTACATTTATATATGTTTAGTATTTAGTTTATGCTGATGTATAATCATAAATGCTGTGGAAACAATAGTTACAGGTAAACTCGATGACTAAAAACATTCAATATTTAACCAAATTTAGTAACGCTGTAATCGAGTGCCTGTAAACACACTGATGCTGACTGAGACCAGCTTTTCACTTCCTCTTTGTGAATTATTCAACAGTCACAGTTTGCTGCACACCATTTCTCATCAGTACATTCATTTCTTGTGTGATAACTCCAAAAAAGTCTAATTAATATTCTTTAACTGTTATTCTCAAATGAGGGCCTGGGAATCCCCGAGACGTCTTTAACGCTGCCAGAGAGTCTGTGATGTTCATGATAGAAAACAATTTCTAGATACAATCACAGTTCAATGAATGCCTTTAAACTTTAAAAGTTCATTATTATGTTCTAATCTAACAGACTTCTCTTACAGTCTAATCCAGAGTCAAGCACATGTGGGTCAGATATTGTGAACACTCTTGGCTGCGTGGTCCTTAAGTGAGAACCTCTTTGCCGTCAGTGTGTTATGAACATGGCTAAGTCCTGAGTGAATCCAACAGTGGGAGCAACGTCGAAGTGCAAAAACACGACGTCCGACAGCAGCAGTTAAAGATGAGTTAGACTTCTTCTCAGACGAAGTGATGGATTGTATGAAAGTGAGGGTGAGATGTAAATAGTCCAGAGAGTGAAGGTGAGACAGAAAGGTTGGCAGACAGACACAGGAGGAGGAGGAGGAGGTGTGTGTGTGTGTGTGTGTGTGTGTGTGTGGTGGGTGTTAATGGTCCCGTCTCCTCCGTGCAGGTGAGTCTCCTGCGGGTCGTCTGTCCTAACACACTATTGTCTCCTTATCTACTTCCTCTCTGCTCCTCTGCAGACGTTGCCTGTTTAGACTGCCTCTCTCGCCCTTTCTCTCTCTCTCTCTGTCCTCTCATCTCTTCTTTCATTATCACCACACCTCCGCCACGGCCACGGGTGCACATGGCTAATATGCCAAACCTGCTGTCCTTATACCAGAGAGTAGTTTTTTCCTCCCTTGGGAGCGTTTTGAGTTTTCAAGTCACGGCCTTTTATTTTCCTCATTGTGGAGCGGTGTTTCGTTGATTCCTAGATTACTTTCTGAGTCCAGGTCTGACTGACTTCAACTGATTCAGATTTGTTTAATCAGCCACAGTCCATTTAAGTTCATCTGTGTAAGAAACTGTTATATATTATTATATTATTATTATATAACTGTTTATATTATAATAGTTATACATATTATAATACATAATGTGATAGTGTGTTTACCCCCTAACACTCGGTTTCACGTGTGCATGCACTGCCTGTTTGAGTTTGAGATGGATGCGATTGTGGTTCTGGCTCTGACTTGAAGTGGATCTTGGAAATTAGCTTGGAACTAAACAATTCTTCACATTGTTTAGACTCCAGCTCTCTTCACCTCTTCCTGTTGGAGCAGCTCCGACTCCTACATCACATCTGTTTGCTCTCATTCTCTTTTCTTCTCCTCTTCATGTCTCCCCGCTCTCTATCTGTCCATCATCTCCTCTCCTCCTCCCACATCTTTGTTGTCATTGTTCACTTGTTCTGGTAACTGCCACTATTTTCCCTCATCTTAACCCCCACCGCAGAGGCTGTATTATCTGACAGAGTGGATCTCTGACATGCCTCGCGTGGCTGTGTAAATAAAATAAAGGAGAGGAGAGCTGCTTCTTTTCTTCTCTCACTTCAGGAAGATGACGGGGGCCTATTTGATAAGGAAGCCAAAGATAAAACATGACTGCTACTGTACGGCTTGCTATTAGCGGCTGGTGGTGTTTGACGTGATTCAGACGTGTGTGGGAGTGATATTATTCTTAACCACATAAATGTTATGATTTCATGTCTTAATAAAAATGATTCTTAGGCTGATGTGTAATCACCCAACACGCTGTGTGTGTGTGTGCAGACGTACCGTCGTTTGGTAAAGCAGTTGGGTACATCTCTTTCAGGAGGTCGCCAAGTGTGTGTGCGTTGCCTTCAGGTGAAACCGGGCGAAACAGCTTCTGGATGAACGGCCTGTCACTCATCGTCTGTAATGAATCAGACCGCAGCAAATTAGCAATCACAGCAACAACACAAATGCACAAACACAGTACAAACAGGAGTCAATAAAGCAAAGTGGAGGTGTAGAGTAGCTTTGCACGCTTCTGACCACTCAAGGCTTTCATTCACATTCACACACCAATGGTGCAGCACTGGGACCAATGTGTGGTTCCTCAAGGAACGAGCAAACTATGAACATGAATGACGAACTTTGAAACACTCTGAGCTGAGATGAATTCATCTCTGTCTCTGCTCAGGGCGGCCTCAGTGTCATCGAGCCGCCCTTTAAGGAGCGCCCACGAAATCCTGAAAACTGTTTGAAGCTCTGACTCCACATTTCAGTAAAATATCGTCTTTTCGCGTGTTTTCAGCAACTATTCCATCATATTTGATGTATTTTGAAAGAAGTCTACACAGACTTTAAAATGAAATGCTTTGTAGGCCCAACAATCCACTCAAACAATCTCCCTGAGAAGGTTTGAGGTACTCTGTGAAGTGTTACTTCTTCATTTGCTTCTGAGTTTTTCTGATGGCGACAACATTCATGCAACAACTGCTAGTCTAGACGTGCCAAAGCTTTCCTATGATAACTTCTAATGCTTTGAGTACAAACCACAACCTGTGGATCCGTCATTAAAAATATATTTTGCACTGCTGATGTTTGTCCAAACGTCCAAAAAGAATTTTACTTGGAAATCTCGTCGAGGTCCAGTCATTTCCAAAAACACCAAATACTTTTTCCATTAAAGTTCAACTTGAGTTAATGGTGCTGCCATAAAATAACAACCATTCAGGATTTAAAAGTTTTACTCATCAGACATGTGCTGGTTAGAGCAGACAAAATATCCTGTAAACGGGATTTTCATGTGAAGCAACATAAGGGGAAATTTGAAAGGTGATAAACAAGTTCACAGGGTTAACAGTGGGAAGAATGCTCAATGCACGCAAATGCTGCACATGAACAGTTGAGCTGAGAATGTGGTGCTTTGATGATCCCGACTGTTCAGAATGTGATATTAAGCAATCTGCAGCATTTCGACAGATGTTACATGTGACTCTGACATGTTTTACTGATCAGAGGCTGTCTGGAAGTCATTAGCCACTGCTTATGTGTGTGCTTAGACAAGACATCAGCTTCTATACAGTCTGAAAACGTCAAGTAACACAACGTTTTCTATTGTTGGATGGAAGAGAAATCATTTTAAGGTGAAAATAAAGTGTTTTGCTGATCTTCCTAATCCGTGCTGGTATGGAAAAAAGCCATAATGGCAACAAATTAGACTATCTTGTGCGTATTAAGTCTTCATCTTCCTTCTGATTTCCCTTCCAAACTTTGTGATCCTTCTACAAAGTGAGACACATCACATAGTTAGTGGCTTAATCAGTCCTACTCAAGGAGCTAAAGCTCCTCTCACCGCTGGCCGCATTGCAAATCACTTTGGGTAAGAGCGTACACTAAAATGCCTCAATGTAAACTGACTAAGTCATGGTGGGACAGCTAAACAAAGTGACGTATGCCCCAACCATCCTCATGAGTCTTCAGCTCTGATCTGCAGATCTGCAGCCACAACATCCCATGAGTGAGAGATGCGGGAAACATGGTGGGAAATTACTGCCAGACACCAGACAAAAACTATGTCCAGAGCTGGTGGATGGACTTTGACTCAAGGGTGGAAGGACAGAGGGTGTCGTATGTTGGACAGATTGCCGTGTTCATTGAGGAAATTTGCAATTTTGGGTTGTATAAATAAAACTGACTCCACATGACTTATCTTTAATTGAAAAGGTCCACCTAAATTAAAACCAGATCTTCTTACTGTGCTGTCTGTTGAAGTGCATATAATCAAATACAACTGTTTTTCTAAGATGCTGACCTTTTCAGATTTGATCTCAAATATTATGACTTCAGGTTGGTGGACTATTTGAAACTGAAGTAATAACTGAAGGAATCTCAAGCCAGGTCCTCGACATGAACGTCTCTTTGCCATGTCTACAGAGCACCAGACATCTGTTACAAAATTAACAAGTCGGCCTGAAAACCACTTCTCCAAAACTTCATGTTTCATTGGAAGATGTCTTCCTGGGTCCAAAGTTAAAGTCTGGGGTGTGATTTGTAAAATGGGTTAGGGCTTCCATTCCTACTGGGGGTAAACATTTCACAATTTATATGCTGCAAGTAACGTCTACATCTAAACAATTTCCATCTCTACCAAATTTGCTCGTGTTCATTTGACGTGCTTAATATGTTGTCGTGTCCAGTTCCTGAACCTGATTCTGGTGTGTCAGCACGTATGTTCTTTGTTAATGTCAAGAGTCTCGCTATCACTTCTGGAGTCGAGTTTAAAAATTCAGTGGTTCTGGTTACCGAGTGACCCGTGTCCTCAGGGCAGGAGACGAGGCGTCGAGCGCTGGACACCGTTCAGGAGCTGCTGTCAAGTGGAGACTTATAGCGCAATTTGGTTAATCAAGCACCTTCCTTCAGTAGATCTCCGTGTGCCATAGGGACTCTGGAGCATGCACAAATTCACTAATTTCACTAATTGGTTGTGTTTGTTTGGCTGAAGAGGCGTTAATTAGTGGATTCAGTAAGAGCAGCGATGATCTGCAGCATCTTTCTGAATCCTTTTGTTGTTCGGACACTTCAGCAATTCATACATTTGACTTTGGACTTTGAAAAGAGTGTTTGTCCTCATTAATTAATCAAATAATCAAACAATCATCAACAGATTATTCATCATTTGGGCAGCAGAACTGTGTATCATCACGATCCGATCGCACTGGAAGATGAAAAAAAAAAAAAAACAGCGTATTGAATTATCGCCCTCGTTGTGATCAATAGTGATCAGTATCAGCGGGCTCGGCGCGATCCAATGTGAGAAACGTATGGCAGGCAGATACCCAACCTGAGGTGTCAAACGGAGAGTCTGACACACAATAGGGCCTAATCATGGAGCTGTGAAAAGGAAACCGGCGAGGACGGGGATCGAGTAACCGAGCGGTAACTACACACCACGGAGCCAGGCGCGAACCAGCAAGGAGGAAGGTGGCGGTGGAGGCGCGAAGCCGGCGCTCAGGTTACACAGAAAGACTGAGTCACTCACAGGAAGCGTGGCGTTTCGTGCAGGATCATCGGCAAGAGCCAGAGCAGGGAGAGTGCGCTAAGTGACAGCTACTTCATTGCATTTTTAAATAGCCGAGCATGAATAATTGAGCTGGTCGGCATACAAAGAAGGGGCTATTGATCTCTAGGGAGAGAAGCGTGATATTGCTTGGATGAAGACACTTTCTTTTCAGCTGGCGTGACACCTTAGCTGGCACAGCAGCACATGGCGACACAAAGAGAGCGAGGCGTCATTAGGATTCAGGTGAAAAGAGATGGCTCGCTCTCGCTGAGTGAAAAGAGCAAACGGAACTCAAGACGTCGCCTAATTGTCGGAGGGGATTCAATCTGCCTAATTGATGGTAAAACAATGGACGGAGGGGAGGTACGGCACCGTCAATCAATGAGTTTCCGTGAATCGAGAGGTGCGGGAGAAAGCGTTTTCCACTGAACTCTGAGACCATCCATTCGCAGATTAAAATTCCAACCCCATCTTTAGCGGTCTTCATTTTCTCAAACTTGAAATGCACACCTGTAGAGGAGAAACTCCATCGAGGGGACACTGAATTGAATTCTGAATTATTTATCGCTCGAGTGTTGCATACGAGGTCGATCTGCTGCTCAGACGTCTCCATATTTTAGCGCTTATCAGAAGAGTCGCTGATTACTTCATTCATGTAGCCTCCCTAAAAACCACAAAGCCTCCCCGCATGACGCCTGCCAAGTCTTACTCCTTTTTTGGCACCATCCACTTTATGTGGTTGTTTTAACGGATGTGCTTTCATTTACATATTGTACCTACACGGTGGTATTTCGCCTGCAGACAAATTTTGTTTTTTCAGCAAAGATTTCTGGCTCCACCTCAAAAGTCTCCAGTACTTTCTGCCAAAGTTATGGGCTGTATTTGATGATCTGCCTGATTACTCGATTAGTTCTTTGGTCCATAAAAATGTCAAATAAAACATCTTGATCACTGTTTCCCAAAGTGACGTCCTCGAGCGTCTTGTTTGGCCACAAAACCCAAGATTAAGTCTCCATAGAAACCAGGACACTTTTATGTTTGACAGGGAAAAAATGACGTTTATAGACATAGATTCGCAGAGATGGAAAATAAATAGTTTTAGTACTAATGTGTGAAATTAATTGTGCAACCTCCATCTGACTCTGCGTGATGATGATGATAATCCTATAGGCCCTGAAGGCCTCTTTAGCTGCTTGGCAGTAGCCAGGTTTTCCACTGACTGGCATCAGTGTCACCTGGTGCCTTTGGCTTCAACTGTTTCCAGCATTCCTATGTTTTGTAATTGTCTGTGTAGTCACCACCTCCCCCTCGTCTCAGCCAGCCATTACAAGATATCTGGAAGGCAATAAAAACACATTCTTTGAAACAGGCAGCTTCCACAGCACCACAACACAGCGGCGGCTGGAGGCGGGGACCGCCTGCTCTTGCTTTCGGGGGCTTTCTGAGTGAGCACTGAGTCACGGCGCAGGAACAGAGAGGTGTACAGAGGTGTACAGAGCAACAATGTAAGCGGTCTTTAAAAGAAGCATAGTAATTTTCACTTTCCGCGCAGTGAGACGGTCGGGCCCGCAACAACCACCCCCTCCGGCTCTTTGAATCACACAATGGCGTCACTGCTGGAGCAGGAATATGCACTGCCAGCCAAACAAGTCCCGTCGCCAGCCAGAGCAAAGGGCGCGGCGGCGGGAGCTGATACGCACAAATACGCAACAACAACACACACACACACACATGCGCGCGTGCTCAAGTGGAAGCAGTTGGCAAAGATAAATGTATGAAACAGAATGTCAGTGTCAACGAAGAAATAAAGATTTTTTTTTAGCAAATTAAACATCAGAAACAAAAGAAAGTAAACTGAGAGGTGCTTATTCATTACCTCAAACTAAATAATAAAACATTAGATTCATTAGATTAGATCCTAATAAGGTAAAACTGACAACTTTAAAACATTTCTCTCTTACGTAAACTAAGAATTAATGTCTAACGTTAATATAGGGCCAAGAAAGGTGGTGAAATTATCTTTAACCTCCAGGACACAGACACACAAACACACACACAAACACACACACACAAACACACACACATAAATGTGTCGTCCATGCCCATGAGGTGTCTTCGTCTCCATGAGGAGTGCAGGCCAGACGGAAATGAGCCCTCTGTTATTTGGACTGAGTGTTGTCATTAATTCTGTCTGCATCAAACACAGCACATGTTATTTACACTAAAGACCACAATCTGGCTTTGAAGGACTCTGAGCATGTGTGTGTGTGTGTGTGTGTGTGTGTGGGAGGGGGGATCCTTCCTATGTGTAAGGCAGTCTCCTGTTAAGTCATCGCAGTGACTCTGCAGCGCTAATTGTCTTTTGTTCTTCTCAGCGTTTCTTCACCTTTTCAGACGTTTCTCTCCGAGCTGAGTGCGTCTGCCGGGAATTTGTCGTATCGTGTTTGGTCTTGTCACAACTCTGACAAACAACACTCTGGATTTCACAGGGTTCCTACACATTTTGAAACAGTTTCTTCCACGATTGCTATCTGTGTTATGAAGATCGTACTCGCAGATTTAAATGTTGAGATCTGGGCGTGTGGCCGCACCTTGAAAAACACACCTGGACGATCGGACATCAGATCCCAGATGAACAACAAGGTCGGACAAACTGATTCGGACAAAGAAACAAAAGCCAAGGCCAGACTGTCCACTGTAAACATCCATCACAGTTTACAGACCGACTTCCTGGATCCACACACACAGTTTTCCTGTGCAATGAATGATCATTACAGACATTTGAAGTGAGTAAGCGATAGTGACCGCAAAAAAGAGTCACGTACAAAACGCTGAGTCATACTTTTTTCCAAACATTTTCCGCCAATCCTAAGCCTGACGCGGCTCCGTTCGGGACGGTGAAAGTTGTTGCAAAGCGCCACAGAAAACTGTCATTGAGTGTTTTTGAGATCATAATGAACAGATTTACTTTCCACTCTTTTTTTTTCTTTTCCGAGCATCTTCGGCTGTAAATATTTAGCCGTTAGAGAGATGAAAACCGCACCATCCACCAAAACAACCCAGACTTTTCAGGAATGATGCTTATTTTCTCCAATATGTTTTGGAAATCTACACAGCGAGTCTTTGATTTGAAACCAACACGGGCTCATAAATGGCCGTGGAAACTTTCAATCCAAGCGGTCTGGGTTTCTTCAACACATCCCAGCAGTTTTTAACGGCTGCAACAAGTGCACGTCTGAGAGGGCGGGTCGCCTCGGTCGAGTCTGCGTGTTTCAGTCTGCCACTTTAAAGAGTTATGTTTTATTACCAAACACAAGAATGTTTCTGTCAGAGTGTAAATCTGTTTATTTACACGCTGTGGATGTGAGCAGCTCTGACGGTGACTGACAGCTGTACCGACGCCCTCGTTGTTGTGCAAAAAATGTAAATGCAGCCACATGTGAATGTGTGGAGCCCGGCAGGTCTCATTAAAAACTTAACACGCTCAATAATAAATCACAGCAGTGGGAAATCACCAGCAGTCGCAGCAGATATGACGACGGAAAAATGTGTTTCGTAGGAAAGTTCATTCTTACGACGAACCATTACACTGAAGTCCTGTCGAGCTGCTAAACCTCTTTCTGTTTCAGAAGATGTCAGTCATTCGATTTTTTTTCTGCACACTGCTGCATTTCTTGTCTTGACAGGCTCGTTTAATTCCATCACGGGACTCGGTGACAGTTAAGGAGGGCCTTTTTGTTCCTGTTTGCTGTGATTCGCTGTGAACGCACGCACACACACACACACACACACAGACTCTCAGAGAAAGCAGACTGTCAACATGTTTTTGTTGCAAACATCCAGATGTTTTCCAAATCTTCATTTTCCCGACTTCTCTGTTGTCCAGTGAGATTAAAAAGGACTTTTAATTAGGTTTAATTACACTGTTGCTTAAGATGATTCTTTCACAATGGCAAGAAAAAAACACTTCATACATTCGGTGTGTTCCTGAACGTTGTGAAATGAATTCCCCGCATTTTTCCAGCTTTTTCTCATCTGCATAGAAAGCCCCAACATTTGAGTCAAAGCGTGGCACTTTTCCCTCGGCTGTCTGGCTGGCAGTGTTAATGTTTTCCAGGCGTGGATCAGCCGCTTATTCATCTACACTCGTGTCTTTTTTTTTTGTTTGGGAATTTTCACCTGAGTCAGGATAAAGCTGCTGTAAGGCTTTTTTTTTTTTTGCGGAAACACCCGACCTGAGGCTGACGATCATCTCGATTGGGCGGAAGCACACACAGACGTGGGAGAGTCACGGGTATCAAGTTTACAGAAACTGATGAATAACCTCCTGGGTTAAGCGGGGGTCACACACCCCTCTGGTGAACACTGGTATGGCCTGTGGTCCATGGCCTTGTAGAGACTGACTCTATCACAAACAGCAAATATAGATAATTAATTGACTCGTTTCGGTGGAAATTGATAGATCGGCACAGAAAAAGTTGGTTTGATTAGCTTCATCTGTGGCACGTGTGCTGAACTAAGAATGATCTAATCAAAATTATAAACGAGACGCTTACTCGTGTTGTTCAAGGCGTGTTCAGACAGGATACAACAGACGACTATTATTGTTTATTTCATGGATGTCAAGAGAAGGTTACACACTCCGAAGTTGTGCAATATTTTATTTTTAATTCCTGTTTTGACTGTCTGCAGGTGTGTGCAGGTTTGAGGGAAAGGCAAAGCGTAGTCATCGAGATGGATGGGAATGATTACCTGGACGTTTGTGCGCTTAAAGGAGGAAAAGTCCGTTTTTTCACCACCTTGCAGATGCTTATTTTAGATTACCACATGACTGTTATCTGAACTTATGAGAGGAGCGAGCCGTCTGGTTGGAGGTGATTTCCCTGCTAAGGCAACATCACCTCAGACAGCGCAGAGCGGGCTGTCACGCAGCCATCTGGCTACATCTGCTGGGCTGAACGGAAAACTTCAGCTCTGCTCTCCAGAGCCCAGAGACTCAGAAATGTACTGGCTGAACTGAAAATGACATTATAAGGTCGATGTGGAAGAGAAAAAGTGTTTTTAAGTTTTTAAGTGTGTGTGTGTGTGTGTTACCTGGTATATCCTGAAGGGGATGTACCTAAAGCCTCCTTCCTCGGTGGAATACTCCATCAGCTTCCTGTTCATGGCCCAGAACTGGTCAAACTTATCTGTGACAACACAAACACAATTTTACGATTTACATTTGCATTATTTTATTTCAGCAGAGCGCTTGCATGGCTACCTGTGGTCAGTGGGGATGTGTATCATTAGAATACCTACAGTAATACTGATACCTATCCACACTCCTGTTGATATTACTCACTGTAATCTGGTGCAAGAGACCTGACACGAAAAGATGGAACACTTATCGTTAAATTGTTACCTGAGTCTTTCATCACATGTATAAATATCAGTATTGTCTGACCACACACTCTCAGACTCTCAGAGAAAGCAGACTGTCAACATGTACCAGCTGACCAGTACCAGTTCAATCCTGGTTCTCGATACCTGTCCCCAGTTTTTAAGACTGAACATTTGAACACTTCTTTCTTTGCCTTTGGTAAAAGGAAGAAAGGGGAAAAAAACAAGCTAATAAATCTAAACCCTTAAATATGACAGACCCGAGTAGAGTGAAGTTCAAACACACAAATAAGACACTCAGGGTGTATTCTGAATAAAAGCCAAATAAAAGCACTGCCATGTTATTTACATTCCATACAAAGGAGCTGAACCAACTGCATGTTGGGTTGCCTTCGAGGACGGCAGTAATGGAGTTAAAAATCTCACACAGTGTGCAGATTTCCGCTGGTAATGTTTTGTTGTGGTGGCCAACCACGGCAAAAAAAAAAAAAAAGCACTTAACCCTGCCCGCGAGGCGGAAAAGAGCAGACACGAAGAAAGGCGCTATGCCAGGCAGAAGAAAGTTTCACTTTCATCGGCAGGGCTGTTACATGGACAGAGGAGATAAAAAAAAAAAAGGTTCTCGTCATCACGAGAAGTCGGTATTCGGACCACGAGCCAGCGGCCGCAGTTCGTCCACCGCAGACAAACTCACAGCAGCTCATTTGTAAAAGTCGTTCATCGTCTGTGGACTGTGAACGTCACGTCAGTTTAATCTGTGAAGTGTGAACTCCCACAACACTGCAGCAAGTTTAAACACGACTAGATGAATATTCAAATATTAACACCCGTATTCCAGAGCAGGTGCTCGTCGCCAGATACACAGCTTAATGAAGAGCTATGAACACACACCCTACTGTACACAAGAGTCGCTGTGCGTCGTCTCCAACTGTCCTTTGACTTAAAGCCCATTTCTGCAAAGCTCCGCTCCCTCAGAGGTTTTCAGGATGGAGGGTGATGGAGAAGCACCTCGAAAGAGTCTGTTCAACTCATCTTTAATCCAGCAGGCCGGGTCTTTGCTGAACCTTGATTTCACCCAGCATGTGCTGGTTTCACACCCCCACCTCCACCTCCACCTCCCCCCTTGACTCTTGCTTTCACATGAACCTTCTGTTTTCTCTCTCCTGGATGAAAGTAAGCTCCATCCCCGTTTCTCTCTCTCTGTTTCTGGTCTCTTTTGGATGTGAAAGTTTTAGTTTTTTTTGGTTTTTTTAAAAGTTTCGTCTCTCGCTTTCATGTGCATCGTGTAACTCCATCTTTTTGCAGAAGTGCACAAGTATTTGTGTGTTTTTCTTGTTTTTGCACGTCTTGAGCATTTCTAAACATTTCACAGCATCATCTGCTCAGCCTCCTTCTTCTACATTTAATCTTCTTCTTTTCTCCGTATCTCCTCCTCTAGATGTCACATCTCTCTGTCTTTATCAGTTTCAGGGGAAAGTGGAAGAGAGATAAGCAGCTGACATTCTGTGGGTTTGTCTGCAAACCTGTTCAAAACATTCTCAGTGCACGGTTTTGACAGTTACACGAAAAGTAACTTAACCACAGGACTTTATTTTCTGGACCTTATTTGCATCGCAATTAGTTCACTTTCCTGTCAACTGTGTTTACTTTCACAAACAACAGCTTAGCGCTGAGAGAAAACAGCCAAACAGAAGCGAGAGGACACACTCGGCCAGCGAGGACGTCATTTATGTTCAACAATTATAGGACAAATATTGATTTCTGTCTTTATTAAAAGCTGTTCTGTTTGTTCCTGAAGGAGACAAATTACAGATACTTCTGACATTATGGAGGAGGAGGAGGTGCAGCCTGATAAACTCCATCAGCGTCACGCAGCAACAGAGCATGAAACTCCTCTCCTGCAGCAGCAAATGCACACGTCAGTTAATCATCGAATCCGATCGGTTAATTAACACGTCGATCGACAGAAGTTGTTGAAGTCGTTTAATTAAACAGAAATCTCAAATATTTGCTGGCTCCGTTTATCAAACGATTTGCTGCTTTTTTGTGTTTTACATCATTTTAAATTTTAATTTGACACTTTTTGGATGAAACAAGGCATCAAAAAAAAAAAGAAATCAACTGAAAAAGTAAGAGATTCGTTACTTCAGTTGTGCTGCACATGTTTTTTGAGCTGCAGGCTACACACAGGTAGAAGAAGTCTACCTGTTTACTTCTCACTCAGCACTGAGCATACTCCTTCTAAATCCCCTCAGACGCGCCTCTGGGCTGACACAGCTGAGTGCCCTCACAGTATTTTTCTTACTAACTCTCGACTTATTTCACTGCTGTATTTCAGTCATGGTTCAGACGTGTGCTCATGATGGTTATAGAAGCAGCACCGGGAGAGTCGGCCTCCCTGAATGTGCTTACTACTGTCTGACTCCTGCCATTCTGAGCAGTCTGCCACTCTCTCTGGTTGGTGCGGAGGCTGCGATCAGTAGCTGCTCTGTGCTGAGGGGGTGCAGTTCAACTTTAAACAATGATGAAAAGAAACACTATTTATAACATAACCCAGCTACAGCTGACTGTATCACTGCTGGCCAAAGTGTTTATTGTTGCCTTGTTTGATCAACCTGACCTGCAGTGATTCTGAGAATGTCACACCGCGGATCAGGTTCTGCCTTTTCAAAGACGAGCACAAACCCCGGACTCTGCAATCCAACCCCGACTGCGCCCCCTGCCCCCACAGCGCCCACCCCCCCACATCACAGGCATCCACTGCTCCAGCTTCACCTACACAAACCACCACAATCACAAGCAGCAGCCAATGGGAAATCAACCTGTCTGGACAGAAGATGGGTGGAAACGGAAAGGGAAGCAGGTGGGCGGGAGACGTTTTGGATGTGGAGGCTTCAAAGACTGGCACCAAACTAAAGAGAGATGTGTGTGTGTGTGTGTGTGTGTGTGAACGTCTATGAATTGATTTAGATGCATTCTTTGTGCCTTGAAAGCACCACACCTACATACAAGTGCCTCTCTTGTTAAGAATTATAAAAATACATGTGTACGGTTACACACACTTAGAGAGTGTGTTTGTGTGTGTGAATCTACGCGTGGGTGTGTGAGCTGCAGGGAGACAACACGTGTGCATCTTGAGTGTGAACGAGTGAATGTGTGTCACATCTCCCCAACAGCTGCACGTGGTCGTTCATCTTTGAGATGAGTGTATGTGTGTGTGTGTGTGTGTGTGTGTGCTCGTGTGTCATGCCCTCCTCACCTTTTAGCATGCACATTCACAGCTGCTAACAGAAGTGTGTGTGTGTGAGTGTGTGTGTGTCTCACCGTTCTGCAGGCCCATCCACAGCTGCTTGTGGTCTTTCTTCTGCATGTCATTGACGACTTGGCTCTTGTGCTTGAGGGCGTCGGCCTCCTTGATGCTGGACATGAAGTGAGCCTCGATAACGGAGCTGGACGGGCAGTGGAGCAGGTCACGGTCTGGAAAATTCTGGCACATGCACACGAGGTAAAGATTTATATTTATTTAGAGTCATTGTTTTTGGACACTGGTGGACAGACGAACTCCACGACAAGCTGGACGATATATTGTCAACGTACACATCTATTATGTACTATCGTTTAAGGGGAGTTTGTTTGTGTCTGTCTGATAATGAACTGCCCGATCCTCTTCTCTCTTTAGATCTGTTTTGCTGCACAGACTCCTGAGGGAAATGTTTGGTGCTCTGCTAGATCTTCCTCTTTCTTCCTCAGGTTTTGGTGCTTGGCAGGGAGTGTACAGCGAGTTTATCAGAGCTATACACAGCCGCGCAGGAAGGCTGTAAATGTGCCGTAAAATCGAAACTATAAAGGCCAGATTACATGTGTCATTTAAATACACAGAATTCACAGATAGAAAGTGAGATACGTGAATGTGGATTTTGTGCACGAGCACACTCTCACCTTAAAGTGCACAGTGATACTCCAGGGTAAGATGGTGTTGGAGGCATGGAGGTCAAACAGAACTCCGATTGGATAGTGCCTGAAAACAGGAAAAGCAAACAGGAAATAACGCCACTGGTGAAAAGCTTGTCGGGCCTGCTATCAGTTCAACATCACAGAGGGAGAGAGAGAGACGGAGTTCAGTTCCTAAGGCTAGGAAAGTTGTGAGACACAAACTACTCATGGGAAAATCTTGAAACTAACTAGACGAATCTAGAAAACAGCCAGTGACCTTCAAATTAAAAGTCTGACTCCTGCACTGTAACTGTTTCCAGAAAAAGTCAAATGTATTAATTAGCAGTTTCAAAGTGGCAGTGAACAGAACCGGTGCAGCTTCCCCCCCGGCTGTACTCTGTGAACTTCAGGAGACAGTTTACATTTCACTCCAACATTTCTATTTGTCACTTCCTGTGTTTAGGATCGGGTCCGTCTATCATGTTTCCGTCAACAGGAATTAGATGTTTTTCTTTATCTGGGCTCCAAATCAGATGACTGTGTTTTTACTGATGATTTAACGGTCACTTACACGGACTGGCCGTGTTGGTCATCATTGTACCAAACTTACAAAATGAAAATTTCCATTTAAGCTCATCCAAACCATGATGTAATATCTAAACATGGTTACATTCATCAGTAAACCCAGAAGTATCACAATTACAGTGAATTTGAAATTTGAAATGTCACATGTGTCTGAAACCAGCAGATGATTTGATCAGATTACATGATAATGACTGATATGTTTTACTGGCACTGCTGAAACTCTGATGTTACTGTAAACCGGGCTCTTCATCGTCCGTGCTGCAGCACTGACCCCCTGTGGCTGAACTCTGTGCCTGCAGTCTGTTCAGATCAGAAACTAAACAGTCGCCCGAGGTTGATACCGTACAAAGTTTCTCAGAGCGAATGGACTTTGCTGGCGTCGCAGGCGGTGTGTGAATACACTGCCGTGGTTCTGACTGTGCACAACAATGGTTGGAGTATGTGGATGTTTACTTGAGGCAGCACAGCAGAGTACACAAACACAGAGGGGAGAGGATTTAAAGTCCGGTTTTAACAGTTTGGGGGGAAATGGAAACTTATTTATTTTCAAGTTTACAAGCAAACACGACACACAGCAGCGATCCAGTTTCCTGCTGATATTGCCAGTTGTAATATGGTGCCCATTTTATGAGGTGGGAGGGGTGGCTGAGGCACGGGAGGGACTTTCTCCAAGAGCAATCAGGAGAAACATAAAAATATATTCATGATGAGAAGAGAAGGAGATTCTCTACTAAACAAATATGGTGAATTCTCTTTTAACATGCTGCATATTTGGCAAACAGACCACAAAACAACATGAGCGGAGACGCGGTGTAACAAATTTGACACACCCAACCTTGTTTCACTTCATCTATCGATCGGCCTCTCACCATTTCAGCGGCGTCCCTTCATACTCGAACCACATCTCCTCCACGTCCTCTGCCTTCATCACTTTGAGGAAGTGTTTCTTCACTTTGTCTGTAACCAGAGTCAGGTAGCTCACCCTGGGTAGAAGCAGCTGGGAGAACGGACAGCAGAGAGAGGACGAGATGCATTAAGGATTCCGACTGCCACGCAATCGTGAATGGGCGAAGCTACATCCTGGTTACAGACGAATGCATTTTGGATTGAAATGGATCAAATATTAATCATGTTTGTGCGAATGTTTAAATGTCAAAATAAAAAATGACTGTCGGAGAAGAGAGCTGCATGCAGGAGGTTTGCTTTAACTCGATCTGCGCTGCCTTCAGCATCAACAACCTGCACCGCCATGACAACACAAGCTGAACAGTTCTTCAGTCTACCTGTCTGACATCTATTTGACATCAGCCACAGCGCGCTTTAAACTCTGCTGCTTTGTCATTAGCACTTAATGCATGCACTAAGTGCTTAAGGAGGTACTGCAGCATGCCTTCTCCTGCAGCCACTAACAAATATAAAGGCTGCAGGCTGATAAATAAGAAAGCAATAAAGGGATAAATGAATGAAAACTGCTGTAATATTTTATGCCTGAAGTCACCTGGCGGACGCAGAGCTGCAGGCTGCTCTAGGAAGCATGCAGCAAAGGTTAGGTGATGAGGAAACTTACATAGTAAGGCTCGGCCTCTCTCTCTGTGACCTCATCCTGGTTCAGGGTGAAGCAGGTGGGGATCCGACCAAACCAAACGTCTCTCAACACGTCCTTGTCATCTGCCATGTCGACGCTGCTGCTGTTGCTCCCAGTGGCACATAAAGGAGGAATTCCCCCGCAGCTGCTGGCTGTCAGGGAACAGCACAGGGAAGCATCGATGCAACTTTTAGCAACACAAACCTAAAAACTACAACGAGGCAGGCGGTGTAGCATGAGCTGCTAGCAGTGTTTCAGCTTTAGCTGAGCCTCGTGTGTCTTTATTAACTCGCCAGGGGAGTTATTACTAAGTTATAGCTCACTCACCTGCCAGATTTACAAACTTACTTCAAACTGCGCAGATATAATGCACAAACTGACGTTAGCTCCGAGGCTAGGTGAGCTAACTTAGCATAGCAAAGATTTGTTTACGTGCGGGGGATTTGTGCGGTTTCTCTGCGTTTGTTATTATCGTCCACACACGGAGACGACCTGTGTGCGGGGAGGCGGCGGAGATACGTGAGAAAAGCTTACTTTCTGTCGATGTTTTGCCGTCGGCTTGAATGGAAGAAGGGCCGTGACTGTCGGTGCTGTCATCCCCCTGCTGCTGCCGCTGCTGTCACACCGGAAAACAGCTGAAAAAAGCCCCATGCACCGAGAAACAGCGGCGCCCAGCGGCGGGTCCATGTACTGCAACCACGACTACAACATAACCCAGACATTAAATTATTCTATAAATTACAAAAGACAGTTTTGTTTATGAATTAAATATTTAAGTATTTTAAAAATACATGTTTGTTGTATATTTCCAGAAAAACTAAATGTATTTACAAATCGCTTCCGAAAGGAATCGCTTACGTATTAGTGGTGGGAAGTTCGGTACTTTTTATGGAGTCAGATCATTTGACTCACCGGGAAGAGTCGGCTCTTTCGGCTCTCAAACGGCTCTTCATTTTACCACTTATATATTTTATAATTCAGCCAGATTTAGTGCTGGTTTTACTGATAATCTATGTGTAGACAGATATCACTTAAATTATTCAACACATCCTTTGCAATGAAAGAATTGAAAGTAAAAACTTAAAAAACTTAATATCAATAAATTGCTCTAGCCATCTGTCATTGCATTTACATACAAACAGACTCTCTGAAACCGCCCAATGAAAGCACCAACCGCTCTGCTACACAAAGCAGAAGGCATTGACTTGTCGGATTCACAGTTCTTGCATGTCTGTCAAGGTTGTTTGTGGACCCTGCTCAATATGACAGCTTGACGTTGCAAATTTTGTATCCTGCTCTTTGCGTTTTCACAATTATTAAAATGCCTAAACCGGCTCTCCATCGTTCACTTAAAAGAGTCGGCTCTTTGAACCGGCTCGTTCACGAACAACACATCGCTGCTCCTGAGCTGTTTTGGGTTGTGCTGCTGTGTTGTACGATAGTTAGCTTCAAAAAATGGACAAAAAACTGGAGACGGATAACCTGGAAATGCGTCTTCAGGCGCTGGAGAGTCGCATATACGGCGAGAGGAGAAGCAAAAGTGGGAAACCGGTGAAGGTTCGTCCGGATTTAACAGTTTGTTCCGATAAGTGGGAGGCTAGTGACGAAGCTAGGCAGCCGTTAGCCTGTCAGGCTAACGATAGCTCTGCCAGCAGGGATGAGTGAACGCCCTTTTTATTTATGCTCACAGTGGCTGTACAGAGATATTAGAAACTCTGACAACTATTCAGTCCAGTGGAAGACATTTAAAAAATATTGTCTCGTTCATCTACCAGCTAAACGGCCGCTAGCTTAGCTCTTTAGCTTGGACGTGGCTACTTACACAGATAGCATCCGTGACTTGAACAAACGGTGCGAAAAAGGCTCAAATAGCGTTAAACTGTGCACGAACTGTGGCAGACACACCATGCTGACCATCCTTGTTGTTGTTTTGGACTGTTTGCTCTGACAGCTGTTTGCATTTCTTCTTCTCTGCACATGTCAAACAGTTTGGGGAGCCTGTGACAGACATTTCATCCACCGTCCTGATATTTATGGATGGAAAGAATGAGTGAAAAGACAAAATAAGCAAGGAGAGGTCTTTAATAAAAGTGCAGTTTCCAGGAATTCAAGAAGACACATCTTTCAATCAGAAATCCTGGGCTATGCTTTAATAACACTTAAACTTACTTACTTACTTACACTGTATTTTGTAGCTGATTGTCTAAAAATCCTGATATGCTGCCTTTGAGCCACTGAATGGACCGTCTGATCACAGCGTCACATGATGTGATGAACAGTTTGAACCTACAAAGGGGCATTGAAGTGCATGTGTCTGCTGGTGTGCAGGGGTTAGAGGAAGCAGCAGCTCTGAGCTGCCCTGCTGAAGAAGTGTTTTCATCACTCACCAACATTAAATCTAATCAGTGTTCTTCGTCCTGCAGTGTGCTGATGCACTGGCCAGAATTCAGGCAGGTCTGACCAACACGGCCAACAAGAGAGAACGTGTAAAGATCCTGCACAAGAAGAGTGAGTCAACCCTGACAGCCTGGATTACAGGCGTGATGTATCTGTGTGTGTTCAGGTTACTCCGAAAGGACCCTCCTTCACACTGACACAGTTATCCATGCATCATGTTGTGTTCATCTACAGTATTGTTTGTTTTTTGTCTTGGCATTTTGTCTTTCATAGTCAGTGTATGTGTGGTGTGTATCAGAAGGCCCCTGGCTGAGTTATGTGGAATGCATCTTAACAACTTGACTACTGAGGCCCGCTGTCATGAAATATTCTACATGCTAGTGTCATTCCTGGTGCTCACTCAACATAATCGAAGATGCAGAGTGCATGTCTAAAATTCACAATGTCACATGTTGGCGAGTCTCTGATCATATGTCTTGGTGTTCTGATACAGTTGAGGACCTGGTGAAGTACCTGGACCCCCAGTTCACCGATCACATCACTGTACCTGATGCCATGAAGCTGGAGTTCATTCTTGCTGGTGAGGACCAGGAGGACCCATGGATAGATAAAAAATAACTTATGTTTACCACTACCTAATATCATGGGACTTCCATGTGATTCAGTCCTTGCTGTGATGTTCCTTTCCACAGAGGAGGACTTCTTGCTTTCCCAGGCGTCTTTGCTGGAGGAGGTCAGCAACATGCAGCCCCTGCTGGACAGCACCTACATCAGAGGTGAGTTTCACCTGGCAGCTGCAAAATCAAGGACGAAATCAGATCCGCTCTGCGGTGATACTCCGGTACTGTAAGTTAACACTATCAGGCCTGTGACAGCCGAGTGTCTTTTGTTTTACGCAGACGTACCAGAACACGCCACCAAGCTGCAGCGCCTGTCACAGATTCACATCAAAGAGCAGGTAACCTCGCTCTCCTCCGCCCTCTTTGTGTCTCTCTCATTAGCTTCTTCTGTTGACGCCTCCATGTTTGTCTCTTTTAAAGGACCAAACTGAGGTTCAGTCCCAGGAAGTGAAGAAGCTTTTTGAGGAATACAACAAAATGGTACACTTCTATTTTTACAAGATTATTTCCTTTTTTTTTAAGTGAAGTAAAACTCACCACAAGACAAAGTACAAACTGTTAAACTTCAAATGACTCTCTGATTGGCAGATGTTCCTGCTGTCCAAGCAGTTCACCCAGTGGGACGAGACTTTGAGGAAGCTGGAGGAGGCCAAAGGCATTCGGCCTGTGGAGTAGCTACTATCAACACACGCACATGCTTCTGATGAGGATGGTGATGATGAAGAACACTGCACTGTGGTGGGAGCTGTAGATCAGACGCAGCTTCTATACGTAGCTTGTTCCCTGATAAGTCAAAAGAAGTGAGGCAAAAGGATCGTAACATTTCACAGATTTTTGATCACATTTTTGAATTTAGAAAATTCTCCAACAGAGCAATCCCTTAAAACACATTTCATGTGGGAGTTCAGTACAAGTTCAGATGTAAAACAGATTATTTTTGCTGTGGTGGATGGAAATAAACTCCATATTAATAACCACTAATTCCCCTACCTGCATGTGTGTGGAACTAGCAGGTAATCTGACCCACCAGTAGTTGCTGTTCTACTTTGAGACTGATGCGTCTCCAAACTCATGTACCAGTAATACTGTACTGTTCATACAATCCCAGTCATGCAGTAAAACTGGAATGGACTGGGTGAAATGTAAAATATTCTGATGTAATGATAAATGTATGAACTCTGTCTCGTGTGACTCTTTGTTGGTCATCTGAAGGAACTCGCTCCCATCACGTGACGTGTGGCTCAGACACCGCCGGGGACGCTGCTGTTATTTATTTTCAGACAATAGAGCTTTTTATGCTTGCATATTTACTCGACTTGTAACACATTCCACCACCCCAGCCAGTCACAAGACTTGTTTTCCCACCCTGCACCCATTCACACACACACACACACACACAGTCTCTTCAAGGCTTTACATTTTCCCTCTGCGTCTGTGTTCTGGTTCTAAAATGTTATAAATGCCTCATGTGTCATACAGCATGACTGCAGTTCATACAATAAATATTATTAGTGTTTTCTTTGACTGTCCCAGTGTGTCATGTCTGTGTCTATAAACTCTTTTTGGGGTCTCTTTGTGTGATAATGCAGGTGACCTACTGAGTTATAACAGGTTCATTTTCAACTCATGTTTGTACTGTAGCTGCTGTTAGGCAAAGTTAACTCAGTTTGTTAGCCAGGCTGCCCAGACTGAAACTCAGAGCACCAGGAGAGTGTTAGTATTTAGGGTGCAATGTTACTGGGCTCTATGGACATAATGACAGAGGCTAAGCAACCATAGAGGATGTTAACACAGGAAGGAGGCAAAGAAGAGAGAAGTATATATATATATCATTTGACTCAGCTCACAAAGAAGAGTCGGCTCTTTCAACTCCCAAACGGCTCTTCATTTTACCACTTATATATTTTATAATTCAGACAGATTTAGTGCTGGTTTGACTGAGAATTTATGTGTAGACATGAATCACTTAAATTATTCAATACATCCTTTGTGCTGAAGGATTCATGAGTTAAAAAAATATCATTTTCTAATATCAATAAATTGCTGTAGCCAACTGTCATTGCATTTACAGACCTCTCTGGCAGAGAGCTTGAGGCTGAATAAAGAGCTTCATTTTAATGATTTATTTATTAATTTGACTTAAAATAGACAAAAAGAGCTCTTGTGCGGGGTAAAGAGGTGAGTTTAGTTTAAATATATGATTAAATAAATGTTAAATATGTCATCTTCTTTGTTAGTTTTACGTTATAATTATTATCCCACTAAAATCCGCCAAAAACTACAAATCCACAGAGTGACTTCTCCTGTTTTCGTTAGAGGATCTTTGGCTGCCCGGGCTGCACCAGTAGGAAGCCGCCTCTGTTGACAGAAGGCGGGACGGGACGGGGACTCTCCGGGCGGGCAGGCGGGCGGTTAATCGGTGGATGAACAGCCAGCGGACCGTCATGGACAGGACGGCCGTGGTGAAGGTCGGGGCCGCGGCCAGTGCCAGCGTTTGTGCCCTGTTCGGCGGCGTGGTTCTGGCCCAGTACATCGTCGCTAAGAAGAAGCGAGCCGGCAAGAAAACCCGGATCATCGAGATGGTGAGTTAAAGAAATATACAGACAACAAGCTGCGTCAAGGCGGCCATTAAGAGGGAGGAGGAGCAGGAAGTGGGGAGCGTGTGCCTTCAAAATAAAAGCGACGACGTTTGGCAGTTGATAGTTTGGAAAGAAACTTAATGGTTAAGATACCTCTATTATTATTATTATTATTATTATTATTATTATTAACAAGAATAATCACAATAATAATAGTAATAGTAATATATAATATAATAACAACAATGTGTGAAAATTGTGTATACATTAATCTGTAACGGAAACAACCATTTGTTGCAGACCTGTTAATCACTATTTTAACATTTTATTGTGGATGCTGGAATATTTAACTATATTTGAACCTATGGAACGCCTGTGCGCCTTTATTCTGAAAATCATGTCCGGAAATGTGACACCGCGTCCTTGGTATCTTGACAGCAGTGGATCTGCGCGGCGTTGTGCGCAGGCGCGAATGTTCCCTAAAACAGCAGCTGTGTTTTTTTAGAGGTCATCAGAGCTGCTCTCCGACAGAGCCGCAGATCTGTTTGACAGCTGACCCCTCTGTGACAGCGATGCTCTGTCGCTGTCATGGTGACAGCTCCAGAGCTGCTGTCTGTCTGCATGCTGTCTGTCTGCATGCTGTCTGTCTGTTGTTGGAACACACAGCATGCAGGTTACGCAAGCTGAAAGCAGAGTCCAGCTCTCCAACCTGTCCGACAGGAATCAGCCTTCTGGCCACAGAAAACACAAACCTGCAGACAAACCAGAAAAATGGGCTGGAGCGAGTCAATATCTGTGTGATCGTCTCAAACAAACAAAAAAACACAGTGTGTCTTTGTGGTTGAGTGTGTGACACTGTAACTCACAGCACCACCGCTTACCTGGGCCGGCTGTAGACGTCAGCGTTTGTCCAGCATATCGAGCATTTGCATTTAGATTTGCACACTTAAGATAAGCTGAAGCGCTCTGAGGCTCCGGCGTTACAGGCAGAATGCTGAGGAGAGATGTGACGTTAAACTTTGTGAGTGTGATGACTCAGTGTTTGATGATGAAGCACGAGGAGAAAATAGCAACAAAAGTTGCTGTAAGACTTTGTGAAGAGCTGATGGAGGTGGATGAGATGGAACCAGCTGTTTACTGACAGACTACAGGCCGGTACAAATGATCCTGCAACATCTTCATGTCATGTCATGTGGACAGCTAATCTCCACAGTGTGTGCAGCACAGATAGGTAGACTAACCCCACCCACTCGCTCTCAGATGTTCATTTCTCACCATACACATATTTTATGTTATATTAAAGCTTCTAAAGACTCACCATCCCTCAGACACCTGTGTGAGGATCTACATAGTCAAACAAAGAAGAACATACATCTTTATTTTCTCATAATATACCTTCTGATATGTTTGCAGGGACGTTTAGACTTTGAGTCTTCAGCGGTTAGAAGGCGTCGCCCTGTGCTGTGTCTCCTATAATCTCTATGATTCATGTCTGAGTTATTTGGCTCCACCTGCACTTACCTGCATATTTTTATCTGCCATCTTCCCACACAGACGCGCACAAACCTCATTTAGCTGAAGAGAATCTCCTCAAAGTCAGCCGCCCACAGACGCGCAGTGATGTAACCTCCTCTGCTTGATGTGTCATTTCTTATTGTTGCGTTGTAACAGTCTGTCATCGCAGGGAGAGATCGACTCTGACCCGCATCGGCTTCACATCTGGCTGTTTGCATCACCGTCGGTTCAGGAAGTGAAATCTTTAACTGCCAGTTTTTGCAAAATAAAAGTCGTGGTAGTGACCCGACGACAGCGGGAGGCCGAACACTCTCAGCTCCGAATGGGAGGATCTGAGAGGTCTGGATGCTCTCAGTATGTGTCCTGACTGTGAGAGCAGAGTGAGCAGGAGAAGATGAAGGGGAGCTCCTCAGATGTGTGTGTCTGGGTCTTTCCCTGCTGAGTTTCATTAACGGAGCTGAGAAGTCAAAGGGAGTCTCTGATTTCAGCCAGGTCGACCTTAGAGGCCAGAAATTTGTGTTACGAGATAGAGACAAAATCAGTGGAGCATTGTTTCCTGGTAGAGTTTGACTTTGGCAGATACAAAGTCAAACTTTGTATCTGCAGAGTGCCACTAAAGTCAAAGAATGAATAATTTGGATGCTGATGCTGTAGCTGCAGCAGCTTCAGGACAGAAACAGTTTCCCGTCCCGGCGTTCAGCCTGGAAACTTCTGACCATCTGTTTTTGATGATGCCTGACGCTACAGAAGCACAAACATCCGCTTGAAACCCCTCAGGAGAGGAGAATCACACGCAGACGGCGGCTCAGGGAGGCTGAAACTTCACATGGACGCTCCTCTGCTTTCAACGAGTTACGTGACTCATTTAAAACCCGCCTGAGTCATCTCAGAAATCCTTTGGCATCACATCAAAAACAAAGCACATTCTTCTCTTTATTCCAAAAACCATTGTGGTCTTTGTGTACAGCTGCTGAGCCCGTTACAGCTCGACTCTGTTCACTGCTTACTGCTGTTTGCTGCATGTTTGTGTGTCCGTCTGCTCATTGAACTGCAGCAACTTCCAATAAAAGAAGAAGAACATCCAGGACTAAGTTAGACATCAGAGTGCCTCGATGATCGAGGGAACAAAGGTTCATTCAGCCCTAAAATAGCAAATAAATGATTGAGAAAAAGTGACTTCTGTGTCCGTGGTACTGGTAAAAAATGCATCAATACAGCAGCGTGTCCTAAAACTCTGTGAGACACTGTTCATAGAAGAACTACCAGAACAGTCTGATCCAAACAGAGTCGGCACACTGGAACTGAAGCCTTTCACGCTCCGCTGATATTTGTTGTGTGCTTCTACGAAGTTCTCCTGCTTTAAAGAAGCAGCAGCTTCCTCCCAAACTTCCACAACTCTGCCGCCGTGACTGTAAATGAAAATCAGCAGAACCACGTGAAGGAAATCACATTTATCTTATTAGTTAAATGTCAGAAGAGATCAAACAGTCAGTTATAGTGAAAATGCTCATTAGATTCAGTCACATTTTAGTCATTTCATCCTTCATGTGTTCAGACGAGGCCGCTCAGCTCTGCTTCTAGAATACAGTTCGGGTAGCGTGGTCTTAAAGAAAGTTTAAGGTCTTAAAAACTCTGATCTGCACATCATTCCATGCATGAACATGCGTTTTTATGAAGAGATCTACTTTTAGCTCGTCATATATGAAATACAAGTAAAATTCCAAGTCCAAACTTTCTTTCTGTTACATTCAGTTGACCTTTGAGTTGAGTTTTGGCCATGAAGGTACTTTTACTTTCAGAATCTGAAACATCTGGAATAATCTGGAACGATTCACAACGACTGAACTCCTTCCGTGTTTGCTGAAGACTCCAGACTAAGTTCTCAGTGTTGAACTCCGTGCTGCACTAAATATATTCAGTAACTATGATTATATAACTATAAGTAACTATGATTAGACCTCACAGTGTCAGGGTCACATTAGTCACAGGAGCTCCACACTGTCTGTCTGACACGAGTTAACGCTGCAGACGCTCTGCTGAATCTTTCCTACGTGTGATCGTGCTCGTCCTGTTCCTCGCTTACATACATCGATTAATTCAAACACAAACACGTGCCGAGCTCAGTCAGACAGATCTGGTAGGTTATCGATTCTTCTGTCTCTTTAGCTCTTTAGTTGCGGCGATGCAGCCGCTGGAACTATCGAATGCTGCAGGAAACATAAAAAAAACGACCGGCAGTGACTCCAGTTGGTCTCAGTAAGTGTTCCAGTAAGGCCTGACGATGCCAGGACCTGGACCAGGACAGGACGGCACCTGCTGGGGTGTGTGTTCACCTCAGTCACCTCTAGAGGGCAGAACAGAGCAACACTTGAACTGCAGCTGGATTTTTTTCTGCATTCCAGTAATCAGCACTCCTCGGTGTGTATTTGTGCAGCAGACAGAAACAGTAAGACCAGAGCAACATACAGATATTTAGGGATGGCTGTGTGCTGCTAGAGGAGGCCTCAGGATACACTGGATTCTGTGATATGACCAGTGCACGCATGCTGGGCTCGTGTCAGAGAGTTTCTGAACTGAAACTTTCTCAGAGTAGTCGGCATAGCAGCAGGATGAGCCTACGTTCATTTGAGGGTTGAAAGTTTCCTGGTGCTGATGAATCCGAAGTCTGGCTGAGCTTCAGTGCTCGTGGTCTTTTTTATCAGTAGAAACAGATGGCTGCGAGGCTGCGAGGGTGTGAGGGTGTGAGGGTGGGTGCGAGAAGAGCCTGTGACGGCATTACAGACACGACCCCCCCAGAGGGAGACATTTACAGTGAGCCAGATACAGCAGGTATATTGCAAAAACAACCATCGTCCTCTGTAGCATTGCTACACTTTGTTCAAATTAAAAATGAAACTTACCTGATCCAGCTATCACCAGCTGCAGTTTGCTTGAAATAAACAAACTGCAAACCGCCTCTCTGATGCTGGACCCCCACCTCTCACTCCTCCCTTGATATTTTCCATCTAACTCGAGAGGAGTAGTCACAAAAGTTGCAGTGATAGGAGGAGGAAGAGGAGGAGGAGCATCAGCAGTATTTCTTCCTTAGACATCAGTATAAGTAGTAAAAGTAGCAGCAAACGTTGCAGTAGCATTTAAGTTGATAGTAGTCACAGTAATTGTAGCAGTATCATCTAATAGTTCAGAAGTCAGTGATCTGTACTTCTGACCCACTCGAGGCACTTTTACATGACATGACAGCATCGGCTGCCATCTGCTCATCAGCTCTGCAGCTAATCACCTTCACACACAGATGACAATATGTGGTTCAGTGGTTTACCCAAAGATAATTAGTATAGGAGCTGGGGGGGCTTAGTGACTGAGACACGTAAAAATGTAGTGCGAGAACAGTAATAATGCTGGGAGAGGATGCTGTAGAGGTGTAGCAGTGAGGTGTGTGAAGTGGTGGAGCAGTGGCTGTAAAGTTGTAGCAGTCAGGATGTCTCATCAAAACAACAATGCCGGGATCAGTCACCTGTCCACCGCAGCGGGCCGAGGCTGAGTCACGGTGGTTTGACCTTAAGCTTTGCTCAGACTCGAGTCGTTGGCGGGATTTCAGAGGAATGCTGGGAGAAGGTTGAACAGCTGTTGGAGAATCTTTGGGGCAGATTTCAGTTTTTTTTGTGCGTACATGAGTTTTGCAGCAACAACTGTTCAAATAAGAACTCCAGAAATGTGTTGCTATCTTTATCTTCTGATGATCGGAGCTGCAGGATTAGTGACATCCACACTCTGCTATCTTAACCCCGCTCTCTGCACGGAAACTAAACTGACCAACAGTTTAATTTGCTTGTGTCTTCAGTTCATGTGACAGACTGTGGTGCTGTCGACTTTTCTTCCTCCCTCACATGCTGAGGTTAAAGATGAAGGCCGTCATCAGCGTGTGGACGCGAGGTGAAACCAGTTTTCTGTAGATGTGGGAGCAGGCTTGGAGACAGAACCGGGTCTGATCATGTGCCACGTTACCTGTTCACTCCACAGCCACACAGGTGGCTGCTCGGTAGACATCCATAGGTTTGTCTTGTTGGTTTTGACTTTGCAAAACATAACACAAGCTGCTGATAGATCAACGCCAAAAATGGAAACCCAAATATTTGTTTAAGTCTGATTTGATATAAAAATGAAGTTTTAGAGGCTCAGCAGTCTGTTGACAGTCGTCTGCAGTGTTCCTCCTCCTGCAGCTCTGCTGCTGATTTGCATCCAGAGGTCACACGCTATCATCTGTCGGAAACAAATCCAAAAGCTGCATGAACCGCCGGGCAGCCTGCTAATATTCCTCCAAGCTGTTTGTGAAACAGCTGCAGGCGATCGACAGCAACATTTCTTAAAGCTTTGCACCCTTTTTGTTGCTGACAGTCTCACAGTGGAGCTTCGTCTTGTGCATGTGAGCTGACTAAACAGAAAGACTCCCTGCTCCTCTGCTCCATGAATGCGACTGTTGGAGCTCTCTCGTCTCCGTGCTCCTCCTGCACACCAATAACATGTTGCTGTTATTGTGGCGAGGTGGAACCGGAGAGGGTCAACCTAGTTTTTGGGAGTTGTGGTATGCGGGGCGGTCGAGGTCAGAGGACAAGGTTGTGTCATGTTCCAGCCTCCGTCGTCTTACATCAACAACACCGACAGTTAGGACGTCAGCGGGGAACTGAGCCTTGTTCAGCAAAAATTGAGACCCGGTACAAAGTGTCAGTGCCGCACGTAGACGTCTGATTTGGTCCCCTGATTGGTCGGTCCAGTTTATCAAAGCCGTCCTGTTAGAGTTTAGTTTGTGTCAACAGAGTCATGATATTGCACATGTTTCTTAATCTTATCACACAACAACAGATTATACTTTATTGATCTGTTGGTTGAGGAATCTGGGGTAACTGATAGAAGAAGCTTTATGCTGGAGTTGACATGTTTCTGTGTCACTCAGACGCTCTAACACAAGAACCTGCCCAACCTGAATACCAATCTGGGTGTGTGTGTGTGTGTGTGTGTGTGTGTGTGTGTCTTTACATTTAATTGAAATGATCAACATGCTCAGACTCAACCAAAAATGTAAGGCTGCTGCCTGTTTCTGCATGTGTGTGTGTTTACGTCAGCTGAACACTGAAGCAGTCACATTGTACTGAAGATAGTTCGTTTGAGGTCGATAATTGTGAAAGCTGGTGAATTTTCACCTCGCCTACTCGTGTGTTTGACTGTGAGATCGCTCATGTGTGTTCGCACCACAGCCAGCAAGCAACAACACGCACCGAGGGTGTGTTTGCACATCTGCAGCTCGCAGCTACAGTTTGACTTTTTGTCTCATTATGACATGAAACATCCTTCAGTCAAATATCTCTGACAGGTGACTGACGACTTATCATCCGGATGTGAGCCGGACGGGGTGACGTAAAATCTTTATCACTGTCACATTAATATTCAGAATTAAAAAGCTCTCATGCTGCGGGATCAGAGCAGATCTGACGTGATGTCAGACTTTTATTCATCCAGGAACTCCGGCTCCGAAAGTTGCAGTTTTTGGTAACTTTCTGCAAACTTACAATGGGGGATTTTTGGAAATATTCCAAAGCAGAAACTCCATGGGAATTATGGGAATTTACTGTAAATTTAGGGTCATTTAAACAAACTGTGTCATATCCAAACATAAATATAATCTTTTTGTTTTGCAGACATGCAAAATAATACAATGAAAAATGTATTTTTAAATTCCTGGTTTATTCCCAAGGAAAGTTTCCAACTTTGAATTTTGCAACGGTACTCTGTACATCCTCTAACACTTTGCAGGCCCTCGCGATACACACACATTTTTCACTCAACCTGTGCGTGTCGCCGGATGTATCGAGCTTCAGTTATTAATTTGTGTCTGGTTTTGGTGAGGTTAAAATGTCTAAACAGCCAAACAGGCTCTGTGGTGAAAAAAGGCCACTCCCACTGTAAACTTAGCAAACATAGCATTGGCTCCAGTGAACATTATGCTCTTGGCTGAAGTATTGTCTGGAAATGACCTGTCGGTCGAATCATGGTTTGTTGTTTCGGGACAATAACACGCGGGCATTGAGCAGGGCCGGGCTATGATACATAATATATGAACATTTGACCCAGCGTATGAACAGTTTGCCGTCATATGTGTGAAATGAGTTTGATTAATTCATTTGAAATGTACTTTACACGTTCTGTGGGTCACACAGCAGTGTGTGTGTCCAGAGTGAACCTCTGTGGATGTGAATAGACGTGTGTGTCATGTGTGTGCCCCGGCGCTCGCACTGAACCTTGACCCCCGTGACCTTTCGTACGCCGCCGAGCTATTTACTGCACGTGTGTGTTGTGTGTTAAAATGTGTGTGCTCAGCAGCAGCGAGTTCGTCCTGTCCGAACGTTTTTTTTTTTTTTTTGAAGGGGTCAAAGGTCACGTTACTGGAATGAGGGGTAGATTTACTTTTCCTCCACTGGCCCCAATTCAGCGTCTATTTATACTAAACTGTGTGTGTGTGTGTGTGTGTGTGTGTGAGCCTCTCTGTACAGGGGGAGGGGCTATGTTGTCTAATCTACACCCACACCCCCTCCCTGGCTGTTGCTGTAGATATATAAGCGCTCTGCAGCCGCACAATCTTTTCCTCACTCTTGTGTTTGCTGAGACAACAGACCCGAGGTAAGCTTGTGTGTGTGTGTGTGTGTGTGTGTGTTTGTGTATAACTGGTTATAATCCACGCTGTAGACATTGTTGGTTCACAGAGACTGAAAAAAACATTTAATGCTACAAATTCTTGTTCTGAAACGTCACATAATCCTCCTGAACGTCGTCTCTTGCTGTCAGGATGCTTTGACCTTTGACCTCTGTGTCTGCTGCCTGTCACGTTGAGGTTTTTCCTCATTTCTGCAGGATTGTAACGTTGTAATGTACAACACATGAACACGCGAGGGCACAAGAATGTGATGCAGCACATCTGGCAGTATCACATTCGCCTTTAAATGTCGGCAGTATAACGGTGTGTCGTGTTTCCAGGACGTCTCCGTGGCGACACATCCACATTTTGTTTTTTCGACACATAAACGGAGAGGATATGAAGTTGAGGAATTTGCTTTGGGTCTCTGCTCGCTTAGATAAGTTTGTGAATGTGTGTGTGTGAGTGAGAGGATTATTAGAGAGCAGACTGGAACTAATAGATTTAGTTTTTTAGTTTACATTCTGGTTGTGATTATCATATTTCTGTAGCGAGTGATGTACGAGGAGTTGCGTAACCTGACACTGATTATAGAAGTGGTGCAGGGTGTGTGTGTGTGTTTTGGGGGGGTGGGGTGTTTGCTGTGTGTGTTTTGTGCAGTATAGATATTCAGCTGTTGGCTTTTAATCCTCACACTGTTTGTCTGCTGCCACGCCTGAATGCCTTTTACATCTGTACATATAAATCTATCTTTATACGCTTGTTTTGACAGACAGTGAACGTTAATAAATGCACCAAACAACACCCAACAACAATAAAATCAGCAAGACTGACGGGATGATTGTCTGTTATCGGCCCATAAACTGAACTGAACGGCATTCTGTGAAAGATGAGTGTCTGTAGTCGGGCTGTAAATTCATGACTAAGATAACGTTAGCCACATCCTGACCGTTCTTTTGCCTCCGTGTCACTCACCCTGGGTGCAGGTTTCACGGCTGCTTGTACCCGCTGCAGACTGCTTGACGTGGTGTTTTTTAAAAGAAAATTTGTCGGTTCTCCTGCAACTTCGGCTCTCGTCTGTAGTCGAGAATGACTCGGCAAAATGTCTTTGGCTATACCAATGTGCAAGTCTTAATCTTTGGAATCAGATTATAACATTTCCCACCAAATAATCCCGTTACAATCATCTTAACGCGCCCGTTCCTTGAAATCAAAGCTATTTTGTAACTCCACATTGTTACATAACTAAGTTAGCAGAACACACTCGTTCCCTCCGGGGCGGTTTGGCAGAGCGGTTTGTTTCTTCCCGTTTTGCTGTTGATCTTCCAGGTGTGGCTCACTTATGTCCACAGTCAGCTGATCCAGGGACGACCTTTGTCTTCAGGGAAGCTCGAAACATTAGCAATGATGGACTGTTTTTCTTCTTCTCCTTCGTCCATCTGTGGCCAATCAAAACTCCAAATGCAAATCGCAGATCTGCAGATTTCCATCGTGCATATGTGGGTGACAAATGTCAAGAGTTTCCTGTCTTTCCTGCTTTGTTCCACCGAACTGAGAAGTTTATCGCTGATCTGCAAAGACACAAACTGATCAGAGTTATCCTGCTACTCGCTGACGAGAAAATGCGTCACCATCATCCCTGAAGGATGCAGACTTTGTTTAAATGTTCGTGCAAGGTTTGACAGAAGAAAGTCGACCAGTGATCGGGCTGAGCTTCACCTCCTCTGCAGGGTGGCTGTTTGTGTGGGCATTCGGCTTGTTATACAACACCGACAGATTCCTAACATCAGCTGTTTCGTGACCCTGAAACCCCCTCCAGGGGCGTGTGTGTGTGTGTGTCTGGAACAGTGTGTTCAAATACACTGGAGGCTGCGCCCAAGAAAAATGTCAGTTTGACACTTTCAGACACTCTGCTCACCCTCAAAGAGGAGCTAGCTCTTAAACTCCTTCTCCTCTTTGTCCTCCTCTTCATAACGGAGCTGCAGAATAACCTGCAGGCCAAAGTCTTGTAGTGGTTTGTCAGGAATCTCTTAAAGCTGAAGCATCTGTTTGTGAGGTTCCTTGTTTGCTAACCTCTCTTTCTCTCTCCAGATGCCTCAGTTTGAGAAGACGACGGTCCACATGAGGGACCCCGAGAGGGTGGAGCAGATAATCTGTGGCCTCATCAAAGGAGGAGCTTCCAAACTACAGGTAGGATATCAAGAGCTGCTGGCATCCTGACAGTCAGCGTTTTGGTGAAACGGCACCCCCCGATGGCACCGAAGCTCCAAACATTCACAGCCGGTCCAGTGCTGTACAGACAGCAGGACTCCTCTGCAGTGCCAGTGTCTTTTTAAGCATCTTCTGTGTTTGTTAATGTATTTCTGATCATCAAACTGTTCTTGGCTCCGTTTGCAGATCATCACAGACTTCGACATGACGTTAAGCAAGTTCGCCGTCAACGGCAAGCGCTGTCCGACGTGTCACAGTAAGCTCAACGAGAACTGTTGAATCTTTTGCCATAACTTGCCTGAAAACGTGTGTTATAATAACGGTGTCATCACTTTTCTTTTTGCAGATATCATTGATAACTGCAAGCTGGTGACGGAGGAGTGCAGGCAGAAGCTGCTGCAGCTGAAGAATAAATATTATCCCATCGAGATCGACCCTCAGCTCACCATGGAGGAGAAATACCCGTTCATGGTGGAGTGGTACGTACACACACACACACACACCTCCACACATTTCTTTAACATATCTAAAGATGTGTATTCGTGTTTTTGCAGGTATTTCAAATCTCACACACTGCTCGTGGAGCAGCGGCTAGAGAAAGACAAACTGTCAGAGGTGGTGAGAGAGTCTGACGCTGCACTCAGGTACCCGCTCCTCCACGCTGGTCTCCAGACTGAACGCTGTATATAAATACTGTGAGACTCCGTAAGCCTTGTTTACCACGGCAGAAGAATAACTCTCACCAACTTGTTCCTTCCTGTATGTTCCTTTTTTGGTCTCAGGGATGGTTTCGAGCAGTTCTTCGACCGCCTGCATCAGCACAACGTGCCTGTCTTCATCTTCTCCGCTGGCCTGGGCGACGTCCTGGAGGAAATCATCCGCCAGGCCGGAGTCTACCACCCCAACGTCAAAGTCGTCTCCAACTTCATGGACTTTGACGAGAACGTGAGTCCCGCACACCGACACAAGTTCTTCTGCCTGTGTTAGAGTTCAGCCTCATGACTACGGAAGCACATTATAACACGATGGCTCAAAGTGCTGCGTCGTCATCTCACAGGGTGTCCTGAAGGGTTTCAAAGGCGAGCTGATCCACGTGTACAACAAACACGACGGCGCCCTGCGGAACACGGAGTACTTCAAACAGCTGAAGGAATACTGCAACATCATCCTGATGGGCGACTCGCTGGGAGACCTCAGCATGGCGGACGGCGCGCCCAACGTGGAGAACATCCTCAAGATCGGCTTCCTCAACGACAAGGTACACGACACGTAACCGTGGATACAGAAAACGCCCTTGAACATTGAGTAGATTGAGTTCACAAACTTAGAAATCCAGTAAACTGAAGGAGAGAGATGAAGTGCGTGAAGTCATTTGAGGCTGTTGAGGCATTTGTTCTGCGTGTCTGCTGTCCATCAGGTTATTTGCATTTTATACTCCCAAATTCTGCAAGCGCGTGACTTTAAGACTTTAAGAGCTTATTAATGAACAACAGGCTGTGCAGACGTCCTGTTTGGTGACTTTTGGTGAATTGCACCGTCACCTCTTGACCGTTTCCTTCTGGTCTTACCCTGCAGGTGGAAGAGCGACTGGACAAATATCTGGACTCTTATGACATCGTCCTGGTGAAGGACGAGACTCTGGAAGTGCCCAACGCCATCCTCCAGAAGGTTCTATAACTCCACCCCCTTCTCCTCCCACCAGCCCCCCTCCAGCCTCGGGCCCGTCAGACTTCTAACCACCGACTTGTACCTTTTATCGCTGGTCCAGAGCGGTCACTATGTTACCCCCTTCCACTTGCTCTGGATCCCACCTGGGTCACCTTCTGAGCCCGTACCACCTGCCCACCCCCCCACTGCCCCTTCACCCTGTAAAACCTTTTTAAAAGACATTTTACGTCTCCTGAATGAACTGTTTTAAAGTCCACACAGCAGCAACAGCCCGTCTCTGGTGTGTTTTGTCTGTTTGAGTAGTTTCTGATGTCGTTTTATGATAAAATAATAACCAAAAGTAAGATATATATATATATATAAAACACCATCACCAGCTCTTACTCCATCTTTATTATTTGCACATTATTGTTGTTACTCATAGGATTATTTTTGATATGGTAATATTTGTATACCATGAAACAAGACGCCCACAGACGGACACAGTGTTTTCTTTGGAGCTATCCCAGCATCCTTCAGTTACTTCAGTTACTCCCACATCCCGTCCTCCTTTTGCTCTGTGCTGGCTAAAGAGCACGACTTGAAGTGTGTCACATCTTGAGTTGATCCAGGCCTTGCTCGACTGTTATTGGACCACAGAGCAAGAGAGGGGCGGGATCTGTTGGGGTGTGTTAGACGTCCACCTGGTCAGACTGTGAAAGTGAGCTGTTGGTGTCAGACATAAAGTATGTAACGACAACCACCACAAAATTTATTTGAGGGGCGGTGAGAATAAAAGTCATATTTTCAACATGCGATCAGAGGAAACGCACTTTAAGTTGTGTATACGGGGGAATCAGTAGTTTGAACCATGTTTACACAAGCTTTCTTTAAAAAGGCGCTAAATTGGCATCGAATCAACACACAGAAGAAGAAGCTTTACGCCCTTTTCAATTTGTGATCTTTGCATAGCTGACTCAATCCATGCCAGTGTTTCAGGTTAAGGAGGTATTAAGTAATACTAGAGATGACTTCTGGTGGTCATTAGTGTGAATTACAGCCCCGCTGAACCAAAGCGAGAGATGAAGTGTGTAGCTGAGTTCAGAAGGAAGCACACTGCTGCACTACCTCTGAAATATTCATCTTTTTTCTTCTTTTGGGAGGTTTAAAGCTAAAAAATGTCACCGTTGAATGTTCTCGTTGTGTTTTAAATGTGCTGCTATCACCTGCATGTTGCCTTTTCTTATTGTTCAGTTTTATGTCTAAGACATGGGAGACTATATATATATATATATATATACTATATATATATATACTATATATATATATATATATATATATATATATATATATATATATATATATATATCAATAAAATGGGGAATAATGTCATACTGTACATGTGGGCGTTATATGGAAATGTATATTGTTTCACTGAATTTGGAGACCTCTCCAAAAGTATAGACCGGTGTGTGTATTTTTATAAGCAGATGGCTTTATCTTTTTGTTTTGATGGTGTGATTTTGAAAATGCAATAAAATGTTGTGAGCCGTGACATATCATGGACCCCCCCCCAACAACCTTTACAGCTCTGGGTGTGTAAGAGATGCGGTATGCATGGTTTCCCCAGTATTGTGTCACCACATTATGCTGTGTTGGGTCCTTGAATTTGAGGGAATCAGGGCCTGGAAAGTCTTTGAATTATCACATAGATCACCTAGAAGGGAGGGCTTTCATATTGACCCAGAAAGAACCATGCAGCAGTAACAGCAGTACGCTTCATCATGTTTTGAGTGTAAAATCTTAATTCGAGTTGTGTGCGTATATAGTCAATAAATAGTGGAATATTTGTCTGAAAGTCACCACCATAGAAAGTTCACAGTATTTGAATTTGAAGTACTATTCACAGTAATCGGGGAGATGATGATGTGTGCATACATGAGGCTGAAGATCAGCTGTTTGCTTGGACTGTATGAACCGACGTGAACTGTCTATGGGAGCTTTGACTGCAGTGCCACAGATGTCCTGCAGATGGCACTCGATGGTGAGAAGACACACTGTGGGAGCAGTTACAGAGACAGAAATCTGACCAACGTGGCAGTCTGTGCGTTCAGGAACTCTGTTTTATCAGGGGAAAGTGTGGCTCGTTGGTCTAGGGGTATGATTCTCGCTTAGGGTGCGAGAGGTCCCGGGTTCAAATCCCGGACGAGCCCTGCATTTATTTATTTTTTCTAACTAAAACTCAGACCTCACCTGGATCTGAAAGAAGAGAGTCCTTTACATACCAGATCGTCCAGTTTTTGTCCTATCTATGTTCCAAAGTCTTAAAAAAATAGATTATTTATTGATCTCGAGGGAAATTCAAGCAGCATGCAAACATACATTAAACATACATCAGAATTAACCTCTAACACAACCACACGTTAAAGTTACCTGACATCAGTCTAAATTAAAAATAAAACCTCTGCTAAAATGTTGAACATTTGCAGGGAAGTTAGACTTTTGCATGGACATTAAATATGTACAGGAACATTAAATATGTGCAGAGGAATCAAACATTTGCATAGAAAATAAATATATGTAACTGTTAACATCATACAAATAGAGAACTATGAATATAAGAAACATTTTATGCCTAAAAATGAGAAAATTGAATTTCTAAGAATCTTTGATTATGTCAGCAAGATAAAACAACGGTTTTAAATTAAATTAAATTAAATTAAATTTATTGTTAGTAATAAATTTGGTAGTTCCATAGTGATATATATATATATATATATATATATATATATATTTAATCATATGAATACCAGTTACACTACTAATTAGTGGTTATGATTGTGCAAGCATATTGTGACATATATCTGTGCTGCAGGCAGAGTCTTGGTTATGTGGGTGGGTGCAGTACTTCAGAGTTCACTCCTGCACGGCTGGCTGGTGTGAGAACTGAGTGTGCTGCAGTGCCACAAAGCGCCTGTAGATGGCACTGAACTCCCACTGCTCCTATAGGACTGCTCTGATGGTTGGAGGACCCCAGAAATGTTCCGACGTGGCATGTACTGTATAGTCAGCTGTGAAATACACGGTTCTGGAGCTCTTGCATGTGGCTCGTTGGTCTAGGGGTATGATTCTCGCTTAGGGTGCGAGAGGTCCCGGGTTCAAATCCCGGACGAGCCCTAAACTTTTCAAAGTCAAGATGTAAAACATGTAATTAAAAAGCAAAGCACATAATCAGAGTTAAGTGCAGTTTGCATGCAAAGCGAAAAGCCTTAAAACCCTGAAACAGCTGTGAAACCTGACGTGATGAGTCTCTGCACTTTGTTTTATGCTGTTATAGATTTTTATTGTCAATATTTATATTTTATTCTATCTAATTTTACTGTCATGCTTTTCTTTTTTCTTTTTTATGCACATTATACGGTCAATGTAATGCAGTTTATAGTCTGTGTTACTGTATATTCACACACTGCTGTGGACATAATGAATTTAATTGATCATAATCACTTTTAGAAGTTGAATAAAAGTCTATTTTTTTATATGAACTCATAAAATAGATTTGGAGTCAACCAACATATGTCTATGTAATATATTTAATCAAATATATATACAACTGTGCAGAGAATACAGTGAAACACCACTCATAAGCATATGGACTACAGATATTTGGTCTGTAGTCCAAAAAACTCATTTTCCCACAGGCCCATCTGTTTCTGCTCATGCGCACAACCACCCGGCTTCTCCGTTAAAGCGTCAGTGCCATGACAACAGGACGATGGCTGTGAGCAAGAGGCTGAGAAATGTGATGTTAGCGTGAACGAGGAGTTACCGACCCGTTAACCGTCTGACTGGCTGCGTGTACCTGAAGGTAAGGCGAGGAAAAAGCCCGCGAAGAAACGTGACGGTGTGTTTCGTCGTCACGCGGCCACCGAGCTGGTATCCAGGTAACTTAGAGAGCTAGCTAATTAGCACCCGGCTAAGCTAAAGTTAATTCAGCCGTTAGCTGTGAGCTAACTCACCTTTGCAGGTTGCCTCTATATGTAACCGACTTAAAGCAGCTCCCGGAGGCGTGTTTGGTTCATTTACTCGCCTTTCTATGTCGCCCCACGATAGAGGACGTATTTACCACGACCCCAGTCCTCCTGGGTACAAAGCATTAAACCCACAGGTGTCTGCTTTGGTCCTAGAGGACACAAAGTTGACTAGAAACCGACGACTACAGCAGCTAATGAGCTCCTGTATTTCTCCAGTGTTTAAAAGTCATTACTCTTAATATTATGAGGTGTTATACACATTTATGAGACTACAAAAGTAGATACGAGGTTAGTTTTCTACATTTCATAATTCATTTTTTTCTATATGTGTCACATTTATTATAAGTTTTATATTTACTTTATTCATAACCTATTTATATGCTGGCTTATTAGCCTATGTGTGTTTATGATTGATAAAAAATAAGTTTTTGTGTCTTTGGACACACAGCTCATGGTACACACAGCTCTTTATCTGCCACCATTCGTCAGTATTTTGGTGAAAATTGTCAATTATTATGACAATAATTGGCGGACCCCCTGCTGTACCTCTGCGGACGCCCTAGGGGTTACGGACCCCTGGTTGAAGACCCCTGGTCTAAACAGATATTGTGATGTATATGAACAATGGTGGGACGTCTTCGGCTCGTTGTTCATTGTGATATTAAGTTTTTTTTTTCCATGCTAATGTTTGAAAGTTTGCACTTGTAAACTGTGCTTGAACATTTGATGTGACGCTGCCTCCAACGAAGGAAAACTTAATATGTTTATTATCAATGGTTGATAAAGACAGCAAGGACAAGCTTGGATGTGGCTGAGTGGAATTAATTTCCAAGTTTCCCCCTGCACGAGCGTGCAGAAAGCATTAATTGAGGCAAATGTTAGCTGAGTGCAAAAAGTGTAGGTGATGTGCAAAAGGTCAGTAAAGCACAAAGCCAAGCAGACAGTCACAGGATGATACCGTAAGCCTGTTACAAATAAAGTTGCTGTAATAACAAGTGAGTAGCCCCAGACAGGGATTTGCACCGTTATAGCTTCCTGCTCCTTCCCCAAAATATCCACAGATAATCTCCACACTTCCTTCCCAGGCCTGGCTCCCTCAAAGCCCTTTAAACATGTATGTTTTATGAAATATCTTTGTCATAGAAGGTGTAATATTCCTTTAACCCACTCCGGTCTGTGCGACAGAGTACTGTGGACAGGAGGGATTCCCTCTCTGGATTAGCTGCCCGTTCCACCTGCTCAGCACTTAGCAAGTAGAAAAGCTGCTTGCCCCCTCTCTTCATCGCTCTCACACAGAATCCTAGGGTCATGTGACTAGTCTTCTGGTCTGCCATTGGCTGCAGATGTCAGTGTATGTGTTGCACAGAGCACTGAGAGCCTCCTGGGCCACCGGACATCGTGCCAATGGTCAAACTGATTATCTAGTGTTCCTTTAGGGACCAGAAGGTTGGTGGTTTGATTCCCTGCGGACAGGATAAAGTAGCCACTGCTGTGTGTTTTTTATGTGTTAAATTAAATCCAGCCACTCTTTCATTGTGAACAAACATTTAAACGTCAGCTTGGGCTGTGATCAACACTTCTTAACATTTACTGACATTTTATGAACCAAACAGCTGACCGATTAATTGAGAAAATGATTGACGGATTATTTGATGAAATGCGCTATCCCTTCCCCTCTTCTGTCTTTTTCTCTTTGTCCAATCAGAGGCAGCATGTCTCTGTTCAAGGCCCGTGATTGGTGGTCAGCAGCACTTGGCGAGGGGGAGGAGTTTGACCAAGGATGCTTATGTGTTGGAGACGTGGACAACAGCGGCACTGGACATGGTCAGTGTGTAATGAGCATACAGACTGCAGGACGGTTGTTACATGTCCCTCTTATTATCACACTTTCATGTTTTACCTAGTGCATCACACAACTCCACCTCAGTGACCCAGACTAGCCCTTTAAATGTGCCTGCTGCTTGAATCAGGTCCCTCCAGAGTAAATACAAACTCACCAGCCACAGTCTGACAGTCCGGTTGCTCTCAGGAGGACCTCTAACATCTACTATTGTTCTCTGTGATTGTAGACAAGGTGGTGGTGGGCAGCTACATGGGGATGCTGCGAATATTCTCCCCACATGCCAATAAGTCCAGCGAGGGAGTCCCAGTGGAAGCTCAGCTTCTGGAAGTCCAGCTTCAAAACGCCATCGTCCAGGTGGAAGTGGGCAAATTTGTCTCGTAAGTAGACCTCCCCAGGTTAAGGCCAATAATGTGTACTTCAGCCATGGTTAATATGACCTTGTTAATGTAATATATGCACTATTAAAGGTCCAGTGTATCAGATTTAGGTGGTTCTATTAACAGAACATGGTAGAAATAATTATTCAAAATTATTCAATAAATAAAATAATTATTCAATTCAAAATGGGTTTAACCATAAAGCCACCACTAGGTGGAGACATTGTATGCAAAGGGCAGTGTTCATACATATTTCTTTTTTATGTCCTATGTTCTTCTAAAAGCACAAGCTTAATGAGCAGGAACAGCTATGTAGGAGTTTACTTGCTGGAAATATGACTCATGATATATATTTGCTTGTGCATGATTCAACTTCTCCCCGTGGTTTCCCCAGTGTTAAAAAGGCAAACAAATTTTGGAATAAATCATTATAATGAATCGTTACACCGACTGTTCTACATCTGCAGACACGGCAGTTCTCTTTTAAGGAGTCTGCCATGTTTCTTCAGACACTGCAGTCAGCAACTGCACATGAGATGCCGCTAAATCCTGCATGCTGCTCCTTTAACACGGTGCCACTCCTGATAAATCAAGCCACCACAGATCTGTGCTCTAACACCCGGATCATCTGCCTCCTCCTCCTCTTCCTCCTCCCTCCAGCCCACTTGGCTGCTTTTCCTGTATGCGAGGGCTTCACCTGCGTGGCCCCGTGAGGCCTTTGTGTCTTGTAGGTCAAATTGGCATTAGCCGACCTTAAATCACTCTCATGAATGCCGAGCTCCACCTTATTGTCTGAGAATATCAGGTTGCACTCCTCTAAAGAGTTGAAGGCACAAAGAAGGTGTAGACAGCAAAGAACATGAAATATTGTACCATTTTAGACATGCCTCTAATACACATAATGTATTCTTCTTTTCAGTTAATTTTCACTTAACCTTTAGTCTATACATGTCAGAAAATATGTGATCAACAGATTACAGCAATATAAAACAGAGAAAGGGGATAAAAACTCAGTGAACCAGGATGTGTTTCATGTTTTCAATCATCTGTCTGTCTCAGTGGATATAAGGCGTCAGATCAACGAACAGTATAATGTAGTTAAACTCTGACAGAACCCAGTCAGGACGGGAAAAGAACAAAAGATCTTTTCCATCGAGAAAAGCCATCAGTGCTGTTCTTTTGCTCTTCTTCCGATGAAGAAATCTCTCTGGTTTTGATAACCATAACCGGACCCATCTTCGCTAACCTCGTTAGCAGTCGTCATCACTGACACACATCTAGACCACAGCTTTTGCTCATGCTTTGGCTGCCAGTAGTTCCTCACAGGACACTAATTGGTCAGAACCACTGTGGTTTGGATACAAGCACATAGCTCGAAGCCGAGGAAGACTCTCGAGTCCAGCTGCCTGGCGAGTTTCATTAAATTCTTTATAAGAACATCAGCTACAGGCCTTAAATGTGATGCAAACTGTACATTTACATTGTATTAAGTCAGAGGTCAGAGGTCACAGAGCTGTGGATAGACATATTGGCCTGCTGCTACAGCTGAACCACTGGGCTTTAGATTACAGGACAGCTAATATGTGCATTCTGGCCACCCAGCTATATCTCTGTTTATGTTATATATGTGTGCTGCTGCCTGGGAACGAGTGGCAGATCTTTCTTTAACTCGATGCCGTGACCTTCTGTGAATTATAAGCATTCATAGTATAGCTTATAATATAGCCTTACTTCAAACTGCCATGCAGTAACGCCCATTCATAACTCATCACGCCGCTTTTTCATTCATAGAAAAACCATCCCCGCTGTTACTCACCACTACATTAACATTTTCCCCCCGCGATGAATGCTAACCCAAAAACCACCACGTCAGGACTTTCTCTCCCTCGTCATGATTTACCACGGATCTATCAGCCACCCAGCGGCCCAAGCATAGTTGTGCTTATAATATCGGGCTAACCGCTGAGTTGCTAGCATAGCTGTTGGAACCCAAGGGCCCCATCCTGCGTTGTTATTGCACTGCATAATTGGATCTTAAGAGCTGACCCCCCTCAGACTCAAGGTCAAGTGAAACTGCAAATGCCGACAGTAATAATGACTTGTTTTGGAGAGAGGATGATTAACTGACCCCTGACAGCCCAAAACCATTTGGAAAGTGGGCAGGAAGTGTGGAATGATAGGGATAGTGGTGAAATGTTACTTAGTGGACAGTTTTACCCGCTTCATACTGAGCTAAGCAGGAAGCTGAACACGCTGAACTTTGTGCCCTTTTATGAAACGCATTTTTGTAACTTGTTTTGACAAGTTTGTTTGGTGTGATCCTTAAAGTGGAACTCCTGATATGAACATTGTTTATGCCTTGCTCTAATCGTGAAGATAGTAGGAAAAAAAAAAATATTTTTACATTCCTCGATGAAACATTTAGGGGAAGGGTTGGCACATATTCAGCAGTGGATAGTTATGGCAGTTTGTTGAAAGCTTCATTACAGCTGATAATCTTGTCATTCTGTTTGTATGTACTGTATAAAGCATTGCACAAAATGACATGACAGGGTTAGCTACCTAAAAATCAAGGCAGTGATCAAAAGTGATAAAATTGTTTGCAGAATTGAAAAATCCATTATGCAGCATCAGGCAACCCAATGATCTATGTCTTCAGCCAGATCACATCATTCTACCGGTGCCATAACAACATGCCCCCTCCAGCGCAGCCCCGTGCATGTTATAAACACAGAGCTGTTTTCAGTCTGAACACCTCATAAAGGCGACAACGAAATCTCACATGATTAAACTGTGTGTTCGAGCCAGATGAGCTCCCAAAGGTCCAGAACCGAAAATACTTGCAGCGTGTTCAACCCAACGAGTGTGTACCGTTTAACCCCGCTTCACTTCTGTGAGAGTGGAACTACCAACCTTGTTCGCAATACCTGGTTTTGGAGATTCCTGTACTTTTAAAATGAGTATGTAGCTTAAATTCCCCTCAGTGAATACATACAGAAAATATTCCAGTCATTCCACAGAAGAACCATAATCCTGCCGAGCTGTTTACATGGCTGAAGTATGAAATGAAATGAGCAGGAACAGCTAAATGTAGCAAAGATGTTGGCATTGCGTATATCCAAAAACATGTTTTACAGTTGTTTGCTGTGGTGAGAGAGTGTACTCTCAGTTCTTAAAGCCAGCCTGTAATATACAGTAAATTAGGCATAATTGCTCCCTATATCTATTAAACTACACAAGGCATTAAACTCCTAACCCTGCCAGCCTTACTCCAGCTATTGATTTGAACACTACACCTCCCATCGCCTCACTGTGGGTGCACAGGAACCTTCCAGAAAGTTTTCTGGGAACAGCTCTGGTGGTTTGCCCCGAAGGTTTCCCACATCATCACGATGGAAGCAGAAATCCAGCTAAATCAGTCTGTTTGGAACAAGTTGTGTTTGGTTACCTGCGGTTTTTCAGCACAGCATTCTTCAGCGACTGGTGGGCATTTTGGAAGCTAGCCTTGACAGAGAAGCACGTTGTAAATATTGTCAGGGCAGACCGAGGTGGGCAGATGGTGAAAGGTTTTGTTTCAGCACTGACTTGAGTGGTTTTCCAAGGAAGAAAGAAAACTTGTGGGATCGAGTTTTTCTTCTCCCTTGTTGTTTTTCTCTCAACAAACATTACAACAGTGGTTGGAAGTTAGTAAGACAGCATTTGTTCACGGTCCAAATTGTGGACAGATTCCTTCCTTGTGGGTTTGTGGTAAAGTAAATAAGTGAAAATCTAGGATCAGCATCACTGAGACCATCAGCTACACATCAACCCAAACCAATGTTAAAAAAAATCCACCAGCTGTTACAGTAATTATTTTAGAAGTTAAAATATGAATGGATACCGGGACACAGTGGCTGGAGGCGTTGCCTTGCTGAAGTGTCTTTATGCAAAAAACTGAAGCTCCATGGCTGCAGCTGATCCTGACTTCTGACCTCTGAGGTCTCTGTAGAGTCACATTTGTTCATAAGTTATTATGTACACTGTATTACAGTTGTCATCCTTTTAAATCCTCTTAAATGTACACCTTCGATGATTTTAAATATATGTTCCATGTGTAAATGAGTATCTGTTGCTCTCTGTTCAGGTGCTCAGAGCTTCTTCATCTGGCTGTTCTTCACCCGCGGAAGTTGTCAGTCTACTCTGTATCAGGTAACATACATGCACACTAACACCAAAAGGCAGCTAAATAAAACCCATTTGCATCTCCTCCTTTATGAGTGTTGAATGATTGTTTTCATCATTCATGTTTGGTAAGAACCTTCAATTTGTTTTTGTCTGATCTGTGTTTATGCAGGCACTGCTGGGAACGTGGAGCATGGTGACCAGTACCAGCTGAAGTTGGTTTATGAACACAATCTGCAGAGGACAGCCTGCAACATGACCTATGGCACCTTCGGAGGGGTTACGGGTAAGGCTGACATTTTAAATCCTTTCCTTTAGGCGAGACAAAAAAGTAACAGCGGTGTGAACTGACCCGTTCCAGCTCGACTCAAAGCGGCTCATGGCATTGCCTGGAGCTCAGCTACTCAGCTATTCCTCTTGCAGCACGTGCAGATGATTTACAGAAGGCACCATTTTACCAGCCGTTTGTTCGTCTGCCTGCTCTGTAAGGATCCGTGTGAGTTTCAAACCTTGGGAGGGAAGGAGGACATTTTTGCAAAGTGAGAACAGTTTTGGCTGCTCCTCACCTTCAGTGTGCTGTTTCAGGCTTCAGACTTGGTTTTAGGGTTAAAGATTTAGGCTCATGTTCAGTTCAGGTCAGAGTTGTGGGGTTAGTTGTGATGTTGAAGGTTTAGGTAAGGGGCCAGGGAATGCATTAGGTCAATGAGAGTCCTCACAAGTAGACGAGCACACAGACGTGTATGTGCGTATGAGTGAACATCTGTGCATGTGCCTTGGCCAAAGTGGTAATTGGCAGCACTGGACAAATACATAAAACTATAAAAGTCTCTGAGAGGAGAGAAGGATGGAAAGGGAGAGCGGGAGAGGGGTCATATAGCTGCTCTCTCGCCAGTCAATTGAGCTTTTGGAAAAACCAAGTAGGGGAAAGCCCTCGAGTAGTCAGCATCCAAGAAAAACACTCTCGGACACACACACACATTTGGGGAACCCCCTTTAAAGCGGAGAAAATGGCATTTCCAAATAAAGGCTGTATTGTCAAGGTGTGTGTGTGTGAGGAGAGAAATTGCCAGACTCTGTGGCCTGGCATGATGGTCCCTTCATTCACTTTGTGTTTACAGAGTCTGTGTGTGTGTGTGTGTGTGCAGACATGCGTGTTTGATTGATAGAAAGAACAGTGTGGGCTCATTAAACCAATTTCCTTGGCCGGTGCTGAATGCACGTGTGTAAGTTCGTACCGTGAACCTGTGTGTTTCCACATGCTGTCTTCTGGTAATGCCACACCAGACAGCAGAGTTTGGAGATGTCATGTGTGCTCTTGTGCACACGCTCACTTGCCAACAAACACGCACAGACATACAGTCTTTGTTCCTGACACACACACAGTTACAAGTTTTCATAGACACATTTGAACCTAAATTTATACAAATGCAGCAGCAGACACTTAACCTCTTAAACTCTGCAAGGACACCGATGTCCTCGTGGCTGAAGCAGACTCAGAGTGAAGATCCTGGTATCAGAAACTAGAGGACCTCCAGCATCCACTGGTACCCTGCTAGTGAAATTTTGGTGGTGGGGAAAAAACAGGCATGGGCATTTTCAACAGGATCCCTTGACCTCTCACCTCAAGGTATCTGAGGTTATATCGGTACCCACAAGTCTCCCCTCCTGCCCCATTCGAGTAGCATAAATTGGGTATGGCTGGGAAGCTGAGACTCTGGTGGAATTTTTGCACCAATTGACTTTAACATAAAAACTGCTGCAACAAGCTGTCTCTCCTCTCCTCTCCTCTCCTCTCCTCTCCTCTCCGCTCTCTAATTGATGCCATCCTCTCTCCTCCTGCTCTTCCCTGCTGTCACCACTAGATAGCAGTGCAGGCCCTGGAATTGCAGTTACCAAAGACTGAATGAATGGGATCCTGTCTTGCCTCCTCCTGTAGGGAAATTCCCTCTTTTTTTAAGCCACTTCTCAAGAGGGAGGTCAGAGTTCAGCTGGATCTGGTAGCGATTCAGTGTCAACCTCAAGGACGCTCCAGCAGTGTGGGGAAGTCTGTAGCTCCAACAGCATAAGATTAAAGACGCTTAAAACTATTTGAATTCAAATAATAAGTTTCAGTTGTCCTTAATTAATGGGGACATGAGGAAAGTCATTTTAGCTCTTTCTGTCCTCGTGTTGAAATTACACACTATACATTTTTCTATGAAGTGTTTTAGATAGATACACACTTTATTTGTCACTGATGCGTAGATACAGGAGGGGTTGGTTCATTTGTCTGAGGTCAGATGACTTGTTTGGAATAATCTGCGAGTGTTTGAGTCGGTGGAAGCCGCTCGCTGTTTCAGCTTCCCCGACTGTTTCACACAGTTTACACGAAAATGAGCCGATCTCACGGTTGATTGGCTGGTGGAGCAGACTCACACATGCTCGTAATGGTTTGCAGACACATGCAAAAGCTCACATTCGTGTACAAACAAACAGAAATATATATATGTCCACACACACTCACACACACACACACTGGTTATAACTCTGAGGCCAGACCAGGTGAACGTCCAAATTTGTGTGTGTGTTTCTTCAACAGACTGTGTGTGTGAGAGCGCTCTGCTCGCCAAAGTTCAGTGTGTGTTTGGATTTGGAAAGCCTTGAGTGTGTGCGTGCGTGTGTGTTTTTGCAAGTTGTGTCTGCTATTACACGTGAGTGTGTGTGTGTGTGTGTGTGTGTGTGTGGGTGTCTATAATAGCAGCCATTTAGCCGTGCTGTAGGCGCTGTAATAGCAGCTCTGTACTAATACTGCTCTAATAGCTGGGCTGCCTTTGGGTTTGGGTCACATTCAGGCCACACACACACACACACACACACACACACACACACTCACACACTCACACACTCTCCTTTTTAAGCTTTGGTCAGACGCTTATAGATACACATAATCACACACACACAGACACATGTACATGCACTCATACACCAAACAAATTGAGACACACACACACCCTGGTTCACAAGTGTGCATGAACACACACATTCACATGTACCTACACACTCTCACACTCACACACGGAGGCGAGGCTCTGCCCACTGCAGTGTGCGGCCAGCCTCTGTGCTTTGTTGGCGGCTCTACATGTCTTATTAATGACACTAATACAGGCCCGTTTCCTCCGCTGTGTCTGAGCGGGCGGCGCTCTCATACAGAGCTCTTTGACACGTTATACCTGGGCGTGGGCGTGTGAAATTACACGTGCACAGCCGCTATTATGGCCCAGCCTGGCTCTCATTTTCAGGACATAGCACTTTTTCTTATTATTGATGATACAGCAACGCGTAAGGCCGTCCGAGTGCGTGTTGTTCTGCCCCTGCTGCTGCCTTTCAGGGTGGGAAACGAGCACCAGACACCTGACAACAGTGTTTGTCTGGGAGGAAGGTCCGTTCCTCAGGTATCCTGCTGTTTTTGGAGTCCTGACAAGACAAAGTTTTATATTTGATTCAAAATTTGAACCAAAGAGTGAAATATGTTTTCAGGACAAATTCACAGCTGCCTAAATCAGCTGAAAGGAAAGGTGATTTTTGCTTTTATTGTTATGTTTCCATTTTTTCCCCCCTCCAGAAGTCAGATTTAGAACCATCTAGCTAATATAACTCTAATTAAATCTAATTCTAATTAATTAAACCCCGTTATGAACATGATTTAATAAGATTTATTTTCTGCTATATTCTGTAAACAGAGCCTCCTAAATTTGACACACACTGGAGCTTTTACGATAAAGAAAATCAGGTTAATTCAGTAATCTAATCCAAGTATCACAATGTTAAAGTAAAGTAGCAAATCTGTGCCATCGCTGTGTGAATGTCTATGAATGGTTGGCTCCAGTTGGCAGCCAATGCCATCAAGTCCATTTATTGTGTGCCATAAAACAGCAGCACAATGTAACCTTAGATAAGAAAATTAAAAGACACAGTTTTAACTTAAAAAATGTGTCTGTCCCTCCACTGAAGAACAAACAGGCCGCAGCCTGTCGGCCATTTTCACAGCTGTACTTTGATGTTGTTCCTCTTTCTGCTTTAGAGAATAAATAATGGTGCAATTTACAGCCATGAGAGTGAACTGGAGGAGTGTAAGATTAGATGTGGTTTCACTCGAGTGTCATAATGTGTACGCACTGTGCACGTGCATGGTAGTACATTGCCCTTTATTGTTGAATGTATTTATTATAGTTATATAGTCTTTTACAGTTACCTTTTTATTTTGGTATCCCGATTGTGTAACTCCCCACACCACCCTAGTGCTAAGCGACACTGTCAACACTGTAATTGGACAGAGTTTGTGTACTTCCACAGATTTTCCACATTAAGGACAGTTACACAGTAATAAACACAGCAGACACTCATAATTGTGAACTGATGACAATGAATTTGTTCTCCAAGAAACACTCGGCCTGTTTTTCAGATAGACGTAGACGAAACACACACACACACACACACACACACTCGCTATATGAATGTAAATCCACCCATGTGCGCACACACACACACACTGCAGTGTTTGCTGCTGGTTCGCTCTCAAACATTGTATTATGCACCCTTCAGGGCGTGTCTGCGGTGTGTCAGTATTGTCCTTCAGCTTGTTAACGGCCACCCTGAACTCCGCTCATCACTCACACACACACACACACACACATTTACATAGCATAGGTGTGTAGGAGTGTGTGACTTTTCCAAATCCTTGGTGATAGCTGTAGAGTGTGTGTGTGTGTGTGCATTGCGCTGTAGGTGGCTGTCTCCCTGACCTCTAGTTGATGGCAGTGTGAGTTTTAATAGCGCGTTGAGGCCTAATTATAGTTCTCTGGTCACACAGCCCCACTGCTTTATGGCCGCCTGTGTTGCTGAGTGTGTGTGTGTTAGGGCTTAGTACATCCTACATCGGGGCCTTTGCTAACAAACACACACACTCTTGTACACGTTCATACCCAGAGCCAGGTGTGTGTGTATGTGTGTGTGTGTGGAGGTGTTAATGGAGATATCAGATTCAGCCAGAGGGAGAAACACACCTCGCAGCACAACACGACATCACGGCTGAAATGAAACAGAAGCCGTGAATGCCTTTCAGGATCGTTGGTGCTGCGTTTAAACACTCAAAAGTTTGAAACGGCAGTCAGAGCTGCCATAAATATGTAACCCAAAAAAATGCAATTTCTTTTTAGTTAACGGCGAGGCTGCTTACACACATTTAAACAGTTTGGCTAAATTACATTTCCTTTGCAGCCAAAGAAAAAGACTTTATAGACTCCAGCTGGACTGATGTCGGTTCTCTTGTGTACACGGAGGAAAGGGTGTCGGTAAAGCTGAGTAAAGGTCTCAGTATGATGTGAGTGAATTAGGTGTGTATACTTGTTCATAATGGTGGCGCTAAAAGCTGTCACAAGTGGTGATGAATCACAGGAATGAGGTTAGCAGAGTACAGGCCGTATTAGGAGGGGCGGCAGTAGCTCGCTCTGTAAGGGCTTGGCTTGAGAACCGGAGGTTGAGTCCAGTATGGACCAGAGAGTTCACCTCCTGAGCAAGGCACCGAACCCCCCAACAGCTCTCAGGGTGCTTCTCTGCCCATCACTTCACCATCTCTCTCTCCACATTTGCATGTCTATGAGCCCTGTGACCGTTATGTTAATGAATTAAACATTCCTCTGTAGAAGCAAGGCCCCAGCGACAAACCACTTGATAGCAAGAAGATGGAAATTCTCGCGTCCATTCTATAATGTGATCACTTTCTCCATCAGGTCACCACTCCCTGTGTATCCAGTCCATGGACGGGATGCTGATGTTCTTCGAGCAGGACAGCTACTCCTTCGGCAGGTTTCTTCCTGGTTTCCTGCTGCCCGGCCCGATCATCTACAACCCCAGGACAGACAGCTTCCTCACCGTTTCCTCTGCGCGCCAGCTGGAGAGCTACAAGTAGGTGTTTTTTAATAAGGCCTCTTTTAATATTCATTGTGATCAATGCAATTCTGGGACATATAGAGAGTGCAGAAAAGCAGAATTACTCGATTGACATGTTACAAAATAACGCATTACGTTATTTGAATGTTCTTGAATGTTCCTAAACTATCGTTCCACCCCAGATATTTTAGGAACATTTTAAAATGTTCAACCTTTATGCAGACACTTTTTTGGAATTAATGATGGCGACTCCACCCAACCGCTCCCGTAAATTCTGGTAAATTATTGCTAAACTGAAAGTATCCACCCGTTTCCAAGGGCCTGCCTGCAAGCTGCAGGATCTGAGGAGTCATGTGAGGTTACCTGACGTTATCCACCTTCTCCATTATCAGCTGCTGATGGTTAGAGAGCGGCGCTGACTAACGCTTCACCATCTTAAAGGCATCTGCTCTCGCTGCAGAGCCAGTCTGGACAGAGCACACACACACTCACACACGCACACAGTTTGATCGGAAAGTACCTCACTTTAATGTAAGCACACGCACACTTCCCATTTCCCTCTGGCTGAGGCACGGAGAGCTTTTAGAAGTCTTACAGACTGCGTGGGTGTACGGTATGTGTGTGTGTGTGTGTAGTTTTCTCTCCCAGCTGTTTGTTATCTGGATGCCCCCCTACCAGTATCAAGAGATTCTCCAGACTAGAAACACTGACTTCACTTCTCTCCCTGGACACACAGAAACACAACCCTGTGATGCACATTCTGCAGTAAATTACACAGAGCAGACACTAAGTACCTTCACATACACGACAGCGCTGCATTATTTACAGCAACAAGCTTGTTATTTCCAACGTGTGGCTCATACACCCTGAACTAACCTAATATCTCTGGATTCATTTAAACGTAGCTCTGTACTGCAACTCTCTCCCAACTTGAACTTACTGGTGAATGCACGTAAACATTTAGTGTAAAGAAATGTGTGTTAATCCAAGCATGGTGGCCGATTCAGTCCAGTGAAAGCTGCTCACCTGTCCTAGTTTCTCCTGCGTCCTGCATGAAAGTAAAACCTGATGAAACGATTGAGTAGTGCATTAATGAAAAATGAATCAGCCATATCAATAGCTTGAGCTCTAAATTGTTTCTTTTCTAAGCAAAGATCATTTGGACGTCAACGTCACAGACTAATCATAAACCTGCATTACTTCTAATGACCAGCAGGAGCAGCTCTACCAATCAGGTGGGCTACTTCCCTGTAGATTCAGTTTCTTTAGGAGTTTAAGGTCTCAGTTGCTAGTTTTAAGTCTTCTTCTATACAGCTTGATGTTCATTTAGTAAATTATGTTCCCATTTTGAGTAAAATAGATGGTAAAGCAGGGTATGCTTTAGGCCGAGGCTAACTTATGATTGACATAGCGTACTGTTAAGCTGTAATGCGAGTATGTTTATGACCAGGCAGTCCGGCATTTATTCCTGGTGGTACCTCAGCCATCATCTCCGCGCTCTCGTCCAAATATGGGCACAACTGGCTCCAAAAAATAGAGATGGCAACAAGGCTTCAAAACTGTTGTGGTTGACGTCACGGTGGGTTTACACTCAGTCCAAATGCAAACTAAGATCTGCAGTTCAGGAATATTCGCCCTCAGAGACTCTCGCTTCACAATAAAAGCTGACGCGAAACAAGAGCGGCAATTAGCCGTAATGTAGCACAACAGATACAGTCCGGATAGGAGAGCATTAACAACTTATGTTTCAACTGAAATGCTTTGTAATCGACATGAAACTGATGGACTGGAGTAAAAAGTTACCAATAGTTTAAATCAATAATGATAAGCACGAGAAGAGAGAGCTTAACATCGCTCTAGTTTTAGATATATTAACTCGCCTGGTATCGAGCCATGCCATCACATCTTAAGAGAAATCTACAACCAGGCTGATGTGTTATGGCTTTACTGACTTTACTGACTGTTATATATATATATTCCATATCAGATGACGGGGTCAGGCCTTCACTGCCTGTTATACATTTAATATCAGATGACTGGTCAAACTGTTCTGCCTCACTCCCTGTTTATTTAGCCTGTTGGACCGTCTCCTGCCCTGATGAATGAGAGCTTGATTTTGGTTTTGTGTGTGAGTGTGTGTGTGAGTGTGTGTGTGTGTGTGTTGGCGTCAGCTTTGAGATTTTAGTTTGTGTTTATCCATGACACCAAGAGGGCATATGCATGTAGTGTGTGTTTGTGTAATTTGTGTGCGCGCGCTGTGTGTGCTCGTACGATGTATATGTTGAAGGTAAATGAGTGTGTTTGTTTGTGGAGTTTTTCAGAGAGATCCTCTTTCATATAAATGAGAACAGTGTTTCTTCAGCCTTAGTGTCCTGCACTCTGCATGATGACTGATACAGCATACACACACACATACTTCTAAATGGCAAACAAAAAAATCGTTCCCAAGTGTGTGTCACTGCCAGTGATGTGTGTGTGTGTGTGTGTGACTTGTTCTCCTTGCTCATATGTTAGGCATGCAGGCGAATAATCAGATTTTTTGCGGTTTTTCAATGTTTCTCTCGTACACACGGCGCTTTGTGTGATTTTACCCTCTCTCATAATACTTAAATCAACATCCAACCAACCACTGGTGGATGGAGCTGAACACACACACACACGCACGTGCATGAAGCGCTTTAATTAATTCATGCTCCCTCATACCCCATCATTAATAAGACATCTAAGTGAAGGGTGGAATAGAAATATCAAAACAGAGTCAAAGAATACAGTTATTTTATGGTGTTGTTTTAGTATTATTAGGTTGAATTTAATCCATTCACTCATTCAGGAGCCGGCCCGTCGATCCATTGAGTGTTACTTTAAAAGCTTCAAACCACTGACATGTTTAATATATTTTTTAGTCCATTTTCTTCCCCAGGAAATGGTCACGGTGCGATGAAAAGGTTTCTTTGCTGGCAGTCATCCATAAAGCAGCTCGTTAGTCCGCTCGCTGTTTCTCACAGAAGCGCGGCGGGCACAGCTACTGTACGGATGAGTTCAAAACTATAAATCTTGAGTTGTATTTCAAAAAATCAAGCTTTAGAAAACACTTCATCTGCTGTTTTATACACAGCGTTGTGGGGAATTAGTGTCACTTTTAGGTTTACACATGCTGATCTGCTTTTTGCATATAAAATAATAAATAGAAGAAAGTGATATTTTGCTACTTTTCTCCAAACTATGATCAGTAATGGGGTGTTTGGGTGGCTGACTGGCCTATGATGAATACAGATGAACGTCTTTACAAAATGTCACGGCACTCCATCCACCCTCTAGATCGAGGCCTTGGTGGCCACCATAGTGTCTCCTTCATCTTAGGAAGGAGAGGATGAGGCGAGGGGGCTGTAATTCAGCAACTACACTGCTAGATGCCACTTATTGGTTATTCAACACATCAAGAGCATGAGAGTTTTTCTTGTGGTGTCAGTTTGTCTAATTTGTTTTCTCACGACGGCAGCCATATTGGATTATGGCCTTTACGATTTAAGGTAGATTTCAGACCTGCCATCTTTGATTAACGGCACGTTTGTGGTCCAGAGACGTAACGCCGAGTGAGAATAGTGTGAGTGGATAAATCAGCAGTTATGTAGTGTTTGGGCTGCGGTTCGGATTCGGGCTGGGCCGGGGGTTTGGAGCTCTCTGTTCATCCAGGTGTTAGAGGAGAAGGGATAGACTCCTGCCAAGCTGCTTCCACTGCCAGCGTCTTACTGGAAAACTCCTGATGCCGAAGACGCCAAAAACAACTGACCACAGATCAGTCTGACCACTTTATCCTCAGTCAGATGCCAAGAGCTCACTGATTAAAACTGATAGACCGCAGTTCCGGGTAATAGCAGGTCAGCAGCTTGTTGACTGACCTGACAGAAGCTGTAAAAGAGAAGGGTGAATATAAGACGAATATAAGACGGATTTTTAAAAAAAATTCAAAGCGTTATACGGTGTTCGACTTTATTTCAATGTTAATAAATGATGTGTACTACTGCCCTGGCCTCGCAGATGGAATTTCTCTCAGCAAAAATGGCTGGTGTTGTTGTGGTTTTGGGCTAGTGGTAAAAGAAGCAAAATTTGTAACCAGAGAGTCACTAATTTGAGTCTTTAGACTGGCTGTGAAATATCTGATGGGGATACTTAGAACGAGAAATACTCCCTGAACAGAAAGTGTGCTCGACAAGGCGAATCACGGCCAGCTCCACCAGCAGCCAAGTGAAAATAGAAGAAACCTGTGTGGTGTTTTGCTGTTTTAATGGTCAGCTAAGTCATGATTTTAAACGCGATCCTCAGATGGTCTGTGTGTGTATAAGCAGCTGTCTGTGTCTCTCTGACTCCCAGGTATGAGACTCTGGCCGTGGCTACAGAGGCAGAGAGTCGACAGGATCCTGACATGCCCCTCAAGACTGGAGGCAAGAGGCTGATGGTGAGTCCTGAACACACCGGAGAGACACTTAAAAACTTGACTGATGTGCACACGGCAAGATTGTGTTGTCACTTTCTGTCATAAACGCAGCTTCACACAGAAATCTTTGGATTTTTTGCTTTCCCCAGTCAAATGTAAATAATCCAAGTCTTGGAAAAATGTGCTTTGTGACCTGGATACGTTCCTGGCAACCATCCTGAGCAACACTAGCACAAACAAAGAGTTCTGGGTTGAGCGTGTTAAAGGACCAAAAAACATTGATTTCATATCTTTAATATGCAGAGGGAGCACTCGACTTCAAATGTATTATTATACGTCACACCTGTTATTTTGAAATTGAATGGTAGTACACTGCAACTTTGTGTGTGTGTGTGTGTGTGTTCTCCTGCAGCCTGATTGGACATTTGTCCTGGGAGAACAGGCCCTTGACCTCTCCGTGCCCTCCTTCTCCCACTCCTCCTCCTCCATCTTCGTTCTGGGTGAGAGGAACCTCTACTGTCTCCGCGACAACGGCCAGATCCGCTTCATGAAGAAGCTGGAGTTCAACCCCAGCTGCTTCCTGCCCTACACCTCAGGTAAACCTTAAGCAGTACAGCAAGTTAAAGCTAACTAAGATTCACCTTTACGGCCCTACAAGCTAACAGGGATTTAAAGTGGAAATAAAAAGGGATCCATCATGTTTCTGGTGGCAGTGATCGGTTTGCAGGCTGTTTTCTCCTGTAAACACACAGTGCAGATGTTAGATTACCTCACAGAGGGCAAGAAGTCAAAGGCCATACTTCTTAGTCCTTGGCAGCTAATTGGGAATCATCAAGCTAAAGGACTTGTTGTTCTTGAAGGTCTTGATCGTTGTTTTACACAAACCGTGCACAGCCGCTGTGCTGCATGGATAGTGTCATATTCAGCCAGTGAGGCAACTGGTAAAGCTCCGATGTGTTCACCCGGGAGTGAAGTTTAGGGCAGCGACACAAAAGTCACCGTGCATCACTGCACCTGCCACAACCAAACAGTTGAAAATAAGCGAACACAAAAAAACAAAGTATCCTGCGCTGTGCAGTGGCCCGGTGCCACACGGCTGGCTCTGCAGGAAGCTGGTTTTGGCAGAACATGATGGAAAAGCCGGAGTAGCTCTGCTGCATGCATTAAAACACAAAACTGAACAGACTGCTGAACACACTGTAGTATATAAACATATGGTGCAAGATGAATGGATCACGTAATAAATTCGGATATATAGATTGATAGATAGTACATATGATATATGATGGCTGCAGTGAATACTGTGTATGTCCTTATTTGGTGATTCTGAAGAAGTTGGCAGGTTGTGAAGCTTAAAAAAAAAAGAGGCTGTTTTCTCATCATCATTCACCCAAAATGTGGCAAAAAAAACCTTCATTTCCTGCAGCAAGACAATGTAAATAAATCCATAAATAAATTGAATGATATATAAATAAAATACAGTTCTTTCATTGTAGGTCAGAAAGGGTTTGATTTGTTTAAGATGTCAAATCATCATATCAGTCATCTGGATGATACAGTTGATTAATATGGTATAAATACATACACACGCTCTACAGAGCTGTAATTGGTTCCAGACCCGAGCACTTCTCCCTGCCCTCACCTCATATGGATCATGTATAATGTGATGATTGTGCAGCTGTCTAGTAACTAATCCGAGGCCAGAAACACTGGCTACTGCTGCCCACACACACACACAATGGACAAGATTAGATTTTGTGTGTGTGTGTGTGTGTTACGACAATCTCAATGTGCCAACAGATCTTGGAGTGGTCCACCACAGTTTACACGTTTCCTGTTAGAGAAGGAGAGAAAGGATGTTTTACAAACGCAGTCTCCAGCGTGTCTCTTTTTAACTAAACCCTCATACCTCTCAGGACAGTATGGATGATTTTCTTCCACACAAACAGTCTCATTATTCAATAATTAGTGATTAGGAGTGCAATTGTATCAAATTGCACCTTGATTGTGGCAATTTAGCAAAGTAGACAATCACAAATGTGCACACAGACACACACAGATGTGAATCTATTAGTTTTAGCTCTAGTGAAAAGACACCTGCTGTTTTATTATGATCCAAAACCCAAAATAATCCTGAAAAATGAACATTAAAGCCATCTGGATACTGAGAATTACTTCTTTTTGGGACATTTCATGTCTGTGTTTGTGTTTCTGTCTGATCAGTGTGTTTCTGATCAGTCTCGATCTGCAATAAATCAAGTTCACCCCCAAAAACTGCATCACACTCTTTGCTTTGCTTTATTTACCCTGGCAGAAAAGGGACAGAAGCTTTAAAAGCGGTGTGTTTTTTGATACGGACGGAGAGGCGGAGAGTGGTATAACTTCACCGCAGCCTGATCCTTATCACCCTGAGCAAAATTAATTACCCATATATGGTTGGACCTCCAGAACGGTGAATAAATACAGTAGAATAAAAGTTCTGTGTCTAACCTTTTGAGCATGTGGCAATAAACAACCTTTTTTATGAGCAACAAAAAGGTTTTTGTCTGGTTCAGTTTACGCAACAATGCACCATAGAACCTCTTCTGTGAGACTCTTGTGCACTTGATGTGAAATCCACTAGAGAGCTGACAGATGGAAAGAGAAAATAAAAGAGGATGTGAAGAAAAAGCAAAAAATAGACCGGAGGAAGGATCCAGAAGGGAGAATTGATTGAGGGATTGCAAGAACGGCCAAGAGCTTTCTACTGATATCTGTTTTCAATTTTAGAATTAAAATATCTCAGCTTTCAAAGTGCCCTTCACTATCTTTTCCAGACATTATTTAGATTATTTAAATTGCTCTTGGAAATCAGCTATAAATTCAATACGTGGTGTGCCAGCCCAACAAAAGTATCTTTTATTGGGACATGATTCCTGTCAACAATCAAAACCACATAAAAATTCCCACATGGCTGGAAAAAAAAAAAACTTCAGGGATCACTCTGCCGCTGCAGTCTTCTGTGCCCATGTTTGCTCTCAGGTTTATTGTTAACAGGCCAACATTTAGTGTGACTGTAACTGTCAGAGCTGCCACCCAACATTCAGTAAGGGTGTCTTTTTATGCTGCAGGGCCGTTTAGTGGATCTCCACAGAACCCTCAGAGTTGAGAGTGTAGTGCAGAGAAGGGAGAGACAAAGGAGAGTGATTTCTAATGCTTTCCTTCTGGCCTGCAGCCTCACAGCTGCCTCTGCTGGACCACTGCCGTCTCTCTCCCCGTCATCCTCCCTCCGTCCATCTAATTCTTTTTCTTTTTTCTCAAGTTTGATTGGCTTGACTGCACATCAGAAACACTCCAGTGCAGCTCCTGCACTCAAACCACAATGAGATGGTAAATCTCTCGGTTCGAAATGAAACGAAATGATCCCCACTTCAGGAAACGAGACAAGATTAATACAGATTACTGCATGGCTTGATAATTATGAGATGAAAAATAATGACAGCACGCAGCAGTAGAAACTCACTCGAAAGAGCCAAAAGACTGAGATGAAAGCTCTTTCTCTACTCCATCATTTTATAAGACTATTTTTAGGCGGGCACGCCTTTATTGGACAGCAGCGGTAGAGAGGCACAAAGACAACACGGAAAGGACATCCATCATCCCTCCCCGGCTGCAACTGAACCAGGGACGTTACGTCCCTTTACGTGTCTCAGACCACTTTTCTTCAAGGAATGATGACAGACGCATTGGGAGAGAAAAGAGAAGTAAGAGAGGGATGGGCGGAGGAGAAAGACATGAGGAGTGAAAGCAGGGGCAGATGATTGGAAAATAAAGAAACAGGACAAAAGAGAGGCGTTAGGAAAGCAGGTGAGAATAAAAAGAGGACAGAAAGGTGAGGAGGGAACAAGAGAGTTCAAGAGAAGCTGAAGAGTTGAGGAGAGGGGAAAGAAAAGAAAAAGGGAACGTGGGGATAAGAGCTGTAGATTGAAGAGCAGCCGAGGAAAGGATGGAAAGAAAAATGTTTGGGGGGAGACGCTCAGCTCGAACACGATGGCAGAACGTAGCTCGGACCTTTATAATTAGGTTAGTAATTATAACGCTGACGCCGAGATACAGCAGAAGGTGTGTGTGTGTGTGTGTTCGCTTTGATGTGGCACCAGCACACACTCTGTCATTTTGACCCCTGCAGTGTACCACCCTGCTGACCGCCGTTCCCATATTATAACTCGCGTATTCAACTGTGTGAGCGAGGTGTGTTTGTTTTGCGTGTGGCCGTCACCTCAGATCTCTCTAGGTGGTAACTGCACCATTGGTGGGAGAGACTGGACATTTGTGTGTGTGTGAAACATAAGTAGTAAAACATAAGTAGTATTTATATTTAATGTTTCAAGCCCTGAGTCACAGGAGAAAGTGTATATGTAACTTTAGTTATATATACACCTAAAGCTGACCTTGTCTCAAAATGAAAGATCTAAATGACAAAATTCTATATACAAACCAGATGTGAGATGTAAAGAGATGATTTTTCTTTACAGGAGAGGACAAGTTTCACTCATCTTAAAGGGCAATGCCACCCACCACAGGAATTTGTTATTTCTGTGCCCCATGGTTGGATTTGTGACTATGCACCACTTTTTTCCAAAGCTTAAAAGTTAGAGACAAAACCCTTGAATTTGTGCTGCTATGAAACCGAGGCTGGGTTTCATAACAGCAAAAGAAAGAAAGAAACTGCAGTTTACATTGTATTTCTAACAGGTATGACGTAGATTTAAACCTCATTCGGTTTTTGTGATCAATCATTTATTATTTTATGACTTTAAAATAGAACGTGGGTTTGCAGAGTAATTCCTTTTGGCCTGTTTCGGGACGCAGTCATACCAGTGGTTCACCCTCTCAATACATATCACACACACACACACACACACACACACACACATGCAAAAACGTGCATACTTCTGTACAAATGTAAGTGAAAGGAGAGGAAGGAAAGGAGGATTTAAAAAAAGCTTTTATGTCTATAGCAGAGCTTGATTTTGCATAATGAATTCAGTGGTTATTTGCCGAGAAGAGTCGTGCACGTTCAAAAGAATTAACTGAACTGTTCTGGGGCCTCGTGGTAGTCCAGTTCAATCCTATTTGTTCCGTATTGAGGTGAACTTTATTTATTCATTCATTCTTTGTGGTAGGTGTTTGACAGCCCTCTTAAGGCTGAGTGACATTAAACAAACCAGGAAGGAAGAAGGCCACAAAGGTTTTCTGCTTTACTTATGGAAAGTCATGGAAATGTCTTTGAACTTTACATCAGAAGGAGGTTGTTCTATCACGTCTCCATCACAGTCATTCTGCGGTTTTAGTAACGTGAGTCTGACTCTTATCCTGGAGGCTTTTGCACCGTTGAGTTCATTGTAAGTTACTGTCCTGAAGAAGATTCACAAAATGTTTAGGCTGTGTTCTTCTGTCTTCTTACTGTTTTTTTTGGTCTCTTCTAGTGACGGACGGCACGACCAACCTGTTGCTAAGTAACCACACAAACATGCTGCTGGTTTACCAGGATGTGACTCTGAAGTGGGCGGCCCAGCTCCCCTTTGTGCCCGTGGCCGTTCGCATTGCCAACTTCCCGTGAGTACCACCTCCATCAAAACATAACATCTGATGTCACAGTTTCCTCTGAGATAAATCTGAGAACCTACTGACAGACTGACTGACTGGGTTACTGACAGTCGGACCGCAGTGGAACCAAAACGGTTTCCTCTTGGAACCCCTTCACGGCTCATTTACTGCAACCTCCAGGAAGGATAAGCTCATATTATAGAATGACGTGCATGCAACAGGTCGAACAAGGCAACAAAAGTTGTCTCATTCTTGAAGTATCAGGTGACTTCACTGAGATCCAACTCATTGGGAATTTACAGTGGGTGAAAACACACATTTTTGTTACATAACACACATGATCACACATGTTCTTGGAGGAATATTGTTGTGCCTGTGGCAGTTGCCATGTTATACATAAAAAGCAGAACACTAGCTGACTGCCGCCTGTTTGTACCTCTGAGTAATCGCTGCCGGTAACATTAGCAAGTCGTCAGCAGCGTACATGAATGAGAGATTTATTCTGTTTCTCTGGCAAACACAACACATGGCCCTGCTAATACATTTAGACCTTAACAAGCTACAGCACAGGTACAGACACAGAAAGCACTTTTAAAGGGGCATAAACATGCTTCTGTTGCTCCAGCGGAAACACAGAGAACCGGGCGGTAGCTGCTTGTGACTGGGTAGCCAGACCTATCCCCACAGCACTGGAGGAAGGCCTGGCTGCACCCATTATTGTTCTGGTGAAGTGTTTCTGTTCCTTTAAATCAATCACATTCATCCTGGGCAGTGCTGAGCACAGGATGAATGTGACTGAGCCCTTGCAAAATAGTGTCAGGAGGGAATTTTTTATGGTGGAACATTTGCACTAAATCCCAGCAAAAGATTAGGTAGCTGCCTTAAAAATGTGATACTGTTCTGTGCAGTCATGTTCATGACTGAGAAGTCAGGTCCAGTCTGATCTATGGTCTATGTCTTCATGGTGGTACTTCAGGGTGTGCAGGTTGTTAGTTCGGAGGTTGTTGTTGTTGTTGTCCTCTAGCGACTGAAAGTCGGCCAATGGCAGGCTTGTACCAACAGCCCAGTTTCCTGTGATCAAGGCTAGGCTAGCTTCCTGCAGCACGCTGGAATAAATGGTGCTCTCGAGCTCCCGGCACTGCGTGGTGGTCTGACAGCATCACCTCCCGTATCCTCACACACATTACATAGCCACGAGGTCACACCTCACACGGTGGTTTTGCTCCCCCCGGTGAGGCACAAGTGTTTTTCCAAATGGAGTTTCACTCTTAAAAGTGTTATCTCACAGGAAATGGCAAATTATACAAGAACCACACACACGTGGACGCACATGGAGAAAGCTTGACATGCTCATATGTGTGCACACAGGTAAATACACACACACACACACACACAGCAGGTGTGTTGTTGTGTTTATCAGCTTGTGAAATCCAGTGTGTGACTTTTTGACAGGAAATGACCCGAGAATATCTTCCAGCTGGCCAATCCGAGCGGAGCAGGGAGGGGCCAGCCAATCATTTGTCTTTTTTTCGTCAATTTGATACAATTACAACACAAAACACAAACATGAAAAACGATGTGGTTTCTGTCTGTGTGTGTGTGTGTGTGTGTTTTAGATGCAGGAGATAGTGTGTGTCTGGGTAGCTGTTTGGTTTAGTTTGAGGCTGTGTTGTTTTAAAGCACTCGATAGTCATCGTCTTGTTCAGTGTGTCGGCGGTGCACTGCACAGAGTGTGGGAGAGCAAGTCACACACATACACACACATACACACTAATGCACACAAAACAAACACACGCACAAACACTTCAACAGCTCACTGTGAATATCTGTGATTTATACCAGTGCTTTGTTTTTAGGGGAGCAGTATTGAATTTTATTACTTAATTCTGCCAAAGCCGGCTTTATAAAGCATCCACACCAACTACAAGTCCAAATTTGGACCCGATCTGAAACAGACCAGAGGAAAATCAGATCCTGGCATGCATATATTGATGTTAAAAAAAAAGATCCAAAGGAGTGTTAGACTTAGTCTTGAAGGAAAGCAAACCATTAAAAGGGAATGCTGGCAGCAGCATGTTGTTCAAGCAGTTTACACTCTCATCTCTTTACATTAGAAGGAATACATGGATCTGATCAAAATACTTCATGATGTTCAGAAAATTACAGCAAAAACCGAAACACTTCCACCAAACATCACCCATTTCTGCAGCACAACCTCCCTGTAGGGGAAAGAGTGTGTGTGTGTGTCTAACCTTTACTCCTCTAAAAGTGTAGCTGCACATATCTGTCTGTGGGAGTATTCACTGATTTTCTCACCATCATCTGTCTGTCCTTCTGTTAGTTTAGCTGAAATAAACTTCTTATCTCAAAGACTTGGAGTCAAAGTGTCATTAGGTGGCAGAAAGATACAAGAGCTCACCTGCCAAAACTGGTGTACTGGGTGAATTATCGATCCTGCTTTTGATTTCAGTACTTGAAAAACGAATGAATCAGTTTTGAATCTAAACTTTAAATTGTTGTCTGATCTGGACAACAAAGAAGCACATGTGCTTGTGTTTGTGGCTAAGTGTAAATGGAAGTGTCTCAAATCGCATCTGGATTGTATCTGAATCCGAGACACTTGGAATGACAAGTGTAAATGTTGCCTGTGTGTGTGTGTGTGTGTGTGTGTGTGTGAGTGTTTCCGCAGCAGTTAAAGTGAAGGTTTTATGCTCCCTCAGACACCCTCCTGTGCAGGTGCGGAGCCAGCCGCTGATCTAGACCTGAACCCCCCCAGCGTGTGTTTCTGTGTGCGAGTGTGTGTTACCACCTCGCTGGACTGGAACTACAACACATCTGCAACCAGTTAACACACATACACACGTAGAGTTAACATACATTATTGCATCACTCCACATTTCCTCTTGCTCTCTTTCTTTCCATGTTGTTTCATATCATAAACCAAGACTGAGCGATACATGTTTCCCTCAAAGCATGAAACCAAGTCATGATGCTGAACTACAGAAGACACTGTAGACACACAGGTTACAAGTTAAAGGTTGTACGTGTTGTTGAGTTAATTCCTCTCCTCTCCTCCCCTCTCCTCTCCTCTCCTCTCCTCTCCTCTCCTGTTTTCAGAGAGTTGAAAGGTGTCGTGATCAGTCTCAGCTCCGATGGACACCTCCTCTGCTCCTACATGGGTACGGACCCCTCCTTCTTCTCCACGCCCAAGGTGGATGCCAGGGAAGTCGACTACGAGCAGGTGGACGCTGAGATGAAGAAACTGCACAAGTACATCAGAGAGGCCAGCAGGACTCAGGGTAGGAGACTGACCACTGATCACCTACTAGATTTGTTTGTTTAATTACATGTCCTTGGGTAAGTTATCAGTGATCTGTGCAGAAGCGGTGACACTTTCTGTGAGACGTTTACGTACATCTGACCCGCTGTGACTGGATTTACATCTTGGAAAAGATGAGTGAGGACAGCAAACAAACAAAAGATTGACAATAAAAACAGGGAAGTCAATAAAAAATCAACAAATGAATCTGTCACCTCGCCATCACGAGTCAAAACATGCTCCGATGTGTTCAGCATTCCCGCCTGGCAGCAATGCCAGAGACGAGAGGTCTCATTATTCCACATGAATCCTGCTCCATAAATGATCCTGATGTCATTCTGTGAAAATGGCTCCCGGGCAAAGCGAGTTTAGTCTCCCGATATCTAGAGTCTAATAAAAGTCATTACAACTGCAGAGGCTATGAATTAAAACACTTTAAAAAATGAAGATGCTCCAAGGCGGTCTTCAGAGACAGCCACTAGTTCTCCAGGATGAAAAAAAAAAAAAAAAGAAAGAAACATTCTTTATGGCCGCTGCCGCAGCGAGACCGCAGGACAGTTAAACTGCTCACTAAAGCCTGTGAGTTGTGGCTCCATTTAAGTGACTGTTTAGCAGTGTCACCTAATACAAGTGGGCACGAGATCGTACAGCAAAGTCCAAACTAGTGTGTAATAAACAGCCAGAGAGTCCAGTTGAGTTGCTGTAACGAGCAAATATGTGCTGTTTAAATATCTTAAATGTATACTCAGTTATGAAAACTGTCATTGATTCACCTTTATATAGACCAATGATCAATGTTTCAGTGATGTTTGCTTACAAAGCAGCTCTGATGTTGAGAATCTGATCATCAATCTGTCATTTTAGACATTCTGCCTAAAAGTGACGCTGAGGAGGACCTCGTAGTTACAGCTGCTGTGTCTCCCAACATGGACAGCCAATCGGTAAACACACAAATACACACGTGTGCACGTTTACTTGTTACAATCGCAACAACACACCGACAGACTCATCGTTCTGTTTGTCTCCGCCTACAGCTAGCTCTGATCCAAGAAATCGACGGTGTGCCCATCCCCTCAGTAACCATACAGGTGAGCTGTGGCTGTCCTTATTGTCTCATCTTGTCTTTAGTTTTATTTCTTCACATTTATTCTCATCTTTGTTTTGTCTCCGTAACAAACCTCTTTTCCTCCCTAACCTCTCTCCAGGTGAAAGTGAAGGCCAGCTGTGTCATGCAGTCCTCTAAGCTGACCGTCAGCATTCAGCCTCCTCTGGCCGTCACTCAGGACCAGTTTGTCCTGGAGCCAATGGGTCAGTCAGTATCAGCTTTTCTTTGTGTGTGTGTGCGTGTCCTTGTTTGCCCTCCTTATTGTCTGCTCCGCTGTATTTATACAATCTAAAGTATGCGAGTTGTTGTTTCCAACAGTACTGTGAACTATAGTGCAGCTCTGATGAGGAGAAGAGACAAGAAATACACATTTCTCACCTACCACGAGCGAAAATGGCTCCCAGGTGAAGCAAGTTTAGTGTCCCTGCACCAGAGTCTAATAAACGTCATTACAACTACACAGGCCGTGAATTTAAACACTTAAAAAATGAAGATGATCCAAGACGAAGGAGCTTGAACTGTTCCCTGGGATGAAAAAGAAAAATAGCATTGAGACAGCAGCATAAATGGATAAGTGGCTGTATCCTGGTGAGATAAAACTGATCGATTGAAAGAGAAGGTAAAAGGGACGGCTAGAGGAAGGCTATATGGCAGAGATTAAATCTGACAACCAAAGACTAAACTTAGTTAAGGGTTAAACAGGAACTTTGGTGCTAATCTGACTGGACAACGTTTTTTGAGTCCAGCAGTGAGTGAGTGTGTTGCAGCCAGCAGAAGCTAAATTGGATGTAACGTCATGCTTCAGGTCAGTTATGCACCATCGATGTACGTCCATTAAAAGTTGTTTTTGCCACTGACGGCTCATATTGTTATTAGGCGTGTCTGACAACATTGCACAATAGACCATGAGGCAACGCCTGCTTCACGGCTGCAGGGTTCTCATTCAGTACTGGTTCTAATTCAGAACTCGTTGAGCCCATTAATCACACAAATATGGGAAAATAAGATCCAACAGGAGTCACCCTTTAAGTTTATTCGGAGGTTCATATTTTTTGAGGAACGTCTGGCATTGAGCTTGTTCTGTGTAAGAGCTTCCATCATCTAATGTCATCAGTCACTTTTGTTCTTTCCCGTTCTTTCGCTGTCACTCACTTTCTCATTCACACACACACTCATACGTACAGCGCACACACAGTTTGTCAGCTCCTCTCCTCTCCTTCATCACGTCCTCCTCCACACACACACACACACACAGGGAGTGACTGGGCGAGCGAGAGGTGTGTGTTGGTGTGTGTTGGTGTGTATTTGTTCAACTCTTATCAGCCTTTACACTGTGTGTCGGGGAGACTCTGTCACCTCGACCAGATGGTGCTAACTTTGATGTGAGTCACTCAGACACTGCGTACACACAACCTCCTAACCCCAAACACTGATATCTGCTGTCGGTTCATTAAAAGAACTTCACCCGTCCCACGACACAACATTTGCTTTCCACTCTGAGCCTTCTCTGTTTCTTCTGTTTGACTCTTTCCACCTTTTGTGTGCATGTTGACACGCTAACGTAAATTTACAGAGTGTGTAATGCAAACCAGTCGGTGGGAGGCTTTTATCAGAGGTTCCTTTCTGGTACCACGAGAACACACATTTTAAAAATCTGTGGCTCCGTTGGGAGTTGAACCCCTCACCCTGACGGTGTCGATGCCTTGCTCTGCTTGTTGTGGGACTCCTAACGCTGTCTTAGATCACACGTACAGTTTTTCTGTTTCTGTGGTCTGAACCAAGAGCGAAAAAATTTCCTTTGTTGCATTTGATTTTGCTTCAAGTTGCCAGACTATAAGCAAACCATGACTTGGAAAGAAGAGTGAAGTGACTCATGAGTAGCTTCATTATTAGAAGAGTTTCTGCGACTTGTCGTGCCAGGTTAGAGATTTTTCTAAAGACAACAAGTACCAGTCCTGTCTTAGAGTTGAGAGCACATCACTAAGAAGCTGAGGATGGGGACTTTTGTTGTGATCATGTTTCCAGGCTGCCAGATATCGACATTTGTCTCCATGCTACCCAGAATCCATTGCATTTTTGTCGCTTTGTGTTGTTATTTTCGGGGCTGAAGCGCATGTCCGCCAGATTTCGAATGCCTTTGTTCTTTTTTAGCAAAACAAACTCAACTGAGAGCATTTTTCAAATTTGAAGACTCATTGTTTGAAAGTTGCTCTGCAGCAGCCCAGAAAATCTGACTCAGGTCCGCCCTAAAAATGGAGGTCGTTACGCATTCGGCAAGCAAAGGTTGAAATCATCATAACACCTGTCAATCAAACGCTACACCTTAAAGTTTCCAGAAACATATTTTCCGATGTCTGTTTTGAAGTATTTGGAATTAGCTGGAAAAACATCCTCAGTTTTGTTTTTGCACTTACAAAATTGCTCGAGGTGGATTTTGACCTTTCGATCAAGAGTCGATGCACTTTAACGGAGATGGAAACACTTTTGTTGAGTAAGTCGTGACGTGGTGAATGTTGAACTCGTGGCTCGGTGATAGATCCATGACTGTTCCACACAAATTTGATGTGACCTCCCTCACGTTATGACACAAACTTCAAGTTTCTATCCTGTTTTCCGAATTAACTATTCCGTCATCTTGTTGCACCCTCTTCTGATAATGGGTGCCACCTGCTGCTGCTTATCTTATCTTGTGAACCAACTCTAATATTCGGGTAACGGTAATGGATGGAAGCATTCCCTCATGTTTTCTTTTTCTAAGTTAAGTTGTTGCTCTCATGCAAAGAAAGTTTGAATAATTGCACGAGTAGAATGAATTTAAATTCCTTTGTTACATCCCAGAATGGGATATTTCTCTCGACATTACAGGAATGTTATTGCTGGACCTCCTGGTTCGGCGGAATTCTGCGCTTCGCAGTTTAGAGCAAACATAATACTGTCAAACCATCCTGTAATTAACTGAATCATCATTGTGAGGGTGTAAATCCCACTATGGATTATTCAGTGTGAGGTCAAATGATATAGCGTGGATGGAAGCCTCGTCCACACGCACAGAAGCTGGACCAGACCCAGAAATATGTCATTCTTTTTCCTCCGAAACTGCTCTCGACATTTGCGGAAACCATCATCCATCAAAGAGGAGCAGTCACAAAGTTTTTTTTTTTTTTTTTTTGAGAGCGACCAGTATGGATTGTGAATTTATGATTTCAAGATGTGAGCGAGCATTCTCAGGCGGTTGGAACACCATCCATTTATTGTGAGCCCTGAATCAAACTGACCACTGCTTTCCCATGATTCATGACGCGTCTATGCTGAAATATAATGCGTTTTACCACAGCGCATTCTTATCTGTACATATACTATACGCGACCTCCGCAACTGTTAATTCAAACATGATGCGCGTTTAGCACAACACGCAGTATATTTCCTGTAAATTCTTGTGTCAGTTTCCACCATTAATAATGGTCACATATTTTTTTATTTGTCTTCCATTTCATATTTTGGCAGATTTTACTCCGCACATGCTTCTTTGTTTCAATATGTCCAAGTTCATATGTTAAATCTTTTATGTCTGTCATAGATTTTTACCAAACATGCTCATAAAACTACACATATACGTGTCTGCAGAGCCACATTTGCATTTTTTCATTAATATTCTGTAGAAAACCAGTCAGGCAATACAAATTTGAAAAGACAAAGCAGCCAGACCCCAAAACAAAGGCCATTACACCCAGTAACCCAACAACTCCAACCAAAGACTTCAAAACTGACTCAGCATGTTTAAATAAGTCGGTTTCCACCACTGGACCAAAAACAATTAATAAAACCTTTTAAATCAGTGGTCAGTGGTCTCATTTGGGGATTTCTGTGAAAAACAGTGGTTTACATCTCAGGCTGGCCTTACACCAAATGACTTTTCAAGAGATTTCACTGCCGCAGACCAGTTTCCAATTTTGTTATTAAGTCAGTAGTGGTCAGTAGTTTCCAACGTGATGCTACCCTTTAAACCCTTTAAATGGAGCTTACACACCTTCGCTCCACACTGTAAGAGAAAAAATGTTGCATTTTAGTTTTGTTGCGTTGTCTTATACAGAGGGAACGATCAGAGGATTATTAGTAAGGGACCACTGTCTGAAGTTTGGACACACCTTCTCATTTAAGGGTTTTTCTTTATTTTTATTATTTTCTGCTTTTGTAGAAGAGCACTGAGACATCAGAACTCTGAAGTAACACAACAAAACGCACGCTCTCCATCAGCTCAGTGGTCCTGTACGTGTTAATGTCTCATACAGACTGATGATAAAATCGCTCCCTGAATGGATTTCATAATGGAAAGAAAGATTTATTAGGAGTTTGAAGTCGTGGTAAAATCATTCGGTTTGCTATCATATAATCCTGCGATCGCTCCGTTTATTTCCACACCACAAACGAACCACAGCAGAGTCTGCTCGGAAGCAGATCGAAACCATCCTTTTTCAAGCGGTCTCGGTCCAGTTGTTTGGTCCATACCCGGGTTTGATTAACAGCTTCCACACAGACCAAAAGCAGAGTCCTTTTTAACCGAAACTAACAGGTTGAGTTTGAAAGCACTGCAACATTCACGACAGAGTTTGGACCTAACGAACGATGACTCATTTCTCATTTTCTGCCACCGACCTGGTTTGGGAAGTAAGCTTCCATGTCTGAACAGATAATAAAAAACATGCCAACAAAAACTCAAACTTAATCAAAAGTAAATTTATTGAAGAAGATGCTCCCAAAAAGAAAATAAGAAAGAAGTTTTCCTTCTTGGCAGCAGCTCTCAACATTTCACTGTTTATGTGGAAGATCAGAGGCTGTGACTCACTGCACCGTCACGTTTACACCGCTGAAGAGAAGCTTTGTTTACACCAGTTTAGGTAGCGGTCAGCTGGGTCAGATTCAGAAGCCTCTCTCAGACACACACACACACACACACACACACACACACACACACACACACACACAGACATACACATCCAAGCCATATAAATACTTTCACATACATATCCATGGACACGCATAAACACATGCACGTGTCATCCCAATGTACTGTTTAAATATAGACACACACACGCATGGACTGTAGCCCTGTATGTATTTGTGTGTGTATGTGTGGGTTTGTGTGTGTGTGTTTATGTCACGCTCTTTTGTCTTCCTGCACACAGAAATCTGGCGCTGGCTTCCACGAGTCAATCAACAGCTCTCTACTGTGAAACATGAGAGCCGCTGCACACACACTGCACACACACACTCACACACACTTTGTCTTTTTTCTTTGGTTCTTCCCTCCCCTCCTGGTTCTCGCTCCCTCTCCCACCTAAGTGACCCCTCGCCGGCCTGCTTTGGCCCAGAATGGCCTGGCACAACTCAGAAGCAGCAGGACCACCTAGGCTGACCCTCACTAGTCAAGTTTGGCCCCCGGGCCGAGTGTTTCACATCCGTTCCAGTCCTGGAAAATTAGGAAGAAATAAATTAATGGAGGTTTCGTGAGTTTTAATGAATGCTGGGATCTGGCTCGGGAGGAGCTGGATTTCAGTCGCACAGTCAGTTTACTCTGTGATTTTGTCCAGAAAATCACACCCCGCTTTATGGATTGCAGGGGAAGTGGCTGAGCTGTAGATGGAATACTGCCTGGTACACTGTATGTAAGTACATTATGTACGCAGATGTACATCATGCACCAGTAAAAGTACAAAACAGTAAAAAGAAATGACTTCCATTAGCAGGAAATGTTTCATTCAGTTTAATGTCATGCTGTCAAGGTGCAAATACCGAGCCTGGTTCCAGACCTCACATCTCTGATTCTTTGAGTAGTTGAAGTAGATCTCGATGGTTTCTGGCTGGACATCAGACCGTCATCTGTATGTTCAGATTCAGAAAAACTGTGACAGAGAAATGGGCACGAAAATGTGGATAAGATTGACAGAACTCAACAGGATGCTGCAAGCCGACGTTAACATAACCTCAGGCTGAATGAAATAAATGAAATGGCCACTCTGATTGGACTGTGGGTGAAATAATGTGTTTCTGAACTCCCTGAAGGCAGAAGTATGAAGTTAAAACAAAGAAGTTAAAACGTATCCTGTATGAATCTCTGTTACGACTCTCTCGCTTCTGTGTTGGTTCTGTTTCTCCTTTTTTTATAATCTGATGTCATCTGATGACTCATTTAAACTTTTTTTGTAATATAAACATACCAAAGGAACAGACACGAGTAGCTGTGACAGAGCAGCGGGTGTTGTGGGAAAAATGTGGCAGCAATTTAGAGAAACCGTTTTGTAGCAACATTAATAGCAACAACCCTGCTGCTGCTGCTCCTGCTGCTGCTCCTGCTTCTGCCCCTGCTGCTCCTGCTCCTGCTGCTCCTGCTGCTGCTCCTGCTGCTGCTCCTGCTTCTGCTCCTGCTTCTGCTCCTGCTGCTCCTGCTGCTCCTGCTCCTGCTCCTGCTGCTGCTGCTGCTGCTGCTTCTGCTCCTGCTTCTACTCCTGCTTCTGCTCCTGCTCCTGCTTCTGATTCTGCTCCTGCTGCTGCTCCTGCTTCTGCTCCTGCTTCTGCTCCTGCTCCTGCTCCTGCTCCTGCTCCTGCTCCTGCTCCTGCTCCTGCTCCTGCTCCTGCTCCTGCTCCTGCTGTGACACCTCCGCCGTCTGTTTCTCGTCATCACTTTATCTCCGCGTCTCTCTCTCACCTGATCATTTTCTTCCTCCCTATGCTGCAAACACACCGACGTGTCTTCACACACACTTGCACAGATGCAAACACACTTAACTGTTTTTACGAGATTCATCACTTCTGGAACAGTGAATGTTTTTGTCCCTCCGCTACAGCTGCTGCGTGTATGTATGTGTGTGTGTGCTGCTGTTGTCCCATGTGTCTTTGATTCTCTGGCTCAGTGTGCATCCACGGTTGTGTCTTTGTGATGTGTGTGTGTGTGTGTGTGTGTGTGTGTGTGTGTGTGTGTGTGTGTGTGTGTGTGTGTGTGTGTGTGTGTGTTCAGTATAAGTTTGAATGTCAAATCCAGTTTATTTCCAAACCTTTTTGAAGGGATTTGTCACAGAAAGCAAAGGACAATAAAAGTGGTCATGTGTGTGTGTTTGTGTGTGCATGTGCTGTTTAATGTTGGGGTGTGTGAGGAGGAGGAGGAGGAGGAGGAGGGAGGAAGAGGAGGGGAGGTAGCGCCTTCTGACTTTTATTGTTATTTCAGTTTTTATTCGTCTCAGATGGCGACTCAATCCCCTGTTCGCCACACACTGCCTCCTTTGTTCTCCCTCTTTCCTACTCTCACTCTCTCTCCCTTTAACTTTCTCTGCTTCCACTCTTTCATTTGTCACGCTGTCCCCCGATGTCTTTATTTCTTCCCTCACTCATTCTCTCTCTCTTTGCTTCCCCCTATTTCCTTTTCCTTCTCCCCATCCCCTCTTTCCTCCACTGCCTCACTCTTCCTCTGCTTCAAGGGAAACATCATTTTTACACACACGTCTGACTAAAACAGCGATCAAATGTAACTAATCTGAAATTATTCCAATCCTTTCTGATCAGATTTGACATTAAATTCTCCTGTGATGATGCGGTTAAATGCTGAGTCATGTCTGTGTGTGGATTCCAGTCCAACCAAATGGATTTCCCACAGTGTGAGAAGCGGTCTGTGCTCAATTTTTCACATTAAAGTTGACAAACCGTCCTCATCATGTAAAGAAACTAGTTTTAAAACTGAAACCCGGCAAGTTGTTTCATCTCTCTGAGTGAAGATCGGCTTTGCTGTGTTTAAGATCAGACCCTCAGCAGCGATCCGACCTGATCCTGACCCGGAGAGGTCAAAGATCAGTGTTTAACACCACACCGATGGTCACCTCAGATTCCCTCGTTTTCCTCTGGATCTCCCGAGATGCGTGATCTCACACACACACACACACACACACACACACACACACACACACACACACACAGGTGAAGCAGTAGCAGACCAGGAATGTCTGAACAAATTTACCCTACTGATTTGTTTTTCTCTCGATGTTTTGCTTTTTATATTATTTGCACATGGCAAAGAAAGGGTAGGCACACACACACACACACACACACATGCACACACATGCCCCTTCACCATCTCCTTGTGCGGTATTGATCCCCATCTCCACCCCTCTTGACCTCTCAACCCTTCTAAACAGTCAGTACTCGTTTAGCCTGAGCTGTCAAGAGCTTTAACCTGAGGATAGTTGCTTTGCTGCACATGCACACACACACACACACACACACACACACACACACACAAATATTTCCAACAGTGTTCAAACTCAAACAAATAATTTTTACTCCCACTGATTTCTATAAATTTCATGAGGCCTCTCAAGCATGTGAGCGCTTGGCTTAAAGCATCCACTTTTGTTTGCTTCATGACTGTCCAACATATCGTGTGTTACTCGCAGTGGTGGTTGTGCTCATCCTCAGAAATGAACGGCGTCTTCACAAGTTGTACTGAAACACATGAACGCGAGGGCCGAAAGAGAAACTGACAGAGCTCGTCCACAACTATCTTCTACCATGACGCCACTGTGATGTTCTCTTTCTACAGTCCTAAAGTTAACGTCCCGTTGGCATATTTAGTTACGTTAATCCCAGATTCTCAAGGATCTCAGTATCTTGTACATATAATACAGAAGAAGAGGACGATGGAGAGAAGGGGAGCAGCAGGAGAAATCTGAGAGAGAGAGGTTGATAAAATTGAAGTAGATCGAGGTGGAAAAGCCGAGCAGTGCTCCCTCCTTCTGTGTAGAGGAAACAGAGGGAGGAACACGGGGATAAAAAAAGGTGTAGAAGCAATGAAAAGGTGAAAAAGTTAGAAAAACAGAACTGATGAGGGTGAGAAGAGAGTAGAGATGGAGGAAAAGTCGGGAAAGAGGAGGGAAAAAAGGAGGTAGTGAAATGGACGACGGGGATTTCAGTCTCCTTTTGTGGAGTTTGTTTTCGTTGGCAGTGGTGTTAATGGGTTAATGTGCCTGAGAACGCTGGGACCAGTCTGAACAGTCTCACCGCTCCGGACCTCCAGGTCACGCAGACGGACACATTACCTGGAAGTCACAGGTTCGACGCCCACAGCAGCCCCTCCCTGAGCTTGAATATACGATGACAAGCTGAAGAGAAAAGAGACAGAGATGGATAGACAGAGAGAAAGAGGGAGAGGAGGAGAAGGAGGAAGAGGAGGAGGAGGAGGATTACTTTGTGTCTTCTCTGGTGTTGTTTGTTGGTCTTAATGGGCCTGGGAACACTTAAAGCACTTAAACCAGTCTGACCAGTTTGACCTCCAGGTCACACGGGTTAAAAGCCTTCTGCTGACAGACAGCATGACAGGGCGGGAGACGAGAGAGCAAGGGGAAAGGAGGGAGGAAAAAAGGAGAAGAGGAAGGCTGAAGGAAGAGGCTGTAAGGAAAGCAGAAGAGAGAGAAGGATGCTGCATCCAGTGGACATCTGAGGTGATTCTCAAATGTCAGATTTGTCTCTCAGCACACGACTCTTTGATTACCAAATAATTTGGGAACTTAACCCCAGGAAGTAACAGCACCGGAAGAGCGATAGTTGCAGCCCGAAACACCTCATAAAAAGGCTTTACAGTTCAGATACATTAAGGTTTAAAGGGCCTGGTAGGTGTATTTTTCACCTTCTGTACAGAGCCAGACGGGCTGCCCCCCCCCCTGCTTCCCGTCTCAATGCTAAGCTAAGATATTCAAGTCTCGGCTCCAGCCACAGATACGAGAGCGGTGGCGATCTCTCGTGTCACTCTTGGCAAATCATCATCAGAAAATGGGAGATAGGAAAAGCCGAAGAGGAAGGCAGAGGGAGAAGGAACATGAGAGGAGCCAAAGGAGCCAGAGAGGAGAAAAGAACGGAGAGAGGAGGTCACGCTGTCAGGCCGTCTGACAGAGTGTGGAGAAAGTCTCTGTCTGCTTTTTATCGTTTATCTTGTCTTCTGTCTGTGGGAGGGGAGGTGTCGTCGTCTCTCCTTTCATCTCCTCTCATCCATCTCGCCTCCTCCTGCCCTGTCTGAGACTGTGTGTGTGTGTGTGTGTGTGTGTGTGTGTGTGTGTGCATGGGAAATGGAGGAGAGCGGTGAGGGTCTGTAATAATTTAATACATACATTTAAAAAACTCAATATTCTGCACAGAAACAAACACACTCCGCTCACTTTCCTTCATTACACCTTTTCCATTTGGACACACACACACACACACACACACATACTTGGGGTTCAGTCACCTGTAACAGGCCGAGCTCAGGAACATCACGCCCCATTACACCACCACACCGCCCTGTATGTGTGTGTGTGTGTGACTGCATGAAGCCACTAGCTGTAATATATCCTTTCCTCTCCGTCTGTATTTGATCCCTTGCTTTTCCTCTCCGGCTTGTTTGCTCTCTGTCTCTCTCTCTCTGTTGGTTTTGGGGTATTTGAAGGGAAGCTACAAGTCATCGCCCCTCTCTCATGCTACGTATAATTTCAGTGTTGTGTGTGCGTGTGTGTTCAGTCACTTGGATGCGAGTTAAAGTTCTAGTTAGTGTTGTTAATCTTCTGTCCTCACCTAGCCTGGAGATGTTTAGGGTGTGTGTGTGTGTACCTTTAGGGGTCTGGTTAATATTGGGTTTGCTGTATCCTGCCGTGTCCACACCTCGAAAATGCTGACTCTTTAGGTTTGTGTGTTTCGTTGGCCGCCCTGTTTCCTTATCCATCGTTCAACGTCTTCATTTTCAAGAGAGCCAGAGTAAAGCCGGAACTTCTGTTTCTCGGAGAAACCCACACTCCAAATTACATTAACATTTGTCATAACACAAATTACTTAAATGATTTAGTACTTCTCTTCCATACAGTCAGTCAGTCGGAGGACTCACTCACTCAAGCACAGATTTAGACTGAAGGCTGACGTAAAAATCGAAGCAGCGGAGGTCAAAATCATGACTTTTATGCCTCATTACCGCTGCGTGGTATGACTCGATTCACTTGGAACCGTTCTTTTTTGGTTTTCCATTGGTGAGAGTTGTGGATAGTACTTAAAGGTGGACTAAAACACTGCAGGCTACTCACTGATTGGTCAGAAAGAATCATCTCGAGCCGTGCCATGCAGTGAAAATGAGGCTTACTTCAGAGTCCTACACTATCCAAAATGCAACTCATTTGTCTTTCCTGCCTCCTAAATGCCTTTCAAACTCCACACTTGCGTTTGGTAACACAAGCCTTCTTTGAATAACACCAACCATGGTGGGAAAACCCTAGATTCTTCAGGAGACTTAGCTGTCAGGAGTTAAGTAGTACTCCTCGTGTCAAACTATGAATAAATGTGTAAAATCTGCCAAGTGTCCCTTTAAAAATCCAGCGCCAGAACATCACCCTGCTCAACAACATGGTTCACGCCATGATCTGTCTGGTTTCAGCAGCTTTTAACATTTTCTGACAAGTCCTAGTGTGTGCCTTCGTCAAGGTGATATTTAACATATCATCTTGACGAAGGCACACAAAGTTACGGTAACAACACAATTCTTTTTTTCTACCTTACTTCAAAATTTTCATTTCATTTAAGAATCTAAGCCAAAAAGGATCTCATCTTCTCTGATGTCTGTCAAACTAAAATACTAAATTATAATTAAAACTACAAACAACAGAAACTGATGAATAAATTAATAAAGAAGAGATCAAATCAAACTCATTTCATGTCAGCCTTCAGACATTTTTCAACACTGTGCTAACAGGAGACATGTCGGTCAGCATGGCGCCCTGGTTGATGGAGGTTAAGTTGCCGATCATGAACTGCAATTTCCTGTCATCTTTCATCTGTGCAAGTCATAAACGGGTGGATGGATGGCGTGGACTCTTTGAGTCGGCAGAGAAACAGAAAATACGACATGTTTGGCTTTGTTTAAGTGACGAGGATTCGTCAAAGTCAAAGCTACTTCTTTTTTCGGATCAGTGAAAGAAACCTTCAGTGAGAGTGACAGAAGTTAGTGGAACGGCTGCAGGACAGGAAGTGACGTTAGGCCTTTTTTATTTCACCTTTAAATAAACGCATGTTTGTTCTGTCTCTTCAGGTGTCGGTTCCTCCACAGTCGTGGCATTTTCGGCTTTCCTCAACGGCCGTTACCCCCCCGCCGACCTGACCGGAGACATCACCGTATCCTACAACTCGCCGACAGGTAAACACTTTGTAAACACACACGGGGCTTCGTGCTGGGTTCCATGTGTGCTAAGTTTAGTTCCAGTCCAAACTTTTATTTTAACGGGATAAAACATTTTGACAGCTGGGCTTTCCAGACACATCGTGAGTAATGAGTTTCTGTTTAACACAGAATAAATCCATCAAACGTCTCTCAGCACTTGTTTGGCTGTAACGGTGTTGAATGTTCACTTTGTCACCTGGTATTTTTCTTGTAAGAGCTAAGAATCATGCTGACTGATGATCTTTGGTGGAACTATTTTCATCTGCAATCATTTGTTCTGAACCTGCACGTACATTTGACATAATTGAAAGACAGTGACGTGTTGAAAGCTGGCAGGTCTTTACATTAAACAGAGGATGTTCTGTACCAGCATTAATGTACAGCAAGTTACATTATGAATTTAGTTACAGTGTGAACTAACATCCAATGTTCTGTAACTGTGCTGAACACCAGCTGCTAACAGAGCACCGACTTGACGTAAGGACATCTGGGCTCTTTCCAGACAAGCCCAGTTCATCCCCCTGCTCACTCCAGGCATCTGTTTCCAGGCCCTGCAATATTTCTGGAAGATATTACTTTCCCCTGCAAACCAACAAAACCACTCTTTATTTCAAATGTCACAGACGTCCTTTTTTAAAAAGAAATACTGATTTAAGCATTCGCTCATGAAAAAAATCCTTGTTTTCTTGCTATTGTTTCCCTTGGATTACATTTGCTTTGGCAGGCCTCTGTTGATGGAACGGTTCCCCTCCCCAGAAGCACATTTAATGTGAAATGTCTGGAAATATCGGGAAGTGTTTCTTTTTTTCTTGAGCTTTATTGTGATGCTAAAAATAGCCACAAAAGTAAAGCGAATTTCAACGGGCCTTGGAAGCCAAGCAGCTGGGGTAGTGTGGAGTATGTGGGGGCTGATTCCGTGTTTCGGAAAGGACCTGTTGGACTGGAGGTAGAATTGGAAGAGGATCCTTAAATGTTGGAAGAAGAGGCACGCAAGGATGGAAAAAAAAGAAAACTAGGGATCAAGTAGGCTAGGAATTGGACAAGAGGAGGAGGTAAGGAGGTGAATTGTGACCTGGGCAGAGAAGGAGAAAGGAAGAAAAGATACAAAAGGTGAAGAGAACGGAGGGGAGGTATTCCAGACCAGAGAGATCATTGTTGAGGAAACACTAATGTTGGGTGATAACACCTCGTTTGCACTTGGCCTTCCTCCGAAGTACTTCGACTCCAAACTGGGAAAGCATTTCTTCGTAGATCTGGCTTTGCTCACGAGGACATTGTCATGCTGAAACAGGAAATTACTTTCTTAAAAAATATCAATAGATGTTCCAGCATTTAAGATTTTTCTTTATTGGAACAAAGCAGCCAAGCCCAGACATTGACAAGCAGCCCCAGAACCCCGGTGTATATGCACAAGTTTACAAAGTGCACATGGAAAAGTGCAAGAAAGTCTGCACCTCTTCATCCAACACAAACTCTGACCTATGGAGATTTCCCAAAGTGCTCACTCTCCTCAAACGTCTTTAAAACAACACATTGGTCTTGGTTTTCTCCTTGTACGTCTGCAGATGCTCTTCACACTCGTTTAGACAAGAATACTTTGAAGCAGCTCCTAATATATCTGCCACGAGTCAAGCGCTACTGTGCTGAATGAAGTGTGCATGTGCAAGACTTCACAAATCTCAGGTTACCAGTTGGACACGACCCCTTGTCACTGCAGTAATGCTGCTGACACCAGAGAGAGCAATACATAAATCAGCAGGTAGATTCGTCTATACACATCGATGTTTAAGAGCACATTCACTGTCAGTGTCAGCAGCCAGGCCGTGTTCAGAGACAAACAAACAATACACTCTGCAGTGATGCAACCATCACGTTGAATCCTATCTGCTCTGAACTCCAGTGGTGAACTGCAAAGTGGTCATCTTAAGAGCATGTGCACAGATAAGTGTGTGTGTGGTTGCGACTGTGGTTGTGTGTTCCTGCAGCGCTAATCTCCGTTAATGCCTCGTCTCTTCTCGTCCTCTAAATGCTCTCCCGGTATGGGAGGAATGCATCACTTTGTCTCTATCTCTTTCTTTCTTTCTTTCTCTCTCCGCTCCTACCCAGGGGTGATGATTACGCCTTACACCACCCGCCCTTACACAACACCATCCCACCCAGTGGCTACTGCGCCCATCTTTAAGCCCTACAAAGGCTCTGACATTTAAGAAGACTGTTGACTCCTTAAGCCTCTCAAAGGAGGCTCGACGGCGGCTGTAGTCGTTACAATCTCGAAAGAATTTCATTACTGCCCCTGTGTGATTTTCCTAACACCCTGACAATGGGATTTACACAAACACTTCACAGGGGTCGAGCGGTCTACTTGGCATTTACAGTGCATTGTTAGCTCATACACAATGGGCATTTTCATCCCAACAGTCAAAGATAAGTCGTGGCTGTGGATAATTTCCATAAAACACGGCCAGCCATGATTCATTGGTTGCTAAGCCAGTTCGTGTGGAAACTTAGGGAGCTCGTTGGCAGCCTTCATTGTTTTCTGCTGTTTTATTGAGCTTGCCAGAGTGACCGGCATCTCCATATGTTGATGTCTCCAGGAGGCTGCAGTGTTTCGTCAGGTCCGTGCATGTTTAACTACCAGGTCTGAAATCCATAAACAAAAAAACAGAAACGTATGTAGGCCAGCTGATGTTGGCGCTGTTGCCGTGCCAAGCAGATCATGTTCGTTTACTCCGTGTAACAAAAACTTACTTACAGATTTGTTGGAAAGTTAGACCACTGGCCAAAGGACAAGTGGTTTGCTTTCTATTCAAGATAAGAGTTTTTTGTGGCATTTCTTTTTGCCTTTATAGGACAGTGATCTTATTACATGATCTTATTAACTCCTGCACTTATTTTGATGCAGATCTGTCTGCAAATGCACAGTTTTAGAAAATCTAATTTTATGTTAAGACTTTTCAGGATTGTAGAAGTTTGTACTCTCTGCACACTATCTAGTTTTAAGTTACAGTGGAAATTTTTGAATTTGAACTTCAACGGCACGTAAATAATAGATTCCTTTAAGTTCCCTTGTTTGTTGATAAGGCAGCTTCCATCTTGGACTTTATTCCGAGCTGTCTTCATCTTTTTTGAGTTTCATCTTTACCAGCTGTCATTGTTGGATATGCTAATACTTTGCACACAGAGGCACACAAGAAAAGTATAAATATGTAAAAGAAGTGCAAAGGAAAAATTAAATTACAGAATGAAACAGCACATCAAGAGACAGACCAAACAAAAGTACAAAAAAAACAAAGAGTGGGGAATCGCAAGGTTTGTCTTTGGAGTTGATTTTTAAGGAGCTTCTAAAAACCAGTCCAAAGATTCAGTAAATCTAAGTGATTGGGGCTGATGACTTCATTTTTGCTATGTTTCTTGGCTGATGATGTTTCTGCTGAAGGAAACAGGACTGGACAAGCTTAGTCATCCAATTAGTCAGATATTTTAAAAAGACATTCTTTACCGGGTTTGGGGTGATTGGACGATACCACGGGGAGATCAGAGGATTAGCTACAGAACAGCTTCGAGTGGACTGTTCAGTGCTCCGGTGGCGCTCAGGCTCAAACCGGGAACGTGTGTAATTGTAGAAAGGTGGTGGAAATCAGTTAAGTTTGAAAGTCCAACACTGATTTGATGGACTTTTCGACCTGAGTCTTAATTTTAGAGTTCCGTGTTACTTCGCTGCCCTTTCTAAACTTTGGTTTGGCAGATTGCTAACAGTCTGTTCCCTTCCACATGAAAGTATTAGTAAGTAAAACTGCAGACATACACAAGCCATCCATAAATATCTAATATTTCCAGTTGTGTTGTCCAAGCAGCGCAACATGACCACAAGAAGCATGTGGAAACCCCAGTTTACTAGCTTGATGCTTACATATAACCTGATTTTCCCATAGATGATCCAACAAACGTTACTGCATTTGTACTTCTACACATTTATATTGAAGACTTACATACTTACTCACAGGTATATGGTTTCAAAAGGGCTGTAAAATCTGGCAGTTAGCTGAATACTGCTGCTAACTCGCTCTGCAGGGGGCTGAAAAATGAAAGAAGTTGTCAACTGACGGAGAAAAATAGGACTGTGACCTCAGGTTGGTTTGAAAATCTAATTATACTGAAAACAGAGGTCCATGTGAAGCTGAGGTCTCTAAGAATCTAAAATATTAGTCTTAGCATCAAAGTACCACTTGTGCTACACCCTCTCACTTGATAGAATAAATTCTTGGAGCCATGAAACTTCCAGTTTCCACGACAGCTAATGGATGCAGAGCTTCACTCACTTCGGTCAGTCGGCCTCGTTTCTCAGCCGTTACAGGGAGATTTTTCAGAACAGGAAAGATTGATTGAATGCCGGCTGGCTGGAGGCCAGGAGCAGCTACCGTGTGAGCGCTGCGAGTGCCTTCTTGCTCCATTTGACATGTCCTTTACGTTTAACTGGAGCTTTCACTCAACATTGATGCTTTTAGTCCTTTCTCGCTTTACTTTTTTGACTTTCCCTCCCTTCCTCTTCATGTTGTTCTTGCCTCTCTTTTTTCAAATAGAGCCCCCCCCCCCCCCAGCTTTTTCTCTCTTTTCTTTGGCAGTGCAGAGCGGTAAGAAGAGGTCGAGACAAAGTAATGACAGAAACCAATGCGTAATTTAGAATTAGCTAACACTAACCACGAATATATCTGGAGGATTTGTTGGTATGTTGTTGATCGTGTATTCATCTGGAGGTGGATCAGCCCCAATGTGTCTTTTTGGGACACACTTTTTACATTACTTTAGTTTTGGTTTGAAAATATCTTGAATGTTATCCCATATGAAGAGTTATGATAGAAATCTGAGAGCAAAGTCTTACACAGCCACCTAGAAACCTGTTTTAATTAGCTAACTACAAGAAATCACCAGACAGGCCTCAAAAGTTCATCAACTCAGGAGGCAGTTAGTGATGCTGTATGCTGCATGAGTCATATATTCTTATGTTCTCTGTATTGTTAATTAAATAAAAGTTATATACTTGATATGGAATCATAATTAAACACTTGGAATATTCAAATTCAAGACAGACGTATGACGAGAGCTTGAGCGTTATTGCAGGAAAGTGAGACGGCGGTAAGGAAGCGTGACTTTCATCGACTTTAATAACATGTGAACCTTCTGACTCAGCACCTCGGTGACTTTTTCATTGGCCCACGCAACCTGCCATCTGCTTCTCATTCACCTTTGCAGGAAATCCTCTCCGACCAATCAAAATCGGAGCTTAATCTGCCAGACTTCTATCGGCACGGCCTAAAGGTTAGAGAAGCAGAAGGCTAACTGTTTAAAATCCCAGAGCAGCTGGGAAAACCTGGCAGCGACGAGCTGGGATAAAAGATGCTCTCCCATCTTAGGAGTGTTTCACAACCTGAGTCTTATTTTCATAATTCAGTGTCATTTTGCTTAGTTTGGCAGCCCGCTAACAGCGCTCCAAATGGGAGACAGTAACAACAGCAAAGAATCCAGTTTCTTTTCTTCTTTTAAACGAGTTAAACTCTTGATACTGATATTTTAATAAGAATAGATGTTCTTTTTTCCAGTTTCTGTCAGACCAATTTTTATACTAACCCCCTGACGAGCAGCTATTTCATTTTGGATGCGGACATCTTATCATATTCGGGATCGTTTTGGCTCAGTCGGGAGGCTGCGCTCTCCTCCAGCGGTACTTTCCAAGTATGTGGGAAGGCGAACAAAGCACTTTCAGAGCGCTCTTTCTTCTCTTTTTTCTTCTTTTTAAACGTTTGTGTATATCCATATGCAGGGAGATGGAGGTTTTCCCAGGGAATCCCCTCCTCTTCAAACAGAAGGGTCCAGTCCAGTGCTGCTTCGTTACTGGTCTGCACTGACTGAAACGACACAGGAGTGATGCTGCTGTCTGTTTCTGTGACTTCTTTTCTAACCTTTGACTTCTCCTCTTCCTCCTCTTCCTCTCTGCAGACCTTAACCCAAAAGGTAAGTGTTTGGTTTGTAGCACTGCATAGAATAGAGCGAGTAGAAACACACACACACACACACACTTTATTATAAAGACAAACATATACTTTAGACGCATACACACATACATGCTGTATATTTGCTGTACATTTCAAAATTCTCTTACACACACATAATCGCACATATAATCAAAATTACACTATATGCATTCCAAAACACACACACACACACACACACACACATAACTGTATATACAGGAAGAGACCGCTGCCTACTGTTTATGTTCCTGTAATGTGATACTTGGCAGGAGTCTGTATACACACACACACTCACACACACACACTTCCTCACTGTATGGAATAAGTAAATATCCATTTGTATCCTTTTATACTCTGCACAGTTTACACAGAAATATCATCTGTTTCACATACACACACACACACACATACACAGGCGTACGGAAACGCATTGACCCAATGCAGAAAGAGACACAAACACACACACGCGCACACACACGTATTCCAGCAGTAGTGTTCCTAGTAGTCAGCCAGTGTTTGTTTTAGTCCGTCTGCGTTTGTGTGCTTTGATACAGAGTAGGATGTCCTGTAATCTATAGTGGGCTTAGAGGCCCTGCTGTAGTACACACAAACACACACACACACACACACACACACACATACTCGTACGGAAGTGTACTTTCTTTCTCTCTGTCTCAACTGTAAATTGTCCTCAGATGCAGCTATTTTACGTCAGCCAAATACATTTATGGGGAAACGTAAACTGCCAAAACTGAATGTTTTCATTCAGTGCATCAGACAGAAAGATAAAAACTGCAGAGGAGCCTTTGGGACCGCTGAAAAACAGCAGGAGGAGTGAAGAAAGTCCTTGGGTTTAATGAAAATGAGCGAAGGAATGGATGGTTGTGAGAGCGTTCAGCAAACAACATGAAACAACTGAGTTTATCAGACCAAAGAAGAAAGTGTCATTAACCACCCAGCCAAATCGGAATGATTAAAAATATTGACGAGTTTCTGAAATCAGGTGAAAATGAATTCTCAGCTCCAGGACTGTGGGGACACACGTGTCCTCTGAATGTGCTGAAGCCACGCTCTGAGTTTTCTGAAGTCAGATTAGTTCAGAAAATGACATGACTAACTTTGAAACACTCTGAGCTGAGATGAATTCATCTCTGTGTCTGTTCAGGGCGGCCTCAGCGCGTCACTGACTGCACAAATTATCGCATCAAAAATCAGCGCACAAACATTTTGATGTGATCGATGCGTATAAACCTTCAGCATCAACGAGGCGGTCGGGTCTGAGGCTCGTTTTAAGAAAGGATCTCGGCCATTATTACATAATAGAAATGTCAGATTACTGACACGCTTTAAGACAGAGACGTGAGCCGTCATCGTCTTACATCGTAGGATAACATTTATCCATTATCAGCCGTCCATAAATCCACACCTGGACTTTCTGGCTCTTAGTGGGGCTGTTTAATGCAAATCACTAACACAGAATCTCTGCACATGAACATGATTTGTTGAAGGCTGGACTGTGCTGTGACTGTGTATCACAGAGGAAATGATAAAAAAGACACACATGCAAAGAATGAACTCATGTGTATTGCATGCAGTTTTCACACACACACACACACATCTTTGATACACACATATTGGATCTTTCACATACGTACACTCACACACATGGCTGACATCACTGCAGCTGTGGTAAGAACCTGATCCTGTACAGTGGTCCTCTACTCAAATAAACTCTGTGGTCTCTCCCCCTTCAAACACACACACACACACAGACAAAGACGCACACACACGCACACACACAGATTCCAGATAATTGGAATCAGAGTCCTCCTGAGACAGCAGTACAGTGGAGGTACAGCAGCTTTAACAAGTAGCAGCAGTGGCGTTCAATTGTGATTTTAAGTGTGTTAAACAGTTGACAAAGCTTTAATTTCCCACATCAGCAGAAGTGCAAGCAATTATCAGTTAGCTCTGGGGTCACATGTCACAGTTTGTGATTTATCTTTTGGATTCAGGTGTAGCTACACTCTTAAAAACCTACAGGTCACTGATGACGAAGGTTCAGGACAGGCAGTGAATGAAATGAAGAATCCATAAGACAAACAAAGTAACCTCAGTTTACTGTAACTGTGTTTAGTCAGTTACTCATTCTCTGGCTCCGGCCTCACCGAAACATCTCCTCAAACACCACCGGCGTGCTGTTTGTCTTGTCGTCCTTCATGTCGTCAAACTCTAAAAGAAAACTGTGATATTTGACACCAGCACCGTTTTATTCATTGCCCGGCAACCTCTGCAAATTGTGATCCAGCATTTGGACTCAGCCTCCGTGTAAATGACGTGACTCGGGGATAAGACTTTTAGCAGATACTCAGTCATCAGCTGGAAATTGTAACAGTATGTGTCCATGAAGCCTGTTGCTGTTCACACTGATCACAAAACAAAATGGGTCACAGATGAGAGGAATGAAGTTACAGCAGAGAGCAGTGTGTCTCAGCCTGGATCGTATTTTGTTTTCTTACTGGTACCTGTAGGAACATTTCCACAGCAGCAAAACCTCAGTCTGAACAGTCACATAATCACAAACTTGCAAAAACAAAGTTTTTCTATGACGAAGACGTGATGACACGGACATAAAAACATCCTTTAACAGCCAACAGTCATTCAAAGTGTGCATGATATTTCCCACAAATGAGCAGGCAGAAATGGAGCTCAACCCGACACTCAATCCACCAACTTTATACATAATATTAGCATGAGTAGAATCTCCAAGAGGCTGATCCTGCTGCAGGGAGCAGCTCGAAGCTGGCAGAGCACCTTCTTTTCTTTTCTCCTCTTCCCACAGACGACAGCAGTGGGAAGATCTCGACCAAATTAGTAGATAAATTGTTCCAAATGCGTTCTTTATTGTCGGATAGCAGTTAAACAAAAGCACGGCTCTTGTCTCTCACAAACACTGAAGAAAACATTAAAAAAGTTAAACTGGACTAAAACTGAAGGATGATTCATCCTTCAGTTTCTTTCTTACCGTATTTTTTGAGACCTCATTGAATTGATTTAAAATCTCGACTTTCACCTTCTCAGTCTCTTGGCTCTCTTTAAAAAGAAATTTGAAGCCAGTTACAATTAAAGTATTTACTGCTTTCTGCCTTTCCTTGATAAAACACTCAGCGCTCCCCGAGGGTCATAGTAATACAATACGGAAAGAAAAGAAGTTAAGATCATTGCATCTTATATTTGCTAATGCAGCACAAACAGGCCAGTTTGGGCTGAAGATGTTTGAGTAGTTCAACACGAATATGTAAAATTTGCCACGATTGTTGAGCATAATTCAGCTGTGAGGGCTGCAACAGTCTCACAGATTGTTGAAAATTATGTTTTGTGAAATTGTAGTAACACACTCCAACACACACACACACACTGGTCGTGCAGGTAAATGTCTGTAATGAGGGTGTAACTTGGTGACGACAGCCTGGGAATGTACAGAGGTGGAACAAGACCAGATTTACAACCACACACACACACACAGTGGTGAGTAGTAAATGGCGATGCTGATTTGAGAGAAAAAGTTTCCCCGGGTCTTTTCCAGCCTTACATGACCTCCACTCCCCTCCTCTTCCTCCACTTCACACTCTGTCCTGTCTCCACACACTGTCTAAATGTTGTTTATCTCATCTCTATTTTCTCTATTTTCTTTCCCGTCTCGGTGTTCCTGACTTTTTATTAAACTGCTTATATTTCCTCTCATATCGTTCACGCCAGATAAAGAGTTTATTGTTCCAGTGATTCAGCAGCTTGTGCTTTCAGATGTCTCACAGCGTCACCCATAGTTCTTGCATAGGAGTGAAATGAATGCTCAGCTGCAGTGCATCCTCACTCTGCTGAGTCGTGTTATTGTAGACAGTCCCCATCCTGTGTTACAGGTCATACAGACACTAAGAGAATGGCTGCACCTCAAGTACATCTGAAGCAGGTTTTATCAGTAATCCGTGTAAATATTTATATTCTGCTTTGTGGAGCAGAGCTGGAGGATCTGAGTGGTCCTAAATATTTTTCCCATCTCCACAGGCAGTGATTCAAATCCCAGAAATCTCCTGTATGAGTGGTGAAGATGTGACGTCGCTTACGTGATGAGAGACTGAACTATCTCTTTGACAACTAGCTCTATATTAAAGTTATTAGATGCACATTGAGTTATGATTATTTATATTCACAATGATTGATTAAAAACCTGAGGTTGCTTCACTGTGGTCATCTATGGAGCAGAAATAAGATTAATCAATCATGTAATAGAAACATAAAACCTTCTCATGGAAGTAAACTGTCAGCTCTCTGCCAAGTATCACTTTGACTGGAGGCCTTTTAAAGAGCCGTACTGTACCTGTTTCAGCCTATTTATCCATTCACTGCATACCACATACAGTATCCTTTACCTTATAGTGTTGACCATTTTCCAAAGCATACCACAGTGTTTTTTTCCTTCCTTTCAGCCAAGCAGTGGTTTCATTCATTTCAGTATGAAATTCAACTTGGAGAGACTTGAAACCCGCTCGAGTCGGGCAATCCATCACGGTGCACATCATGTCTGCTCTGATTATTGTCAAGATGACATTCAAACGCGTGGTGCAGCTTGAGAAATGGCCATCAGAAATGTAAAGAATGTAGCGAACAAGGCAGACATCCAAAAGAATGACCCACTTTTTAACATAAAAAACTCTAAAACTGCTCAGAACACGGTCGTATATTACGGAGAAAATCTGAACCTGATGTTTTGTTGTCAGTTGATTGGCAAGTTTCGCTTTTTTGCCAGAACGTTCATGCTGCATGCACCTGCTGGTGGGAGAACTTCAGAATCAAAGAGTCAGCTGGATGTTGAGAAATAAAAGCATTGCCAGTGTTTGTTTTCCTTCATGGAGAACTACGAGCATTTGGTTTAACATTGTTGTGTTTGTTGTGTATTATTGGATTGAATTCAGTCACACAGAACGAAGGGTCAGGGAGGAATTAAGCGCGAGTGGAGAGAAGAAAGTGGACCACACTCTTTCTTCCTCTCTAGAACTCCATCCATTTTCTCTCCCCCTCCTGCCTTTCCTCTGTTTTCTCCTGTTTTCGTTGGCCTCACGTCTCCCCTTCTTCTCCCTCTGCCACAGTTCATGTATTCAAACCAAATTGAATTATTCACATAATCACATAATAATTGCATGAATGGAATGAAAAGGTGCACAGTAGTTGCAGGTAATTATTGCTATCTGAAATAACCTGGAACATTCCGTAATTAAAGTGTCCCTCCCTCCCACCACGGCTGTCATTTCTCATATTATTCCTCTTTCAGTCTCTCTCACGCTGTTTTATTTCCACTCATTTTTCTGCCCGACTCGGGTTTTCTCCCTCTCCTGTCGTTAGCTCTCCTCCACCTCTCCCCTGGTTCCTTCGCTCCATCTCTTCTTAACAACTCTTTTCCTCCATCAGTCCTTTCCCTCGCTCTGTTATTCTAGCTAAGTGTAGATTTCTGCCAAACTCAGCACTGCTTAAGCTCAGGACATAGTTATAGTTGGCCTTAATTCTCCTCCTCTCCTCTTTTTTTTCTTCTTCTTCTTCTTCTCAAAATTTCCCCCCACTTTTCACAAAACTTCCTTTTCTGCTCTTCGACAAACACCCTTCCAAATCTGGTGTTGATGTTGAGTCTCTCGGTCTCTTAGCTTTGAGATACTCATGTAATCTGAATACCTGCAGTGTTGACTGTGTTAACAAATGTTAACCTGACTGCTGTTTGGAGAGAAAGCCTAAAGAGCGACGGGCCGACCTCGTTTTATTCGCCGTAGGGGAGTTTGGCAGAGTTTTTTTTAGGAAGAGAGGGTTGGAGAGTAGTGTGAAATAATGCAGAATTCATCCATCAATACTGTCGTACACTGTAAGTCATATTTTCTATTAGAGAGTGGGTGCTGTAATATTTAATGGCGTATTTTACAGTCTTTTACTGTCATTTTTTTTTTAATTGGCAAAAACCTTTTTTTTTATTTACACTAAAATACAGTCATATTTTAAAACCTTTATTTATACGGCGTGTAAAACACTGTAATATGTCGTGACAGTTTTTCTCTGTAATATCTGAAGACCTTATAAAATATGGTATAAAACGCCAACCTTAGACGTAAAATCAACAGTTGTAGCATCTATTTACCATAATATATATAAAAAAGAAATCTCAATAATAAATATATAGTGAAATGAATACCTCTCTGACCGTGTCTGTATCTTTGTATGTCAGAATGTGAAGTGAAGTGGCCGGCAGGCGCTGGCAGCTCAGTGGCTTTGCTCCAAAATGGAAAAGCACTACACTGAGGAGAAGAAAATGCAACATAAAAAAGAAACATGGTTATAAAAATAGGTTTTAAATTTGGTGTATTTTCTTTTTCTCAGGGGTTCCCAGGGTTCTTCAGTCCAGGTTCAGTCTTCCTCTGGCGCTGGTATGCGTTCCTTCCTCGCCAGCCAAAACCACCAAGTTTAAGATCACAGTGGACACCAACCAAGCACCAGTCGACCTCAACTCCATCTTCCCAGGTGAAACACACACACACACACACACACACTGTACGCCCACACACGTCCAAACGCTTCCACGTGCTGATGGTGTTCTCAGTTTCCCAAACAATCAGGGCTCTGAATTTGAATAAATTCACAACACCTTGTTTTATTTAAGAGAGTGGAGACAGCTGTGCGGTGTTGGCAGTGTTTCTGTAAACCGACGTGTGAACACACACCTCTGATCCACGTTACTGCTGCCGGTGCAGAAGGTGAACCTGCAGGGTGTTACACTTTTTGTGGACGTGACAGAGTGCAAGATGAGACGCACTGTAAAATGACAACATATATTCATTTTACACACATCACAGTGCCTCCATCCATAAATGTCACAGGACAAGCAGTTCTTTATTTAACTACACCTTTAAAGGACGTGTGTAAGATTGAGGAGGAAGAAGGTGAATATAATCTTCACAATGTTTTTCATTGAATGAAAATTAGAATAATTGTGTTTTATTACCTGAGAATGAGTCTTTCATATCTTCAGAGGGAATGGGTCCTCTTCTACAGTCCACCATGTTTCTACAGTCAGTACAGGCTAACAAAGTTCTGACCCTGCAGAGTTCGCAGCCACTGTAGGTGCGTCTTCATGCTTGTAACGGGACGGTGAGACGAGGGGTAATCCAGTGTTTCACACAGGATGCAAACCTGTGGTTGACCTGGGATCCTCTAGGGGAGATAACTTTGTAATTCTGGATTGGAAGGAGTTACAATCTTTGTCTTTTCAGCATGAATAGTAGAGAGCCACCGGAGGGCGTTACGCAAAGCCAAACAGCACGAGCACGAACAGAATGAGCGAGATGTGTAGCGGTGCGCGTGTATACATTTGTATGAGTACTCGACTGTTACGTGTCTGCGAGTGTGGTTGTGTATTTATACGAGCGTGTTTATGAATGTTTATTTGTGATTCTGTGTGTGTGTGTGTGTGTGTTTCAGTCCTGGGAATCTCTGTTCTGTTTCTCAGTTATCTAACAATCTGCTACAATCAGCAGCTCTGACGTCTAAACACACACTCGCACACTGAGTGTGTTCTTTTTGTGTAAAGAGGGATTTGTGTAAGCTCATGCCTGCTTTTATTGTGCGTCTTTGTGAACAGTGTGACAGTATCTTGTTCACCTTTTGTTGGCGTCTTGGATCATGATAGGCCGTCCTATCTGTCTCATCACGCCGCTGTCTGTCTTTCTGTCTCTCTCTCTCTCTCTGCAGAGTTTTCAGCAAAGTCAGAAGATAAGGATGGGAATAGTTTGGCTTTCCAGTTCCTGTCAGGAGCCAAGGTTACCGTGCTGGCCTCCAAGACCTCCCGTGAGTCGAGCAGCACTAAATGATGAACAGGATTTTCATAAGACGCTGGTTTACCTCAGTGAGAACTGGTTTGGACGTAAACATGGGAACTGTCTGTCGCTAATTCGACACTGGTGTTCAGGGCTTTGAATATTTTACCAGATGTCATTTGCAAATGGTATCTGTATCTCTTGATGTCTTTTGATACCTCTCAATTACGTCCTAAAGGTTTTGTCTGTTTTGATTTCTGTACAGATTTTGATATCTCTTTTTATACCTCCTGAGCCTTTTGCAGTGCTGTAATAATGAACAATTTCATCCAGTCTTCAAACTCGTTGGCTGTCGTCTCACGACGGTTTAGCCTCTGGGAGCAGCGGCCAATGTTAGCGGGCTTCCAGTGCAGCCAGCAGATATCCGGATAACAGATCCGGGCGAGGACTTCCTCTTCCATGTGCCAGTCATTGTTTACAGTCCAATGAGCAACATGAGACGCAAGAATGGAGTTAGAGATGAGAAAAAGTGAAATCGTCATCAGGCGACAGCCGATGGGTTTTGAGATTTCAGTTCGGCAATCTGTTGCTCCCCACACACTGCTCAAACGTGACGGGTCAACGCTACTCTTAACTACAAATGGAAATCAATCTTTCTGATACCAAGTTCTCCTCGCCTTCAGATTCTGCTTTTATTTGCAGATATTGAACTCATTTTGATAGTTTAGACATAGTAGCGATAAAAAAACATTTTCATACCACACCACCTTTTTAATACCGATCCTTTCTTTGACTCTATTATTGTCACGTTACCAAACCCAGCCCCTGTGTAAGTCTGTCTGTCTGTGTGATTGTTTGTCAGAGCGTTACCGTATTCAGAGTGACAGTTTTGAGGACATGTGGTTGGTGGTGAAGGAGCTGGTCCAGAGATTCGACCAACATTTCACCAAACTGGGCGTCAAAGACTTCAAGAAAAGCTTCAGCGGGCCACTCCCGCTGCAGGAGTACTTCCTGTCTGTAGACCACCACTTCCAGGTACACACACACACACACGCACACACACGATAAATTAACTTGCAAAGAGTCAACTTGACGCCTCAGTTCAGCAAGTAAGTGAATTAAAGTAAATGTCTCCTGTTGGTGTGTGTGTTTGTGTGTGTTAGCTGCGCGTCAGTGCTCAGCAGTACCAGGATCTGCTGTCAGAGCGGGCCGTCCAGTTCAGAGCCATCCAGCGGCGCCTGCTGACTCGATTCAAAGACAAAACACCGGCACCCCTGCAGAACCTGGACACGCTGCTGGACGCCACTTACAGCCAGGTCAGACATGCACACACACACACACACACATAACACACTGGGGTGGGTGGCATCGCTGGGGGTGAAGAAACTCCAGGGCTAGACAATCTGACTTTGTCGATCGCTGCTGCAACCTGCAAAAAATGTGGAAGAATTGTCATTTTTTCTCGTTGTCTGACTGCTAGGTGAAGTTTTTACCTTCGAGTCTCTCACACATAATATGCACACACACAGCGATGACGTGTTCGTGTAGATTTACAGTGTGAGAGTTGTGTTTTGCTGATTTATGGACTTCCTCTCCTGAGGTGATTAGCTGTGAGCTTACACCCAGGCGAACACACACTGACAGACATGCACGCACACTCACACACATGCACACACAAAAGGTCACGTTAGTTCAAACAGATGCAGTCTGTCACAGATACTCTTGTACCTGCACGCCCATGTGTGGACACTCTCTCCCTCTCGCTCTGCGTTACACAGAGCGTGTTACACATATGTGTGTGTGTGTGTGTGTGTGAGCTTTTGTCCCAGCCTTTGTTAAAGTTTGACTTATGGCAGGGTGGAACCACGTTTAGTGTCTCTGCGGTGTGTGTGTGTGTGAAACAAAGTGATGGTTCCTTGCCCCCGCTGTTTACTCTAGAGGCCGCCTTGGCAGTCGTCAGCTCCGCCGTCCATTAGCTTCTCGTTAGCGTAGCGAGGCGCCGTGACATCACCGCTTCATTAGCCGTTGAAGCTGTCAGTACGTCACTGTTTGGCTCTCCGTGATCAGAGCCACTCTCGGCCCTCTAACAATACATTAATTTAATACACATTCACTTTCAGAGTCCAGAAACATTGTTGGAACTTAATGAGAGGAAATTAATGAGCTTGTTGAAGTTCTTAATGCCGTTCTAACTCAAATAAACAGCGTTCACCTCGGGTCGGCTTGGTCGTCGCCGCAACGAGCTATCAGGGAGTCGGTTCCTAACTTGTCGGCCTGAATGTTAATATCCTCTCTTTGTTTAATGTCTGCCGCCTTAACTGTTTAATCAGCAGCGTTTATTGCACACATGCTTCATCAGCAGCATTTTTTAACAAACACTTGATAAAGATAAAATAAATCAACTAGTAATTTGATTACTCTGTCGTGGTAATGGCATGTATCGAGATCCTGTCACCGTGTTGGAGAGCAAAAAATAAATAAATAAAAAAAACACCAGAGCTTTTTTTGTGACTCTATTATTAAATGGGGCCAATTTCCACCCAGCACTCAGCACCTGTCTCACCTGACCTCTAAAGAGCAGACACACAATGCTGCAATATTACATATGACTCCTGCTCAGCTGTTTACTCAAAATAGCACGCATCCCCATGTGACCACAGCTTGACTTTGGTCGCAGTTGGGTCAACTGGGGAACAATCCCCGCTATAAGAACCAAACAGAACAAAACAAGGAGCTGCTGATGTGCCCGTACATACTTCTTGCTCATTTCAATGAGTCAGGTTCATCATCTGGTTAGGCGGTCCGTTCTAAGAATATAATGAACACCTGCCAGTCAATTTCTTGGTATGTTTTCTGTCTGTGTCTGTTTGTTAACTTTAATAAGCTGAAACCAGCTGAGCTCAGCAAACTGTTTGCCAGATGGTTTGTTACCCAGAACCATGGAGGAAGTTGTCAATCAGCTGTCAACCAGCTGATTGGATGAGCCAGCAGGCCCCAGCCTTTTTTTTTTTTTGAACCATTGACCGGTTTCATGTAAGACAGTATTTTCATGGGCCGTCCTTCAAAATGTCAGAGATAAATATGATGAAAAAAAATGATACAACTGCCATAAAAACTCACCATGACGCTGAGTTAGCCGTCCCATCGAGGGGTAACGGAGGACAACGACACCCAAAGTGTGTTTCTTATGTCCAGATTACTCCGTAACTTTGTTTTGTTTTTTTCTCTAAAGACATTTTCTAGATCCTGGGCCTCATTTTGGGGTAACGGATCAGTAGTCCACCATCTGTCTTGTTTATAATTGTGAACCACTTTGTTCTTTAATGAAGAGATGCTGTCCAGTTCTGACATTTCTGATGCTAGCAGCATCCATGTTAACGTCTCGTCTTCGTGATCTCGTGACTCCAGCTGCCTCGCAAGGTTAGGTTAAAACGAGAGGGCCAAAACAGCCCTAATCATTTTACTACTACACCCTGAGTCGTGTCAGGCGCTGCGTAAATCACTGAAATCTCATTTGTACATGTATTCATGACTGAAACTTGTGTAACCTCATCAAACTTTCGATGTGCATATTGGATTACCTGTCACTGTCTTACTGCAGCTCTTCGGCTCTGTCTGATACCTAGCTCTGATATCATGACTCTGCCTCCTCAAAGCTAATGCTTTCTGCTGTCACTCCTGTCCATCACCCATTCTCTCTCTCGCTCTCTCTCTCTCCCCGTCCTCCCCTCTTCCCGCCATCCAGCGGCTCGTATGCGGGAAGTTTCTGACACACTATACACTCTGTAATGTATACACACCCGCCATAATGGAGGCTATCGACGGCTGGTCGGAAGAGTGATGAATGCGTCAAATTAATAATTCATGTCAGTATTAGGAGTCGTGCTGCTGAGGCCAGGGCCAGCTCAGCAGTTTGCCGTCTGTTACAGGACGGATTTCGTGATCACACACGTTTTTATTAGAGGGTTGACAGGGGAGTTGGAAGAGCCTAAAATCAAATATGCTTTTAATTTTATTCTCTGTGCCTTTTTTTTACAGTTTCAGCCGCTGGTGCGGGTTTTCTTCCTTTGATTTTTATTGTTTTTATTCATAATTTTTGGCTTTCCCTCCAGCCTTTTTTATTTATTCTCATTAAATGTTCTTTTTAAGTATATTTTCCGTTTCTTTTTAAATTTGGTCAGTTCTAGTTCAGTTTTTATTCTTTATTTTTGACTTGGACATGGCAGAAAATCAACATTTTAGCTTTCCTTTCTTAACACCTTGCTCGTCGGCATTTCCGTGGGTTTGTTGTAAAAAAAGTTTGGACGTTGCTTCTTCAAGTCTCCCGCAATAATCTTTTTTTCCGATTTTAATATCACACATTTTAATAAATGAGTTCCTGGTTCTGGTCACGAGGTGAAACCTCAGAGGATTATTTAGAAAGTCGAATTTCTGCGGGTGTTTACCTCATGAAGCCGCGGCTCCACGCCAGCAATCACACTGTTGTTAGAATGGCAAAGGAATGTGTGGCCAATCAGGAATGCTGGTGAACCAGGCACCTCTTTCATTTCGGCTCAGAGGAATGTCTGCTGGGTAAATTTTCTGCATCAATCTTGGGTGATGGGTGGTGGTGGAGGGGGGGGATTTCCCCCTCGTTAGCGGTGTGTGTGTCTCCACATGCAGCGGCCGGCCATCGCCGACGAGCCGTCAGAGATAAGAGGAACGGAGCTCCCTGTGAGAATACTCTGTGGTCTGCTGTACATTTATGCAGCGGAGGATAATATTTCCATTGTTCATGCTGCCTTTATGGGCCTATATTTTATTCATGAATTCCTGAGAGCTAGCGGGCCACGTCTGACTTCATGTGTGTGTGTGTGTGTGTACGTGTAAGCGCAGGAAACTTTTTCATCTGCCGACCACAGTGGCTGGATTCCAAAATACATGATGTTTGAAGCGACCAGCCGAATATGATTGATGAGTTTCAGAATAGACGGAGACCCATGAATGATTGTTTGTTACGGGTCGAAGTGGCTGCTGGAGAAGACAAAGCAGCCATGGACCAGTTTGTTTAGTCACCGCTGGTAATTTCCAGCTCTGCTCTGTGAGCATCTCTGTCTTCTGTCCTGGTCGGACTGGAGGTGTCTCTCCTCCACCTCCCTCCCCTCCACCCCATCACTCCTTAAAAAGCCATCAGTCATCGGAGCCCCTGTGTTTTACACTCTCCCCTCTAACTGGTGTTTGATTAATCTGTGGCAGTCAGAGGTCAGCCTGGCGCTAGAGCTCCGCGACCAACTAACTCGCTACCCTCTCATATCCAAGAGGGGGAAACCCAGGACTGTCACTCACAGAAATAAAAACTAAAAGCCCTAAAAGGAGTTTTTGGAAATGGATGAAGGGAGGCCAGAGGGGGCCGAACACATCGAGGGAGGCTTTCCATAAATATTTTCCCCGCCGCCGTTTCCTCTGGAGGTGAAACGTCCGTCGTTTGTTAGTATTAGCATTAGCGCTGGGCTAGCGAGCGCTGACGTCTGGGAGGTGGCGGTGGCGGGGGTGCACTGCTTGGGAGCCGGGCCGGTCCAAACCAAGCTGAGCCTCCCTGTAATTACGAGTTCAAACGCTGGAAGAGGGCGGCTCGCTGACTGACGGGGTGACTGACAGGCCGTCCAGGGGCCTCGCAGGGCCCCTAATGGAGGCTTCTGGTAGACAGCAGCTTGATTTATCTGGCCCCAAATGGAGCTCTAAACATGGCTAAACACAGATCCCACTGTGGAGCACAGGACCACCGCCATTAACAGCCGGGCCTCTCACTCCCTGTGTCTGTGTGTGTGTGTATCTAAGAGTGTGTGTGTTTCAAGCATGCGTGTGTGTATATGCATGTGTACTCGTGTTTCATTTGGTCATTTCACATTCATGACTGTGTGTGTGTATTAATGTGTGTAATCATATTTCAGTAGATTTTGTGTTACACACTTGTTATGGCATGCGCATGTGTCTGTTTGTGTGAGCGCGTTTTAGGAAATCATATCCGCATGTTTCTCCTGCCCGTCCACTTCCTGGATGTGTCTTTACGGGTCGTACCAAATCTAAAACAGACTAATGGAAAAGCTGCTCCAACCTGATGTGCAAAAAAATGAGTTTTCAGCAGAGACCTGATCCAGAGACAGTCCAAAGAGACCAGAGGTGAACTGGACCTGATCCAGAGAAACAAAGAGACACAGAGATAGAAAAAAGGTTTGCAGCAGCGATAAACAAAAACCAGCACGTTTCCATCGATGCATGTCATTTCTCCTGCTGTGATTATGACGCAGCATACATCAGAGCTGATAGAGAGTCCAACAGGACTTGGACCTGCAGCAGGACCTGCAGACCTGATCTACTGAATCTTGTTTATTTACATGTTCTTCACATATTGAAGATGTGTGCGTATCTATAAATGTACGTGTGTAGCCCTGCGTCTGTCAGCTCATGTACTCGTGTATCAGTTTACTGTCTGTGTATTTGCACATTAACGAGTGTGTGTTCATGGAGCGTGTGTGTGTGTGTGTCTGGTGTGAATGGCAGGCTCTTAGGTACCCTGTGTGTTTGTGTATCAGATTAAAGGACCGACAGGAGCCGAGAAACTTCCTCTCCCCGCTCTCTCTCTTTCTCTCTCTCAATCATTTTCTGACTTCCCCCAGGAGATGTTTCACCTCAGGAACACACACGTTTACACCCATCAGTACTCTCTCTCCCTCTCACACTCACACTCACACTCACACACACACACTGAAACTCCACTCGAGGCTGAATGGAGCACACAGGGGTGACGGTGGTCTGGTTTGTTTTCCCTCAGACAGTCTGTTTATATGACTGTCTGTCTTATCAATGAATGGCTGTCTTTCATTTAGCTGACTGACACTCTACGGTGTGTGTGTGTGTGTGTGTGTGTATGTGTGTGTGTGTGTGTGTGTGTGTGTGTGTGTGTGTGTGTGTGTGTGTGTGTGCCTGTCCTACATGAGGGATATTGTCTTTTTATCCTTTGATGAAGAGCCACAACAGAGCCAGCTCTACCTGCGTACAGACACACACACACAGACCTGCAGAGCTTCATTGGGCTGTGAGGTGTGTAAGTTTTAGTGCCATCTACCATCGCCACCATGTCAAGGCTGCAGTGTTTTATGGTCCAGGCGAAGCATTTTGGCCACCAGACTTTGTTGACTTGCTCAGATTTTGTCGTTTTTTTCTTGCTGTATGTGTTTCTAACTGTTGATTGGAAGCCTCCACGGGGTGTTTTATTTTGAAAATCGACCAGATTCTATATGTCGTTTCTGTGGCTGACTTTTGGCCATGAGTTAGCAGAACAATCTACAAACTCTTTTTCTCTGTTTCACAACATGAACTTGTCATGAACAGATATCAGCTGGTGTTGAAGGCCTTCATTCATTCATTCATTCATTCATTCATAATTTTGGATTGAAATCAGCCCTCCTCTCAATTCCAGGTAGCAAAAGTTTCACATTTAGCTTCGGTAAAACCTCGTAATATCAGTAGGATCACATAATTGTTTCTGTGATAGAGCTTTGGTTTCCAGCCCAAAACCGAATCAGCCCCGCCCTGACCACCAGACGGGTTCGTGCCGAGTCTGGCTCTAATTCCTCTCGAGTCCCTCAGGCTTGATCAGGTCAAGTTTCATTTTATTTATCTTCCCCAGATTTTAATCAGGTTCGGGCTCATTAAATGCCGCAGCGGTCGCAGACGGCATAACACACAATCCACATCGGGTTCCAGTCGGGTCGGGCCAGATTTTTGGATCCCGACATGAGCTGTAGTATGAAAGTCGTGTAAAAACAATCACAGAGGGGAGGAAGAGAGGAGCGAGGACGAAGCATCTGTGCTGTTTTTTATCAGACAGACATAGATGACCTGCCAGAGGATTTCCTCATAGATGTGGTGAAGCTGGAGGAGACTTTATTATTAACATATGGATGTGGTCAGGGGGTGGGAGGGGTAGGAGACTGTCAAGGAGGGGGTCAGAGGGTGAAATGCATAGAAAGATAGAAGAGATAGACAGATGAAAAGTGCAACAAAGACAGGACAGACATAAATACAAAGAATTTTGGATACACCAAATATAAATACTTATGGAAAGGCGGAAAGATGAGGAGGAGAGAGGGTTACCGAGGAGACAGATGGAAATACAAAGAGATTAAGAGATGGAAAAATGGAAACAAAGACAAGTGCAGAGACAAAGAAACAAAATATGAAAGAGAAGGATGGAAACACAATCTCTACAGTAATATATGATGCAGAATGAGACGTGGGAAAGATGGAAATGCAAAGATTCGACAAGAAATAACTCTTTTTTTTTTTTTATGGCAAAGAGTTGATTTTGAAGCCAAACGGTAAATGATACTAACACACAGAAGAAATGTAGATAATCCAACAGAGGTAGACGTAACATGAAAAGAAAGATCTGAATCAGGCAGATGGAGGCGCAGAGAGAGTCGTAAACGATCTCCTCCTCCCTCCTTTCCTTTCCTTTCCTTCCTGTCCTCTGATCCTGCAGCTGAAAGAATCAAAGAACAAATCTCGACGTTTATTGTCTGTTTTATTTCCTATTGATCTGCTTTCATCTGTCTGCTGTCTGTCCCGCAAATGACAAGAGTGATCCGATCTCTCCATCACACCCACAGAGGACGGACTGAAGGTGAAGGTGAGGGGGGGGAGAACAAGACGGAGGGAGGAGAAAGTTACCGAGGGCAGGGAAGGAGAAAATGTATATGAAATATGAATTAATTATTTAAAGGAAGATCAGAGACTGAAAGGAAATCGATGACATAAAGAAGCAGGACAAGGAATAAAAATTAAACAAAGAGCTACACAGCTAACTGGTTAAGCTATTTCTCTATAGGTATTCTTAATGCCTACCACTCGGTCGCATCTGTCGGATTTTGGTAAATCAGACTAAACGCTGGCGGTTCATTGGAGGAGGTACACTGAGGATGAATTAAACTGAGTAACATGAGAGAACGGGAACATTCAGACAGGATCTGGCACGACGGTGAGTCCTGCAGGGCTGTCCGACAGCGTGTCAGACAACGATTTAAAAGCTGGGTACGTGAAACAAACAAAGCCAGAAGTCCGAGTCTCAGAGTTTAGTCCATGAATCCACCTGGATAGCCTCAGTTTCAGTGACATAGCAGGCTGACTGTGGAGGCTTTGCCCAATCTGAGGGTCTTGGTCTGATTTCCAAGAACTGGATCCAGCACAACTTCACAGCTGCAGCCAAAACAGACGACACACACTCAAATGAACAGAAAAACCTGCGTCTGAAAGAACTGTTTAAAAAGAGTAAAAGAACTGTTGTAGAATATGAAAAAAGTTGAAGTAATTTGACGTACCTTAAAGGACTAGTGTGTAGAATTTATTGCCATCCAGCGCACAATTACTGATTGGATCCCCTCGACTTCACCCTCTCCTTATGGCCATGTGAAGTCTGACATGAAAGGCAGAAGCGGACCTATGCTCTCTGAAGATTAAAGACACATTCTAAGTTTAAAAAACTCATAACGAGTCTTATTTTCAGGCACTTATACTCCATTAAAACATAGTTATTCATTTTATATTCGATCTCTGCCACATTCTGTAAATAGAGTCCCGTAAAGCTCACACACGGGTCCTTTAAAGATAAATTAAAAATTCCTTGACTATTCTGCAGAGGCATCATCAGTGCAGTCCTGCTGTGTTCCAGTTATCAGTTTTCCTGCCAGAAATATTCAAACTGAGTTTTGACCGGTGAATATATTAAGAGAAAGTTTCCCACCATGCTTACCGCATCATTTCTCATTGTGTCCTGTTGCCGGGCACCAAGCAGAGATTTAATAAATCATCCATGTTGGAAAGCTGTCATGCTGGGAGGAGATTAGAGAAGCAGAGATTATAGACTTTCCTCCAGCTTTAATTAAACAGTCTGATAGTTCAGTGCCAACAGGACTGACTTTATACTCCTTTGATAGTGGACACTGACCTGAGAAATCTGAGGCTCCACATCACAGTGGACAGATCACTGCTGAGACCTGGAACCCAGCTCGCTCCGCTCGGTGTCAAAGGTCAGTTCTGACCGCGTGTCGCGGTTTCAAAACTCCCCGCCTCGTTCTTCTGGCACAAGAGTTTTGACTGTAACATACAAAACCGCAGCAGGGTTGCTGTTTGCATTCTGCTTTGGTCGTGGGAAGCTTTTGTTTGGCCGTAGAGTAAATGAAATCAACTTCGCAGCACACACGAGACAATGTGTGGAGTTTCATGCTGTCGGCCATGTCGACCACAGACTGTAAACTTGTGCGCTTTCAATGACGTTATGAGTCAAAAGACCGCAGCGAAGTGGTGATTAAAAACGTCCATTTGTGTGCGCTGGAGGTGGTGACTGCAGTGCACAGAACAGATGGAGGTGAAGGAAGTAAAGGAATGATGGCACCAATGTGAAGAAAAACTGCAAGAAAACATGAAGTTAAGTGAACAAATGAAGTGGGACGCTGCCAAGGTTTAGGGGTAAACGCTGGAGTGGACATAAAAGTCAGATAAAGTCAAATAAATTCAAACCATTAAATCAGTATCTGCTATAAGACTGATTGTGTTAAATATCTGATCTCAGGTCAGCTCAGTCTAGTAGCTCTCTGCAGGATTCTGCAGAGGATACACCCCAAATAATAAGATTACACACTAGCATATAAGGGTACACACACACACTGCGCCCACATGAAGGAGGGAATTTACCTCATGCATCTGAATTTTGATGAATAAATTCCTGTTCGTTAAGGAAATGCCATTTCAACAATGATCCCAGTGTGTGCGTGTCATTCCATTATTTAATTAGCTGTAAATATAACTGCGTGCGGAGCGCGTGACATAGCCTGCACGTATGGAAACCATATGCACAATGGGACAAGTTGGCAGTCTGTCGAAGCATAATACAGCGGAACAATATATACAGATCTGCATTCAGAGCTGTAGCTAATGGATTTTGGGCACAGGCTGGAAAACGTTTGTGTGTGTGTGTGTTTATGTCTCTGCTTTAAGTAGCCGATGCAGTGAAAGGTCGGGCTGTATCCAAACTGCACCCAAAGTCAAATATTCACTTTCTGTTGTGTACTGAGTTTTTTTGTTTTGTCACCCACTGATGCATTTTCATCAGCACGCTGGCTGTGAAGTCGTGCAGAAGTGCCAAATCAAACTGCACTCAAAGATTTTTCTCCAAAACACCGAGAGGAAGCCTTTTTGTGGAGGAAAGGCAGTGAGAGGAGAAATGTAAATCTCCTGAGTCCTCTTCCACTGCGACAATTTTTCCATCACCTTTCTCCTCATTGGTTTGTGCGACAGCGTCTTATTGAATCCGGATCCTTGCAAATCGATCAACGCGATATGCATAAAAGTTTAACTGGGAGGCTGACGTAGTCTACGGACTCAGAGAAGATCCGGTGCTGGGAAATTCCAGGTTTTTCGATTCACTGGATGGCGGGGGTCGTCCGCTTTGGCTGCGTTCAGCGTCCTGCAGAGGAGAAGTTGATGTGGATCCAACTTTTGGAAAAATGCAGCCTGATGTCACGCTGCGGCCGCCAATCAGACACAACCACAGTCAGCCTGAAATGTCTAATATCTAAACTCTGATACTCTACCTGTTGTGTTCTGGCTTTGTTTATTTCATGAATCCAGTCTGATGGTTTGAAAGAGACAGAGAGTTTTGATCTAGAGAAACAGACAGTGAATGAGAGTGAGCGAGCGCGGCCCCGCAGCAGCAACCCACCTCAGCCGTGCAGTGCCTGATCCTGTCTGAACGCACGCTGATGATTCTTTTCACAAACAATCTTTGTCTCAGCACCAGACGCCAGCGAGGAGCACATTACAACCAGACAACAGCCAAAAAGTTTCACTGAAGAATTCAAGTTAATGAGCCGATCATCCAGTGATCCAGTCATGTTTGTCATCTCCTCTGCATTTGTTGTTTTGAGTAAATAAAAAAGGCGTCAAGAGGGAATAAAAAGTTTGATATCAGTTTTTTTGTCGTGGTTGAAGCGGCAAACCGACCCTGTAGAGTAGACGGGGACGTAATTCCAAGACATTAGCTGTGTATGACGATGTGAGATTAGACTCAAGAGCTATTGACATTTTAGTAAATAAAAAGTAATGTCTTTGACTACTGTTTAATTATATATATATACGTGTGTGTGTGTGTGTGTGTGTGTGTGTGTGTGTGTGTGTGCGCATGACTGATCACCTCCATCAGTTCACTTTCTCCAAAGTCAACACGTCTGTCTCTGCACGTTGTGTGTGTGTGTGTGTGTTTGTTGCTCCCACCTCACAGACAATGGCTGATTTATAAGATTACACATATTTACTCTGTAATCAAGGTGTGTGTGTGTGTGTACGTGTGTGTGTGTGTCAGGCAAAGAGAGTGCGGCGGCCTTGCGACGCCAAGCCGAGGATATTTATCTTGTTGCCGTGAATTCCCAGAGTTCTCCTCATTTTTTTCCCCCGTCGTCCTCTCCCTCCTTCACTCACTTCTCTCTCTCTCTTCCTCTCCTCTGTCCTTCAAAGGAGACCATTGAGAGAAAAGCAAACAGGCATGGCAGGGGCACACACACACACACACACACATACACTGTGCTGCCAAGGGTGTGTTTGTCGGTACAACTTATTTAGTGTGGCTTTTAGCAGTGTGTGTTTGTCAGGAGTGTGTGTGTGTTTGTGATTATGAAAGTGTGTGTGTGTGTGTGTGTGTGTGTGTGTGTGTGGAATTCACTTTACAAAGCCACCAGTGTGTTTGATCGGATTAGCGATCTAAGCAAAGTTGGACCGAGCATCAAGTTATGCTGTCAGTGTGTTAGCATCACCGTAGCATTAGCATTAGCCCCATTTGCTTTACATTAGCATTGTTAGCTTTTGATTAGCTTTGGGCTCCTACAGTTCTCAGTTTATGGAATCTTGACTCGGCTTGCCAGCCCTACTTAGCTCCAAATTAGTGTCGTTTTCACTGGGACCACAACCAAAACCATCACCTCAGACCTGGCTCTGTGTGTGTGTGTGTGTGTGTGTGTGTTGGCTTCTCAGGTCTCTTTGGTCTGGACTGCATCAAGTGTGTGGTTCAACGTTTGGACCCGTAGGGACACCGTGTGTGTGTGCACAGGTTGTGTGTGTGTAGGTGTGCGAGGGAATATGTGTTTATGTGTGTGTACCACTCTGGGAAAAAATACTCTCTCCTCCTGCTCAGCCAGGGGAAAACTGTTTTCTTTATTTTCAGCCGCTTTTCTTTACTCAAGATAAAAAAGTAATGGACAGACGTGGAGTCTTTGCAGCAGCGGTGCATTGTGGGAAACTCAGTGTGATAAGTTGCAGCAGCGGAGAGTGCTGCAGCACGTTTATTTTCTTTGACCCACTGAAATAGAACGTCGGCCCGTAGAAACTTCTCCTGCTCAGCCGAACAAGGTTCAAACCCACCCAAGTTTTTTGAAATCTCAGCTTGCAAAGTTTCCAACGATACCGAATGTGCCGATTTTAAGCAGCAATGCACAACAGAGCCTCTATAGGATGTTTACACTTGATGTAATTCTACAGATAAAAACATCGTAGCATCCTTGAACTGTTGATACTGTCAGATGAGTTTAATGCATCTGGAAATTTGGCTTAAAGTGCATATATGACATGGAGTAACGGCGGCACGGTGGAGCAGCGGTTGGCACAGAGAAGAAGGTTCTCCTGGTTTGAACCTCGGCTGAGGAGTTTGCATGTTCTCCCTGTGTCTGTGTGGGTTCTCTGCAGGTACTCCAGCTTTGGACTCCAAATCAAAGTTCTGAAGTAGCAAACCCTAATTCCTCCCTGCCACATCAGCTCTAGAGCTCTATGATCACTTCATGTTTCTTGTGTAAAAGTTCTGAAAGTACTCGACGCCCTGGTTGTTTTATTGAATCTCAATCTGCCAGACACAAAAATGAACAATGGAGAATAACAAAACGAAGGAGAAGAAGCACAGACTCAGCGGAGGGAAAGAAAACAGGAGGAGAAACAGGTGGAAAAGAGAAAAGACACTTGTCTGGTTCTACAGCTGCAGTGTGTGTGTGTGCCTGTGTGTGTGTGTGTGTGCCTCTGTGTGTGGTGCTAATTTGTAGTCATGATCTTTCTGTGTTTTGTCTGCCAAGATTAGACTGCCTTGTTTTGGTCTCTGACCGCAAACAGACAATGCACACACACACACACACACACACTGTCAGGAAACAGCGAACCTTCCTGACTTTCTCACTGTTCTATCCGGTTGTATTTTATCATGTGAAGCTATGACAGTAATGAAAATGGACTCAGCGACATGTTTAAACAGAGCATAGCCACGTGTTTGGTATCTCTGCTGCAGCACGCTAACCATCTTTGGAAAATTACATTTAATTCGACGTAATTTTTAGGCTGTAACTGACACTTTCCTCGGGAGATTTCACGTAAACTTCACTGCCACAACAAGAAACCAGATTACAGCCATGTAGGGATGTCCTGCTGTGTCTCTGTTGGAGGTAGAAGTCTGAGATCTGAGCCTACAGAGTCTGAGCTGTGTAACATATGTTTGGATGGCAACATGAAATTACATTTTATGTTCTAACAAAGCTCGTTGAAGACAAAGAGCTGCAGACAAAAGCACTCACAGCGGCTTCGGGGTGTGTTCGTCCATCTGTATGGAGCTGGGAGCAGAGCCAGCGGCACGTTGTCATGGACGCAGCAGAAGTTAATAAGTCACACGATGTGGTCATGGAAACGTGGCTTTGTTTAAGATTTGACGGTTCAGCCGGTCACCCCGAGCCGAGCGTGTCGACGCTTGAAGCCAAACGCAATGTTTCACTCACATCGCGCTCGGTCCACGCGGCAGATTCTGCTTCGTTCGCTCACCGTTTGAGCCGCGCGTGAAAGATATGCCGCGTTATTTATGATGCTCCAGCCACGAAACACCACAGACATGTTGCTGATATTAGTGACATCCAGATACTGCATTTAATTTATTTATTTTAATCAGCCTCTATTATTTTTAATTAACGCAAACTAAACTAAACAACTAAATCATGTTTCTCGTGTCATCTGACATTATTTTATCTTAGTTTATTACAAGAAGGGCCTGAGAACTTTTCTCTCTCTCTTCATTATAAATCAACTTTGCAGCTTCATAAATCATTTTGAATGTTTCGTCATATATCAGTTGGATAAACAAAATCCTTCATAACTAGTTGGTGACATTACTGTGATTCTTTCTCTCTGGCGTCAGGGAAATGACCAGCTCATCCCAAACTGCTGCTGCCAGGATTCGACTCAGGCAGAGAAACATGATCACATCACACCGATGCTGGCTCGCCTTTACAAAGGGCTTCCCGCGGCTTCTAGAATTGATCATGAGGTTTTATTGATTACTTGCAAAGCCCTGAGAGGCCTGGAGTTATTTAGCAGATCTTTTAGTGCCTTTGGCCCTTCTCGCTCCCTGAGATCTTCGAATGCGTCATTCGAGGTCGTTCTTAGGTCCAGAGTTCTGCACGATGGTGATGCAGTTCGAGGTTTGAGGCAGTGGACTGACCTTTGAAATCACTTTTAAAACAGCTTTTTGCTGATTTCATTAATGTTTTATGAGACTTTGCTTCATTAAAGTTACTTTTTGTTGAGTTTTCGTGGCTTTTAGTCCATTTTAATTCTCCTTTTTTATTTTAAATGTGTTGATTTATTGTAAAATTATTATTATATGTGGCTTCTTGGGTGATTTTTCAAACTATTTGTTTAGCAGAGAGCATAAATGTAATTCTTGACCATACTCATTATCAGACTAATTTCCTCCACCATTGTTTTATTGTAGGGCGGCACAGTGGTGCTGGCACTGTCGCCTCTCGCCAGAGCAGCTAAAGATTTATGAAGTCATTAAAGTATAATTGAATGACTGTGAATCTGTACAGATCTTATATTTCATACAGTTAGTGTCAGACCGGCTCGTCTGTCTGCTGGAACGTTTTGGGATGAACCCGTCGTTCCAGCCTTCAGTCCTGATCAGGGAATTGTCTTTGAGCTTCTTGTTGTGTGTCACATTGAATTTAAATAATATCCAACAGCCAGAATAATGTGAACCCCGGAGCAGAACGCCTGCTGGACACACACACAGCTGGACTCGCATCTGGCTCAGCATGAGCGTGTGTGTGTGTGTTTGTTTGTGTGTGTGTGTGTGTGTGTGCACATGTGCTTTTCTTCCACACACTCATCTTTACAAATGTGCATCCAACACGTGTGTGTTCATGCAAACAACCTGCCGCGTGTGTCTCTGTGCACTGTATGCGTGTGCATGTGTGCAGCCTGGGAGGTTAGTGTGAACTGTTAATGACAGGCCTGTGTGTGTGTGTGTGTGTGTGTGTGTGTGTGTGTGTGTGTGTGTGTGTGTGTGTGTAATGAGTAGAGAGAAAGGTTCTGTGTGATTATAGGCCTCCTCTTAGGACCAGAGAGACTAAATATGGCTTCAGACTAAACACCCCCCCCTCCACACACACACACACATGCTCACACACACACACATGCTCACACACCACACCACAGACCACATACACATTGGCAACATACAGCACATATGAAGAGAAATGTCTGAAAATAACTTGCAGATATTTTGGTGATCACACACACACACACAGACACACACACACACACAGACACACACACACACACAGACACACACACACACACACAGAGGACAGGAGTGATGTTCACTGTGTGTGTTTCTGTGTGCGGAAATGAATCCGACCTACAACTCATCAAGTGCTGAAGTCCTTTGTTGAGCCAAGTCATGTGGTTTCTTCAGGTTTGTTTCTAAATGAATAATTCTGACTGGACATAACGTGTTTGTGTCTGTGAGGAAAACTAACAGCTGATGGTTGAACTTTTCTGCTCATTAGTTTTGAATTTGCAGATGATTACAGCCTCGCACATGTCTGGATAACTGCTGCTTTCCTAAAATGCACTGGTACTTCTTTGAAGTCATATTTGTGCAAAGTCTTGAACTAAATAATGTTTGAAATGAAATGATGCCATCATCATATCTGCGTTTCCTGGTGTGTTCACTCTCATCCATAGCTCCATAAGTCCTCCGTCTTCTTCTTCTTCTTCTTGTGACCGCCGCAAACAGTAATACCACTTGGAAGAGTTCTGGGGAGAAAGTTGAAACCTTGTCTGTTTCCACTTTAGATAAATATCTTCAGGTTTTGGGGTGTGTGTGTGTTTTTTTCACTTCATCCTTCAGGAAATTTAGATTTGGCATTTTTGACTTTAACTGATATTTCTGACATGAAAACGAATTGAAATCTTCAGCAGATATTGATGAAAATAATCGTCAGTTGCTGCTCGACAGCCAGCAGATAACCACACAACTGAATATATGTTGGAAGGATTTGAACGCAGCGCTTTCATTTTAATTAACAGCATGCATCACGACTTGCAGTCAGCTTCTCCCATTCACGTCCACGGTGACATGAATGTCTCATTTTTCTGCAAAGCTCTGCATCCGTTGATGTTTTAGTATTAATTAATAAAAAATAAAATAATTAAATATTTTATGAACTCAGATTCCAGTTTATTGTCGTGCAGAGCATACAGTACGGTGAGTTTTCACTCAAGCTGCTGAGAAAATGTGTGTGTGGCAGGCGTGTCGGTCTGTTTTCTTGCACCATTGAACTCTTCATCGGGCCAACAGAGTTCATATATATTTTGGCTTTTGAGGAAACCAAACACACACACACACACACACACACACACACACACTCACTCACTCCACACTCGCAGCTGTTCTGGTAAAACGGGCCCTTGGGTTAAGTCACATCACATGCTATTAATACACTCGCGCTAACAGTGTGTGTCGTGTGTGCACGCAAAGTCTCTTTGGGAGGTTGTCTGAGTGTGTTTTGTCAGGACTGATCAGGTGTGTGTGTGTGTGTGTGTGTGCGCGCTTCAGCCTGAATTGATTTAAGTGCCTTGCTTAAGGGTGTGAGTGTGTCAATGTATCTGTTTGAACTTTGACCCTGACCACACTTCCAAACAGCTGTATCAGCCCTCTTTATGAGGTGTGTGTGTGTGTGTGTGCGTGCATGTGTGTTTCAGAGACCTATATCCTGCGTCTCCACCTCCAAATTTCCTTTCACCTGGTCTGACCTCCACGTGCAGATGATGTGATGTCACATCCAGATGTTCTAGTGTAGTTTATCACAGAGAATGTTTCATCCAGTGACATAAAGCATCAATATTTCTGATCCCAGATGACTGATCCCACTTTTCTTGGCTGTTTCTGCTGTTACCTGAGTTTCAGTTGTGAGCTGGAAAGAAAGATTCAGTGACAAGTGTTCATCCTGTGACCCAGGAGAGACGAACATGCTGCCAGGTGTGAACTGCGATCTGTCTCAGACGTACGCGTAGACACAATCTGGATATTTCTGGACGCGAGATACTCCGTCTGATTGGGGCCAAATTCTCCAGTCCAGCCTCCACCCAGAACCCCCTCTCTCCTCCATCCAGCTGGACCGACCAAACCCCCTCATTATTCCAGTCCTGGGTGGGCCTGAACTCCACCAGCGAGCGAGCGAGTGTGTGTGCGTGTGTGTGTGTGAGGTCACCTCTGAACCTGTTGAGGTCAGCTCTCCGCAGCCCCGGGCTACCGGTGGCCTGGGACCCAGCCTGGGTGTTAATCCCCAGGTTGGGTGTCACTGTGGTGGGTCACACTCTGTAATTTAGTCCCCTGCTCTGTCTGGGGCCTCTGGGCCATCAGGACCACCCAGCACACTGCAGCACCTACCTCAGTGTGTGTGTGTGTGTGTGTGTGTGTGAGTTTAAGAGAAATGAAGAGGTTGTGTGGAGATTTTTTTTTTTTTTTTAAGATTTTTTTGTCTCTGTTTTTGACGTGTGTGTTAATGCGTGTACATGGAAGTTTGTGACTTAAGATTTTTGTTTCATTTATTTATAGAGCATGACATGATAAAATAATGAAAAATGCCCAAAGTTAAGAGAGATCACTGACAGCAGTTCATCTTTATTTAAGGACAGCTTAACTCTGACCTAACTCAAGTTTGACTGACTCAGATAATCAATTAATTTCTCCTCCTGGGCTCGTTAAGTTTTCTTGCTCCTCATTGGATGCTTTGTTTGTTGATTTGGGGCTCTGTGTGAATGGTAATATCTGCGTGTGTGTTGTGTACCGGTGTGCGGTGAGGTGTGTTTTCATCTGCTCATATTTCAGAGTGACAACTAGAAAAAAAAAGAGACATATTCATCACGGAGGGAGGGAGGGGAGTCTGGAGAGCGATGGAGTCAGGGCGGGTCTCTCACACACACACGACCTATCAGCGGAGAATAAAGCTCTTTGTTCGTGACCGTGTGAACACGCGTGTCAAAGAAAAGCAGAAGGCCTCCTCCTCCTCCTCCTCCTCAGCCTCGCCGTCCCAGAGAAAACACGAGAGTTCAGCCGGCTCTTTGACGGAGCGGGACAACCTCATAAATCACGCCGCCGTGTTTTAGCAGCCGTCCGTGCCGCTGAGCGACGGCCTGTTATAGCATCTCTGACAGTGTTGATTGGAGAGGAGGTTAAAAAAGGAGGCCGGCTTTATTTTTCTTACCAAAGAAACCCCAGACACCTTCTCACTTCTTGTATTTAAGGCATTTAGCTCACACTCGCACTCATCTGGATCACCTTGCAGTGAGCGAAACGGTAGAACAAGCATCAGTTTCTGGATCTCCAACATCCATCATCGCTGGTCAAAGAACCACTTAAGTGTCACGGAATTCAATAGCTATTCCCGACAGGGATTATCAGTGAATTTCGATGAGGTGTTTTTTGGTCTACCCTCTTTTCCTTCAACCTGCCTCATTCTTCTTCGATCTGTGGTTTCCAGCCTCTCCCAGAAAACGCTGCATTAAGAAAAGCTCAGCTTTGCCTCCGCTGTGGCTGCCTCTCTTCACTGGATTTACCAGGTGACAGCAGTTTGCAGATGGACAGAGAAAAGCTGGTTATCTGGTTCAACGTTAGAGGACGCAAACGTGTCGATACACCTGGAGACACACCACCTGAGTCTTTGTTTGCAGTATAACCTAACGTGACATAAAAACCTCCCTATCGTTTTCAGACGGGTGACATCCAGCAGACGTCTCTCTTGATTGCTGAATGCTTTAAAAAACAGAAAACTGTCTCTTGGGGAGACATTTAACTGTCCACACGAGGTGAGCTGTTTTCTGGACGACTGTGTCGAACGTCAAAATGGAACCAGAGATGGAAAAATAAGATTTGTGTCCAACATAGTGTCAGGGTGCAGTTTTTCTTCTGCCTATGATCAAGCTACGACACACTGGCCAATAATTGTTTTGCGATGACGCAGTTCGAATATGTTAGTTATACAAAGCTGCGCCACAATTTCTGATGATTTCCAAACTTCCCAAACAGTGCGGAGTGTAGATATGATGAAGGAGGGTGAAGTCGAGGATGGGAAAGCGAGAGGAGGGTGGAGTAGGTCTTGGTTATCAGCAGGTTGGTGCGTTCCAGAGTTTTCCTCAGCAGATGATAAACCATCAAAGGTTGGATCAGGTTGGGTTGCCAGATCCTATCACGTAATCCTCCACCTCTCCTCGCTCTCAAAACTCCACAAAAACTTGAATAAACAGCCTCTTTTTTCCGCCTCCATCTTATTGTTGGTCCGTATTTCCACCTCCAGCTTCCTTCTCTACCTGCTGCCTCCTTCATTTCATCTCACTCTGTTCCGTCTGCTCCGCTCTCGCCCCCTCTCCTCCTCCTCCCCTCTTATCAGTGGGAGTGTAGACAGACAGCGTTATCAGCATTGTGTGTGTGTGTGCTTGTTTTGACCACGGACAATAGTGGTTACTGTCTGTCTGTCGGCCTATCTGTCTATCAGACACTGGGTAGGGAGATGCTGATCGCTCCAATACTCATCCGCCAGATTGCTCTGTCTCCACCGTCTCTGAATGTTTACGTCCCAAAGTGCCATCAACCTCTTTGTCTCTTTCTTTTTTTCAGTTCACTTCAGTTTGTCTCGTTGGCATGAAGTTCAGTGGATTGCTGCCAGTGAAATCAGGCCTGTAGGCGCCCTTTCTCTCCTGGTATATTTGCTGTTTCCAAGAGTTCACAAAACTTGGGTTACCATCTCGACACGGCTGGTATTAACACAGCAGCAGAAGAAGAACTGCTTTAACTGTTTTCAGTCTGACAGTGTTGTCGGAGTGCGGTGTTAAATTGGTGAGCGCTCTTGGCGTAACAATGGTGACTCCACAGGTTATCATTCCTGCCGTGTCTCATCAATACATTGATCGCAGTCTTTATTTCAGCTCGCCCTCGCTATAAACCACTGCAGGAAACTTTGCATCCATCTGTCTGTCCATCACTTTGCTCCAAAGCAAAATATTTTGACAAGTATGGGTCATTAAATCTGATGTCAATATTTCAGGTCTCCAGTGGATGGTCAGATCAGTATTCAGCCTGATTGACAGGTTTTCACTGAATTTGCTTTGGATGTGATCACTCGTGGACCCGAGAGCCTGATCTTCCTGGATGAAGTCTATCTTCTAACTGCTAGACCAAGATTTCCAAAGTCCACACGAGAGAGTACACAAAGTCCGAATGTTCCTCTGGCCGGCCCTTCACATTTCAGGCTGATTGCCATGAAATTTGCAGAGCACATTTAAGCTCCCCTGAGTATAAACAGTTTAGACTTTAACCCGGCAACCTTTCCTCTTCTGCCACCGTCAGGACAAACACGTAGATTTTCAGTCAGAGAATGTTGTTTTTTCCCAGTATTGTGCAGTGTCATGAGTATTTCCTCTTCCTGAAGTAAGAGCACACAAAGATGTTCAAGCATCGTCTGAAGTCAAATTTCAGACTTTATCTACTGGTTCAGTTTGTGACTTCATCATTAACAATCAGCAGCAATAAAGGCTAAAAGTCAAGAGGTGACCACACATTGATAATACACAGCATGAAGATCTTTGTTGACTGACTGCTCCGTTTCATCTCAGCGCTCAAACGTGTTCCCGGCGATGAAATGTTTGGTATGTGTGTGTGTTTGTGTAGCCGGATAGTGTACGCTAGTATCTGACAATTTGTGATGTTTAGGTTAACTCCCTGAAACCCTTCACACACGCACTGCAGTGTTTTGGTGTGTGTGTGTGTGTGTGTGTGTGTGTGTGTGTGTGTGTGTGTGTGTGTGTGTGCAGGTGTTTGGCAGCAGAGGCAGCAGAAAGGAACTTAAACCAGACATGTATTTAGAGATTTGGACCTCGACACTCGAGTGTCTTTGCACGCATGCATCCATCCGTGTGTGTGTGTGTGTGTGTGTGTGTGTGTTACCAAACAGTGAATCTGTTACAGTGCTCCCATTACTGAGGAAATGTCTTCCTGCGTTACTGAAAGCACATTTATTATTGTGTGTGTGTGTGTGAGTGTGTGTTTTTGTGAGTGATGTAAGACTTCCAGAGTGTGTATGTAACTGTATCCATGTGTGTGTGTATTAGTCATTCCACGTGAGGAAATGGGTTCTGTGATTCCAGCCGTCGTTAAACTGAGATCCTAATTGGCTCTTTAATTAAGACATGGAAACACACACACACACACACACACACACACAGGGCCATCTATAACACATTGGTTTGACCCAAACATGAACCTTCTACTGTTTTCTTTGCTTCTTTCACTCCTCTTATTCCTCCTCCCTCCTCCTCGCTCCTCTCTCTCTCCTCTCTTTCCCTCCGTGTACCTCACTGTCACTCTCTCATCTCTCTCACTTCCTCATAATCACTTCATTTTCCTCTCCTGTAAACACGTCTCTCTGCTTTCTTTCTTTTTTCCTCTCTTTCATTCAGTCTCTCTCCCTTCCTCCTCCGCTCGTCTCGTCGTCCTCCAGGGAGCGACGGATGTGCTCTGCCACGTCGCTTTCTGCCAAACAGGCTGCTGTCGTTTTCCACTGACAGATAGTACAACACTGTGTGTGTGTGTGTGTGTGTGTGTGTGTGTGTGTGTGTGTGTGAGTGGCGTGTGTTTGTCTGTATATTTGTATGATGTGTGTGTATACACGTGTTTTCAAGAGTGTGTGTGTGTGTGGCTTGGAGTTCATCCATGCTGCTTGCTGTGGCTAACTGAGCAGGAAACATCTAATCTGTCGGCTCTGTGGAGCACACACACTCACACACACACACACACAAACACTCTGAGCTTTGTTTTTCGCCTGTGTCATTTTATCCGTGGATAAAATTCTGGCACCGGATCGTTTTGATTCATTCTTCCACTCGCAGCCATGTTGACTTTTGCTAACGTTCACTTGACAGGAGCTCATTCATGCTTCTGTCCGTCTGTCGGCGACGTCTCCGCTGATATCTCAGCTGTTTTCACACTTTCAATAAGTCATGCACGAGTGCTTCAGTTACTGTTACAAAACAGGGTTTGGTGATGGGTTTAAAATTTTCCAGCCGGCCACCGTCACCTACAACCCAACACACAAACAAAATAAACTCCAAGATGTCAAGAAAGGAAATATTCTTACACACATTTTCCTCATTAAACAGAAAAATACAAATAAGAGTAGCTTAATTGCCTCGTTAACGCATCGTAAAACACACTTCATTCAACAAAAAATCGAAACAAACCTTTAATCCATCGGGTTCGACGTGAAAATATTCTGGCTCTGCAGCTGTTTTTCCCTCTCACTTGTTCTGGGTTCGGTGTTTTTGTCCTCGCTGATGAGCGGGTCTGTGCCGTGCAGAGGCTCACATTCAGTTTTTTTGGAGGCTGACCATTAAATTAGTAAAAAATAAAATGAAATGACAGAAATCGGCCCAAAAAAAACCAAAGCAGCAAAGGCTGATATATAATCGTCCAATTGCACAAATTGCCCGGTAATACTGTACTACTGTGACATTTTACAGAGCAAGGCCATTATTTTCAGTGGCGAGAGCAACTGTGTTCTCCTGTGCAGCTGTAGTGGCACCAGATTTTGTGGCTAAAGTTTTACAAATTTGAAATTTGGCTCAAAATGTGCTGACCTCTGCTTTGTGCGTCCAGCACTGGTGTTCCTGTTGGGTTAGAGCAGTGACATTTAATGTTGGCATTCAAAACAAAACCTGAAATGAGAACAGGAAACCCTGGCATCGAAGCGCTGGCACTGAGAAATAAACAGTATTTATTTATTTCTGCAGTGGCAGTGGACTGGCACCGTTTGGCTCAGAGAGGAAGGATTTGAGGGGAGGGGAGGGTGAGGAGGGTGTCGTTTACATATCTGCACATACACACGTACTGACAATACGTGGAAATGATTACAGCAAAAATGTCACTGCGTTATGTTGTGTATCTCTGATCTCCTGTGAGTTGGAGTTGGCTATTAAACAAGAATGAAAGCATCACAGGATGGAGGTCGGAGCTTGAAACAAATGCCGTGTGATAACTGACATACTCAGGTAGTAGATAGTGTCTTAGTTGGTTTGTAGGATGGTGGTGCTTCATGTCATGGGCTCCACCCTCCACTGTGGGCGCGTTGCTGCACGTACAGGTGAGAAAATGAAATATAATCTATTACAGCTGATCTCACTAACATCATCTGAGTAACTCGAAACACTACACAGTTCATAATACTGTCACAACTCAGCAGTGAGTTTAATTAATGGTTCTATGTTGAATCATGGTTTTGGTTCAAAGTATGAATTGCTTTGTTAGTCAGCCATGTGCTGAGTGTGTAAAATGTTCAGCATCATTGTTGTATTCATTCTTTCTTTGATGCTGTTTGATGAAATGTTTTTGCGGCGCTCCGAGTCATGTGACAAACTCTCCCCTTTGTTCCTCCTTTAAGTTTTCTTTAAGCTTTTTCTGCCTCCTGATTGGTCCTTCTTCAGCTTCCTTGTTATAACCACCAAACCTCATGCAGTCCATCAGCTAAAATTACTTCAGTTAGAGCGCAGCCACACTGTGTGTGTGTGTGTGTGTGTGTGTGTGTGTGTGTGTGTGCTCACATCTCCTCAGATAAAGCTGTGATTTTTGTTTGTGTTTTTCAGTACATTTCTTGAGGCTTTGGGTTGTGTGTGCATATCTTAGTGCATTTGTGCGTGAATATACAAACATGAATGTTTGTTTGCTTGTGTGTGTGTGTGTGTGTGTCCAGGAGTAATATAAAATGGATGAATGGGTGGGAAGAAAGAGAGGGAATATTTTCTTCCTCGTTATTTCATCACATTTCATTCATATGAGAATATTTGTGAAGATTAAAGGAAGTTAAAATTAAAAACCCAAAACGCTGGCAGCCTGATCACCTGACGTGACGCCGTGTTACTGAGATGTGAACTCACTTTAAGTGTGTAAGATACAGCTGAATCTCTCTTTATGTGTGTTGAATAGAGTCCCGACTTTATTGTAGACACGTCAGGGTGTCCCGACCCCAGCGGCGTCTACTGCAGGTTGTCTGAGGTCACCAGCAGTTCAGCTGCTGACATACAGCTACTGTGTGTGTGTGTGTGTGTGTGTGTGTCTGTGTGCATAAATTGATTTCCAGCTTTGTGTGTTCAAAGAGTCGTGTGTTTGCATACATTGTATATGAGAGTGTGTGTGTGCGCGCGTTTTAGTCCATGTGCAAACTTGGGTTCATATATGCATGTTCTTATGTCACTAGTGTGTGTGTGTGTGTGTGTGTGTGTGTGTGAGCGCGGCCGAGCTAAATGTGTCTTTGTGTTCTCTCAGCTGGCATCAATCAGAGTGTGTGTGGAGCCGAGCTGCTGCCAACAATGGAGCCCTTCACTGGACCTAGAGCCTTTTATCAATACACACACACACACACACACTCTTTTAGAGCCCCTGGAGGGAGGGCGGTTGGGGTTTTGTGTGTGTGTGTGGGTGTACATGTGCGTCTTGAGGTGGAGGAAGTTGGTGTGTGTGTGTTGCATGGTACAAACTGTGCACGAGGATCAAGAATTCATGTAGTTGGAGTTTTTGGATTTTCTCTGCTTGTTTCGAGGAGTATTTCTATCTTTGTGAGGACCAGTGTCACACCTTTTTGTTTGGAAAAATTGCCATGACGATGCTGAAATGATGCGTTTTGGGGAATATAATTGGATAATTGGTTTTCTTTTGTTAGAAAAGTTTCCTGATTTCTCATCTGAAACTTGATCAGGCCGATCATTTCATGGCTGATCTGATGAGCATTCAGCTTCCAACACTTTCCTGCAGCTCAGCTTGTACTAACAAATGAACGAAGACTCGATTTTAGGCACAACATTCATATTATTTTGAGGTTTGGGTTATGAAAGAGGTTCAAAGTCTGTGAAGGTCATCACAAGTACAGAGTCAAATGTCGAAGATGCCTGTGTTTGTAGGGATTAGGTGTTCATTGATTGATAAGTGTGTGTATGTGGGGTGGTTTACTTGCTAGCTGTGAGTGACATGGCACCCACACATGACCTCAGGCATGACTGAGAGTTGGGGACTTTTGGGGGTTACCGCGGAGACACGGGAGGTGAATCTGGGTTTTTTGCCCGACTGTTTACATCTTTGCGTGCAAGTCTTCGAGGAGGACTCGTTCTCATGTACCTATATGTTTGTAGTTTAGTGTTACACAAATCAAAACGGCTTACTTTGGCAATCGCTGCTTAACTCTGTCACACACACACACACTCTCCACTTTAGAGTCTTCCATCTCTGTTTTCGCAGTATCAAATGGCGAGCGCTGAATCCATTTGTCAAACAAACTGCTGGCGTACGTTGGCGCTCAGGCCTGCAGATCACTCATTTATCTGAACACACACTCGTCCATTAGTCCCAGATCTGCTTTCACCTCTTCTTTTTGCTCTCCGTCCGTTCATATCTCCTCCTCCTACTCACCTCATCTCCCGTTTCTCTTCGTCCGGCTTGTCCTTTCTTGTTGTCCTCGTCACCATTCGTCTTGCTCTGTCATCACTCGTTCGCACCGCTCCACTCATCTCCACTCCTCTGTTGTTGTAATGGATGGAGGGATTGACCCCACCTCCCCTGGCTGGAGGTCAGAGTTCACCTGGTCCCGCCACACCTCGTTCGCACATTCACTCGCTCTGTGTTCAACAGTCCTGAGCTGTGTACTTAACTAAAACCTAGAAGAACTTAAGCTCCACTTGTGTGGCTTGACCTCGTTTTCATTTTCAAAGCCAGTATTGAGTTTCTGTTTGCTCGTCCATGTTTCTGAACTTTTTTTTTTGGAACACGTGATGCTGTCGTTTCTACGTGAAGGCCAACCTTTAAAATGAGCCTTTCATGTCTACAGAGTGGGCCTGTCCTCTTCCACGAAGTCTGCCATGTTGAACCACCCGGGTTTCACACAGCCACTGTAGTTTCTCCTTCATGCTTGGAAGGGCCGGATGAGGCGAGGGGTGTTCAGTTGGTTGTAATCTGCTGATTCACTGGCAGTCCCTCAGTCCATAGTGACTTGGCTTGAGAACCGGAGGGTGGCTGGTTCGAGTCCAGCATAGACTGTATGGAACGTTGACGGGTAGTTGGAGAGGTGCCAGTTCAAGGTAAACAAGAATTTCCCGACCAAAGGATCAATAAAATAAACCTTCTGCTGCTCCTGCCTTCTAAAATAATTTATTCATTATCTAAGTTGTGCTCTTGGAAGGTTGCTGGCTCGCTCCTCCAGCAGTTCTAGTCAGGTTGGATGGATTCCAGTAAACTCACAGCGAACACGAACTGTCAAAATGTCCTCAGAAACATCTTGATTCTCACTAATCCTCCTTAAATCACGTGTTTCTCTGACGTCTTGTTGAGTTCGCCACGGCAGAGCTAAATACACAGCTTTTATTTTTCGCCTCCTCATAGCTCCAGAACTCTACTCAAAGTCATATATTTACTGATTTATTGACCAATCAGTGATTATTTAGAGCACTCTGAGCACATGGGTCAACAGTTGAGAAGTGAGTTATGCTGCAGTCGTCTTCCTGCTGTGGATGTATCCATCCATCATGAGACACGTGCTGTCGCTGTTGATTGGAATCCATTGTAAGTGCCATAAATCCAAGTTTGACTGAAGCAACGCATACAACATACGTCCACGTACAACGATACTTCTTTTGTTTCTGGCTCCGTGTTGTGTTTGGACCTTTCATTGTCGCTGGTAATCTGCCAAAAGTACTCTCTCCACACGCATAACTTCAGCTCCAAAGTGTAAAGGCAAAACTAACGTTGTGAGGTCTCCACGTAACAGCGGTGAATACGGCGTTGGGTTTTTTTGCTCTCTGGTGACCACACATGCTTTAAAAACAACACGCTTTGATGAAGTTGTTCGGGGTGAATTAAGCTAATGTAAATGAGAGTAAATCAGCCACGTGACAGATTAGACTGTGGAGGTAATGAAGGAGCCGTGGACCTGACGCTCATAAAACTGTTTACACAGGTTGTGCAGTCGACTCTCGGCCTTCTGGGAAAAATGGGTGTGTTGCAGAGAAACTTCTCTTAATCACACGACCCACACCCTCAGAGATGATTCATGATATCTTAGATGCTGCATTATATTTTTAATACCCAAATGAATTTTTCAGTGATAAATGCCTTGTTATTGTGAATTGAGCGAACATGTGCAGCGTTTCTTAGAATTCTCGCATTCTCAAGGATGCGACAGATGGTCAACAGCAACGCGTGGACTTGGAATATAACATCTTCAAGTTTCTAAACTCTTGGCACGTACGAGAGTATACAACAGCTGTCATCGTTTCCTCTGCGAAACGGAGATTTTTCAAGGTCATGGGCGTCAGAAACACCATGCATTAGCATCTTCTTAGCATCCATGTGCTGTAAACCTTCTCTTAAGAACAAGCAGTTAGCAGTTTTATTCTGGAGATTGTTAACAAGGACATGAACTCACAGAAAAGGACTCACATGAAATGTCCCACAGTGTCCCGCGGTATCACAGCCTGCAGCAGGCATTGCTGTTTGTTGCAGAAACCCAGTACATCCTGTCTATGTCGCCTGACTACAGTCGTCATTAGCGTGATGATAACGTGAGACTCCTCCCTCCTCCAGGTGATGTCGCTCGCGGAGGCTGCAGAGGAGAACCGGGCGCTGCAGGAGGAGGCGTTTGTCCGCCTGCGGAGCGCCACACACCTGCTGGTGCTGCTGCTGTCGCTGTGGCAGGGCCTGACCCCCGACCAGACGGCCATCCTGGAGGCCACGCTGCTGCCGCTGCTGCAGGACACACCACAGCTGGTACACACACACACACACACAGACAGGGAGCCATTAACATGTCAGTGTCTGTCTATCCATCTGCAGCCCGCTTGGTAAACACAGCCTTAAACACACACTCTGAAAACTTTTAAGATACATTAAGTACTTCTGGTCCCTGAGGAATACACACATGCACAGCCGCACACACACTCACACACATTCTCACTCTCTGCCACTCAACACTCACCTGTCAGCTCTGCACTAAGAGTTCTGGGGTACCTGCTTATGATTTAAGTATTAAAGCTGTCTGTGTGTGTTGGTGTGTGTGTGTGTGTGTGTGTGCAGCAGTGTGTATAGGTGTGTGTGTGTGTTTGAACAATCCACACACAAATACACACAAGAGGTCAAGGTCACAATAGGTCTCAGCGTGAATGCATGACATATTGCTCTTTAATCAGCCTCTGACTCAGTCTTTGAGGTGTGTGTGTGTGTGTGTGTGTGTGTGTGTGTGTGTGTGTGTGTGTGTGTGTGTGTGTGTGTGTGTGTGTTGCATGCTGCAGGGGACTCAGCTCCGTATAAACAGCCGTGTTGACAGAGCTCCTCCATTTGCTGCAGTCAGACCACGAAAGATTTCTCACCCCACAGAGACTCAGAGAGTGTGTGCTGTACTCGTGTGTATGCGTGTGTGCGCATGCATGAGTGTGCGTGCATGAGTGTGTGTGTGTGTGTTATTTTTTCCATCGCTCTGATCAGTCTCTTCAACCTCTTATTACCACTAAGTCTATTTCCAGCCTCCTTTGACAGACCCGCGTTACACACAAACATCTGTGTCGTCATAAACAACAGTACATAAAACATATTTTACAGTACACACACACACACACACACACACACACTGATTGTGGACAGGAATAGGTTTAGAGGGTCAGTTGATGAGCCTCAGGGGACTGTGTACTTAAGCGTGTGTGTGTGTGAGTGTGTGTTATTTTAAATGGGATTAATGGCATTAAGTGAATTAGCAGTAATCAGGGTCACGTCCATAACATTAAAACAAACAGGTGCACTGACGAGCTATTTTCAGAAAACACAACACACTCTCCAACACAGTGCCATGACGACGTACCGCGAGAGACGGTGACACAGTTTTTCTCGAACTTATCAGCACAAATGTTCTGATTTTTTCCTCTGAAGGATCGTTTTAGCTCATCAGGGTGATCTAACTAACACTGCACTCGAAACTGATGCTGAAAGTTTCAGGTAATAAAAGTCGAGTTTGGTGCTCCTCACGCAGCTGTTTCAACAGAATAAAAGGTACAAAAGCGTAATAGTAAATCTCTGGGTGAAGCCAAAATCTAATTTTCAGCATCTCACACGATGCTTCGTCACACTCTTCCTCTCAACCTTTGACCTTTTCCTACGACCACGCAGGTGAGGTCATTCCAGGTGAGTGCTTGTTCTCGCTCTCAGAGAGTTTCTCCTTTCAGTGGAGTAAATCTCAGGAATGTCGTGGATGAGAATAAATCCACAGAGGTGGAGGGAGAAGCTGGATTAAAGCAAGAGAGGGGGGGTTAAAGGAGGAGGAGGAGGGAGACGGAGAGAGGAGGAGTCAAACTCCTCACCCAACACTTATCTGTCACTCTTACTGCACTGCATGTCATTCTGTCAGCCGTCATCCATCCGTTCAGTCTTTGATATGTGAATTCATCTTTCATCTAATGTACCAAATATTTGAATATCCATCGTCATAGATCTTAGTTCAGGCGTCTTATAGTCAATCCGCCTGCTACCAGTTATTGACATGAGGAACCAAGTTGAATTTTAGTGCAATGAAGTTCAGCATTAAAGTTTTGACTCCATATTTTCTCCTGCTCGTCCATGCCTCACCTGCAGTCGCTCTGCCGGTCTATAGGCTCAGTATTTCTTCCAGAAAGATGCAACATTTTGTACTTAGTGATTGGTCTTCAGAAAAATTTTGAAATGTGTCCAAAATGTTCATATTTTTACTTCAGTAATCCTAAAATGACATGGATGGCATGCAGACTGCAGGACAGTTTCACTCACCAGGAACACTGCTCTTACTTCGTTAGCTTTGAATAGAACATTTTATTTTGGAAAACTAAAATTGCACATTATCACCTCTCAATGAAAATATGGATTAAATGTTCAGGGTTTTTTGATTTGTTTTTAACTGTCTGCAGAGCTTCCTGTCAGTCTGCAAACCGACAACATGTAACAGTCAGAGTTAAAGTTAGACAAAAACAGCAGAGAGTCCATAAATTACTCACTGCAGCCCACGATATCAGCCACAGCTGATCAAGATGAGCATTTTCATCAACTGATATGGATTCAGGAGGGAAAAAATTAGGAAATCCTGTGACTCAAGACCAGTAAAGACCAAAAAAAAAGTACAGAAATAATCCCCATCTTTACACTTCCCTTTCTCTGCATCCCATCACACGTACACACTCATCTCTTCAGCATGAAACACAGAAATATGTAACAGAATACCACGACCTTAGACCTATATGTCATCCGTCACATTAGCCTACATTATGTGATTATCCAGCTGAGGTACAAAGTGCAAAAAATGTCAAAAATGTGCAGCAGCCAATCAGAAAACAAGGCGAGGTTTTCTCCCTTTCCCGGCATGATTTAAGCAGGTAGGATTCCTCTGACAGCAGCTGTACACACTCACAATTCTTTATCTGAGCTCCATAGACAGATATGTTTAGAATAAGGAGGTCAGGAAGGAGAAATGTGCCCGTCTGCACTAAATGAGGTGGATTGAGGGAAGAGGAGGAGAAGGAGTAGCGCCAGAGGAAATGCATCTGTGTGGTATCTAACTAAACGTCTCATTTAGTTGCAGCCAACCAGAACACCTCCTCCTCCTCTGACATTCCTCCTGTGTCTCCTTTCTCCTCTCTCTTGGTCCTCCTCCTCCTCCACACCAACCACCTCCTCCCTCATCTCTCTCGCTCTCTGCTCCTCTCTTCTTTGTTTTCATCTTCCCTCCTCCGACCACTCGTCTCCATCAGCCTTCTTGTCTGTTTCTGCTCTGTCTTTCTCTTACCTCATCCCTCACCCTCTTACTGTCTCCTTTCCTTTCTCACTTCTATTTCTCCTCTTCCTGCATCATTTTTCTCTCCACGTCCTTCCTCTTCGTCTCTTCCCCTTCTTTAACTGTCCATCCTTCATTCTTTGTCTCCTTTTTTTGTCACCAACCCTATTTATATCTCTCCCTCTTGTATCCTTCGAGTTTTCCCATGTTTTTTTGGTCTCCCTGCTTTTCCGAGCCTTTCATCCTCCTCTTTTCTCCTCATCTCCTCTTTTTTGTCCTCCCTTGTTCCTTGTTCTTCTCTCTCTCTCCCTCTGTTGTCTCTTTTTCCATCTGTCAGTCAGCTCTTGAACAGAGTTGCTGACGCTGTCTGTCTGCCTGCTATTCTTGCATGACCCCCACATTCTCCCGCCCTCTGTTTATTTTACCAATCCATCATACAGCCTGTTTCGCGCCGGCTTCCTTCTGCTCTTAACCAAAAAATCTTCTATATGGTACCTGAAAGCGTGGCTTTAGGCTCGTACCACCGCAGAACTATTTACAGCACCGTAAAGCACATTTTTAGAAAGAAGCTCTTTGCAGAACCGAGTCAGATGGTTCTCTGAGCTTTGTGGTGACATAAAGAACCATTGAGGACTGCATGAAATGTTTCCAATCAGCAGAATTGAAGTTTTTCTTTCAGACCCACATACGGTCATTATTGTGTTTGACCAGGTGTCGTTTTTATATGAAACATATCGTGTGGATTTTTGAAAGTCTGGTTCCATATGACTGGTACCCCGACTGAAGAACTTTACAAGAATTTCCTCTCTAACCTAACACAGTGTCCTGAGTTTCCACCTTAAAGTCTCGTTCACACTGAATTTGTATCTGAATGAAAAACTCCCATCATTCATTCATTTCAATGCAGAGTCGTCCGCAATGTCACATCCAGCGATCAAATGCAAGGACGCATTTCTGGCGGATCACTGGCGGAATCGAATCCCCGAAATCTGTCACACTGGACCTTTAAAGTCTCCCTATACGTGCAGTTGCTCTCCATTCAAATCACAGCTCCTTTCTACCATATTAGGGCTTGTGTTCGTCAGTAGGCATTTACAGTAATTGGTCGTATTTAAAGTTGATTACACCCAGAAGTTGGAAAGTGAGAGGCAGTGTAACTGTTGCATGTTGAACTGTGCCAAATCCAGCTCTTCAGATTTTTTTTTTTTTTTATTTCAAGGGAAGTGATTGTGTGGATAATTTTTTATTTTTTTTCCCTGGAGACTGACTGTACAACATTGTTCTCACAGAGCCGTAAGTCGGGCTTCTCAAATGACTTTCCCAGTCATGATGAGGATGTCAGGACTGAGGGATTGCTGTCTGAACCTTTACCCGTCTCTTTGGGAGTCCTCCAAGGTTGTGTGCTGGGCCCGGGAACATTTACCTCCACGGCCATCCAGTAATGTTGCAATCACACCTGGGATTTCCCCCATGTCGAACCTAATATTCCTGATGCAGTTTAAACTGCTTAAGGACAAGAAGCTTATGAGACTTAAATATTATTACTTATTAGACGTAAAATCATTTTAACAAGCTGTATAAGTGACATTCAGTTAAACAATGAAGCTTCTCAGGTAGAGCAGTTACAGTAATAACCTCTTTTATGTGTTAAACAGGGGTCAGATGCAGGGTTTCAGTGAATGGCTAAAAAAATGTAACATAAATGACGCTGGTGCTCACAGCCACGCAATGAATGCTGGGCAATATGCGCTGCTTGAGTCCACGTCATTGTCCACTCACTCCCTCGCCCCTCAGACGGTCAGCCTCGCTTAAAGTCCACTTGAATTTCACAGCAATGGGGATTCCCCGCAAAATCCTGTACACTACATGCACAACAATAGTCAGGCCTATGGACTGAAGCTGGTGGGGAATTTAGCTAAAGAGCCAAATGTTTTTCTCAGGACTTCATGGAGAGCAAAAGACAACAGCATCAGCTTTAAATGGTGATGTCAGCGTTGTGTTTACAGCTTGTCCGCCGCCCCGAGAGGCCAAAAAAAATCAATCCACGCAGGTTTAGGAAGAGATTTAATAGATGACGACTTTCACAACAACATACTTTCCTCTCGCCCTCTGTCAGGTGTCTGAAACTTGTAGTGAGTTATGTTTATTGACACAGAATCTTCATTTTTGAATCACTGGCCAATATTCACAAAACAAAACTCTCCGCTCTTTGAACAGGTGGTGAAACTGAACAAAGCAGTTCCCTTTTTGCTCTTTAAACAAACACTGTGAACATGTTGAGCATTCGCTCAGAGAAACTCTCCAACACAAACTGTTTTAGCCTTCAGAGATCAGTGAATAATACAATCCCTGTCTTGTTTCTGGGTGCAGGAAACAAACTTCTCTCCAATTTCGGCATTAGTGGGAACTTTGTCTTAATTTATCGCTCTGGCCTCGGTCCAAACCCTGCTCCCGCTCCACCTTTCTTTGCTTCCTTTCTTCTCGTTCAGGAGGATGAATGTCTGCAGTTTAGGTCCAAAGACATTTAATTTTCCTCCGCAGCATGTGGAACGTATGTGTCGGCGTGCGCGTGTGCATGCGCGTGCCAAGTTTCCACAGAAACCTGCAGTTATGTTGTTCCAAGTACTTGATAACCCGGTGAGGTATTGTGGTAAGAATAGGTCACCCACCACCCATATCTCCTCCTCCCCTTCCTCCTCTTCCTCCTACTCCTCCTCTCTCATTTTCTCTTCCTCATCCAGTCTTTTTTCCCCTACTGTCTTCTCATTCTTGCTCGTCCTCCATCTTTTCCACTCTTCTTTTTTTCGTCTTTAATATCTGCCTTCGTCTCTGTCATCATCTCATCTCCTTGACCTCTCTGCCTCTCTCCCGCTCTCTCTCTCTCTCCCCCTGTCTCTGTCTGTGTCTCTCTGTCATCATCATTACAGGGTTGATTACCTGTCATTATGGCTCATTAGGGGCCTATCAGCATGGCGGCAGGCAGAGGGGAGGAAGGGGTGCGGGGGTAAGCGCAAAGAGGAGGGTGGGAGGATACCTGTCAACACACCCTCACCCCCCCACTCACATAAAGAGTGTGTGTGTGTGTGTGCAAGATCAGAGATGTCCAGACCAGATATCTCAGCCATCTCGGAAATGAGAGAAGGAGAGAGAGAGTGACAAAAGACATGTTTCTCATCCCCACACTGACTTTTATTACCTGTGTGTGTGTGTTTATATATATATATGTGTGTGTGTATGTGTGTGTGTGTTCCTTTCAATTCAGCGTTTTATTATTCCGTTGCTCTTTTCTAAATGTCAAGAACATCGTTAAAGCCTCAACATTTAAGGTCAATGATTGTTCATTAAATCTTTTCTGTCTCCTCCTCGTCCCCTCTGTCTCATCAGTCACTCCTTTCCTCTCCTCTCCTCCCCATCCTGTCTTCCCTCACCTGTCCTCCTTCTGTCCCTGTCTGTTGTTTTCCACCTTTTTTATACTCCCTAACCTCCGCTCTCCTGCCACGTTTCATATCTCCCCCTCCTACCTCCTTTCAAATCCTGGAATATTTGATGTAATAAAAAGAATTAAAAGGAAAGAAAGGTTCTCTGCTGCTGTTAATTTCATTCATTCATTAATTTTCAAACATTTTATCCAAGTAAAACAGCACAAAGTGTCATTCACACAGCTGGTTCTCACTCCTCCTGTCTCCTCAGGGCTGGGAGGAGAGCTGCGATGCCGCCGTGTCCCACCTCCTACGGACCTGCCTGTCACGGAGCCCCAAGGACCAGGCCACATCCCTGGCCCAGGCCGGAGGCCCCGTGTTGGGGCTCCCCCGGGACACAGCCCGCCTCAAGAAGCACATCACCCTGCTGTGCGATCGCATCGGCAAGGGTGGCCGCCTCACCCTGGCCTCCGAGGCCAACGTCCAGGTCCCCATCCAGGTCCAGAACCTGGCTGCTCCCGGTGAGTCAGTGAAGGAGGGTGGAGAATGGAATGAAATGTATATTCATGAAGCTGTGCCAAGTTGCATACAATTTGTAGGTGTTGAGGATTAACGAGAAGTGTGTAGTTACCACAGTCGTTTTATTTTTAGTTCAGAACAGTGTGAAATTACAGGTGATTCACATCCCCTACGGCCCGGGTAGCAGTTTCACATGATCAGTTTCACCTTAGCTCTCGTTGCCACAGTCCATTTAGCTCACAGCGCTAGTTTAGTCACTTTTCAGTGTTTTGGACTTCCTTCTACTTGAAATTTCTTACCTCCCACCAAAAATAACAACAGCATCTGTCATTGGGCAAATATTTGCATTTTCCTGACAGTCAGCCTCTTGTGGTCATTCAAAAATGACATCTCTCATAGCGAAGGAGGAAGTATCGTGGCGTCGCATCGCAACAATCGTTGTAGCGCAGCAAAATGAGGTCGAGCTCATGATCGGGTGTCAAAAACATTTGACTTTGACACCAGAAACCACAGAAATCACACCCTGCTTCATACCAAGAGTCGTGGTTGGTTTCTTTTATCCACGACTACTATCTTCAGCTAACAGTCAGATACTTTTATTTTGTAGGGGCAGATCCCACAAACACTCTGATGAGCTGCTCTTGTCATGATAATGTGGTGCTATTTGGTGGAAAACACCTTATTTTGTAGCTTAGGCATGCAGACTTTTTGGTTCTTACCCATCAGATTGTCTCAGAAACTGATGAGTTGATGAAATTCAATAGCGTCGGTGAGTAACTGGAGACTCAGACATCCACCTTTTCAAATATAAGGCGTCTGTTCCAGACAGAATTAAAATGACTGAATATAATTTGCAGTGTGAGTTAAATCCCTTCATTTCAAAATCTTTCTAAATTTATAAAATGTTCTTTTCATTTTTATAATATATGTTATCGTACAAAACAGCCCAAGAAAAGGTGTGGTGGAGTGAAATGAATGTGTTGCATTTAGAGCTGGGTATTTGTGTGTGTGTGTGTGTGTGTGTGTGTGTGTGTGTGTGTCCTGGTGCAGATTTTAGGGTTCACCAGGCAAAAACATGAAGCCCATTCATACCTCACTTTACAGTCAACACACAGATTTTAAATGCATCCGTACACATGCACAGATACACACACACACACGCAAATAAACACTGCAAACAAGTACAAACTACACACTCATATAAAAACATGAATACCGGCACACAGAGTTGCATGTCAGGTACACACACTCGTAAAATCATGCACACACACATGCACACACCTTACGGATCATTAAGTCTTGGCTGAAGTTTATAGAAGTCTTTCTGACAAGATCATCAATTACAGCGTGTCTCCTCTCCTCCTCTCCTCCTTCCCTCCTTCCCTCCTTCCTGCTTCCATTCACGCCTCCTCCTCCTCGTCTCTCCTTTTTTTTCGATTTTATAAATAGAACCGTGAGTTTTATTTTTGTCTAATTATGTTGTTAGTGTGCAAAATATTTTATAGAAGTAGACTCATACACATCAGTTCACTGCACTGCACACTACACATACAGAAACTGCAGTTCCTCAAACGTCCACCTGAGGCTGGCTGCAGAAGTGAGTCAGTCTCCATAAGTCCCCATGTTCAAATGTCCAACTCCACAGCAGAAATAAACATGTTTACAGCCTGGTACAGAAAACAGTTTTGGAAGCGTGTACGCTTTGATTGGCAGGTGGGTGTCGCTGCCTCAGGTCCGATGATCCACATCTTTGATTTGACACTTTTAGACCTGCACAGCTGGAGATCTACAAACGCCTGATTGGTCGACTGTTTCTCCAACTGACAGGAAAAAAAACATCAGTTGGCAAATCTGACATGTGGGTAGTAGATAAACCTTCTGTCTCTGAGAAATAATTGGTGTGTGTGTGTGTGTGTGTGTGAGTGTGTGTGAGTGAGAGAGAGAGAGAGAGAGTGAAGAGTGAAGAGTGGGTCTATAAAACTTTACAGGCTTGTTTAAAAGTCATTATAGTGATTACAGTAATTCTGCACAAAGCTCAGTGAAACAGAACTGAATCAATTAATTTACTGTGTGTGTGTGTGTGTGTGTGTGTGTGTGTGTGTGTGTCTGAGACAGAAGAAGAGAGAGAGAGAGAGAGAGAGAGAGAGAGAGAGAGAGAGAGTACATGAGTGTGTTTGTGTTTATGTTTCCTTGTCATGCGGTCTCCCCTCTCTCCTTTGGTCTGCTGCCAGAATTCACACACACACACACACACAGCGCTGCAGTAAACAGACGTTTGTTAGCCGCCTCAGATGTTGCTTTTTCACCCACCCGTAAACATATACACTTGTTTACGTTTCCAACAACACCGGCGGCAACCGTTTCCCTCCAAAACCACAGACACACACATATGCACCCGCACACACCCACACAGAGGGATACCACACAACAAGCCCCATTTCACTGGTTCAGAGTGTGTGTGTGTACGTCTGTGTGTTAATTTGTTTATGTGACAGTTTTCTGGACATAAAAACCTTACACACACACACACACAGACTTTACCGCTGTCTTTGTTAGACGATGGCGTCACCTCTGTCTTTCGTCCAGCAGCAGAGAGGAGCAGGTTGTCCATGCACAGACAGACGCTGCGTTTCAGGGCCAAAGAAAAAGAAAACTTCTTTTCACGAAAGATTCAACCTCAAATTTGTTTGTGTTAAACACATTTAACTAATCAATCCTTATTGGAATAAACATTACAGGGCATGATGGGTAATAAAGTAGTTCCCTTCATAGCAAAACTCCTTGTTCTTCATCATCAGGTTAACTGTAATATTATTCATTAATATCTGATGATTTGGTACTCTTTCTTGTTTTTTACTGACTTGATAAATTAAGACAACAAATCTAAAGAAACGTTCTGCAGTTATTGTGTCCACTGTTCATGTTAATCAGTTTATCAGTTGCTCTGTGTTGAATATAATGTGAAATATACAAAAAAAACTCCCTTACTAGGAAAAATGTTGGGAACGTCTGGCAAAGTCTGGCAGGTGAAACGCTTCTGAAACGCTCGGTGAGATTTGAAGTCGTATGGAGAATGGACCAAAAAGGGGCTGTGGTCATGGGCCCATGATGGAGAGCTGACTGCTGGGGCTTACTCCAGCCTTTGTTTTAGGACGCTGAAGGTGGAGCAAGTTGAAGAAACTTAGAACCAGGCGATCAGTTTTCGCTCACACAGACTCATTCTCATTGCTTCTGATTAGAGACTTAGACAGCAGCGATAGTCCTCTAGTGCATCGTTGGTTTAGTTCTTTACTCAAAGGCCTGTTTTCTTGCTGCATTGCATTCTGGTCTATTTCCTGCTACTATTTGTTTCTGTGCCTCTAATGTGTTGTCTGTTGATGTTGGGTATGAAATGGCAGCTGTGGGGAGAATCCCCGGCTCTGTGACTTGGACAGAGTGACAGCAGAATATTTATCCGGCTGACATTACATCATCTGTAGAGGCAGAGGAAACGCACAAATGGAGCAGATGGAGCCCAAAATGCAAAACATATTGTATCACCAGCCGCTGTTTTGAATAACAACTGAGTTTCTTTTTAATTGAGCCAAAGGATTATTAGTGAATGTCAATAAATTACGATGATATCTTGGATATTAACATATTACAGCTGTTTCCATCAGTGTTATTGGTGAGAGATAATCAAACCCAGCTTACGTGTACAGTGGATGATCACTCTCTCTCTCTGTCTCCATCACCTGACCCTCTGTCTCACCCTGATGACATCATTCAGAACAACTGGCTTCAACAGCTGCACTCTGTACACACACACACACACACACACACACACACACACACACACCTGGTGAAATTGGGAGTGTTTATCACATGTATCATTAGTCAGCGTGCTGTCAGCATAGCTTTGAACTGACCTCGGGAGGTTTGTGTATTGAAGTCTTCTTCCACCCACACGTATTAACACACACACACACACACACACACACACACACACACACACACACACTTTATCTCTCTGAATGTGTTTTTTTGCAGCAGTGAGCAAAACTTTTGGCATGGCGTCTCTCTATTTCTGCTCTGCTGTTGTTTTCTCCTGCCATTAATCTTCAGTGATTGTGTTTTTGGTCTTTGATCAGTCTCCGCTCTGTTGTTTGTCTTCTTCTGTGGTTTTCTTCTATGGTTGATTCTTCTTCTCCTCTCCCCTTTTTCAGTGTTGTGTCATGTGTAGAGTTTTCTGATTTCCTCTCCACTTCTTTTCTACTAATGGAGTCTAACAAGTTTACTAATGTTCACAGTCCAAAAGCAAGCACACACACACACACACACACATCCTCCTATCCACACAGCCCTATAGTGCATGTGTGTGTGTTGCAGTTATTTTCATAGTGTTCCACTGGTAGCTGTGGTTTGGGGCCTGCATCTATTTTAGACCTAAAGAGAGGGGAGAAGATGGGCTGTGTTTGTGTGCATGAGTGTGTGTGTGCGCGCGTGTGCACACATGTATTTATGTGTGTGTATATGTGTGTGTGTGTGTGGGGGGATGTGTAAGTTCAGAGGACGCAGAGCAAAGGAAAATACATGTAGTATATGTAAGTGTAGGTCATGTCTTGTGTGTAATCCTGACCAGCTGTCTTTGTTCTGTCTCTGTGGTGTTTCCAAATTGAAGAGTTCTCCTCCAGAACGCTATATATAAAACAGCAGAGCTCTATTTTGGAAAGAATCAATCAGTACCTGAACTTCATCGTTCAATAAATCTTATAAGTTAGAGGGTTGTTGGGTTTTTTTCAGTGCGGGACACTTCCTCACGTTTCTAAACCAAAGAATTCTTTGAAATTTTGGGCCTAGCGTCCTCTTCTTAAAGGCATTTTTGTTCTTTTTAGTCACTACAAAAATGGTAAAGGTCTCTTTTTACAGTGTTCAATACATTTACGACTTCTGTAATGTGTGTGAGAGAGTGTGTGTGTGTGTGTGTGCCTTTTGTAGTACTGAAAAGTGGTTTGCAGGTTTAGACAGAAGAGATCAGGTGTCTGATTCGTGGACACCCGTTTTTAAAGGAATCACACTTCCTGGTTTTTGATGTGTGTTTTCAAAAGCATGCGAGTGTGCAAATGCGTCGGCCTAACGTACCACGTGTGTGTGTGTGTGTGTGTGTATGCTATGTGTGCATATGGAGATGTGTACGTTGAGGGGGGATTGAAATAGCGTAAAGCCCACAGCCAAATTGCTGGTAACCACAGCAGCGCAGTGTCACCCCCATCTTCATAACCGCAGCCCAGAATAAAGCAGGAATGCGCTGGTGCCTCCACGCTGCAGACCAAGACAGAGCTGTCTATTGGAAGCAGCTTCACCCCTCAACCAAAGCTGTCCAGAGCTGTTCCAAAATTGGCCCGAAGAGCCCCCAAACTGTCACGGACCAGCCCAAATGGTCCCACACTGTCCCACAATGTTCCAAGCTGTCACAAAATTACTTTAACTTTCTTCAAGCTATGCTTGAATTGTCGTCGACTGATCCAAACCATCCCCATCTATGTACAAATTGGACCACAAATGTCCAAAATGTCTCAAACTGTTACACAACTGTCCCAGACTGTCTCCAGCTATATCTAAACTGCACTGATCTCTAAAGTGCTGCAAAATGCAACAAAATGACTTGAACTTCCTTAAAGCTATCCTCAAACTGTCGTCAACTGATCCAAACCATCCCCATCTATGTACAAATTGGACCACAAATGTCCAAAATGTCTCAAACTGTTACACAACCGTCTCAGACTGTCGCCAGCTATTTCTAAACTGCACTGATCTCTAAAGTGCCCCAAAATATCTAACTATCTTGAGAGTGTCACTACCTCGAACTCTCCAAAAACTCTAAACTGTCTCCAAACATCTGCAGATCAGATCTTAAACTGAACCAACATGTCCGAAACTAACTTCTAAACAGTAACTGCACAAAACATCTACCAATCTGTGTCACAATCTTCCCTTCTCCAAAGTGTTTTTCCCAGTTTCTGAAACTTCCCAAAGCTCCCCAGCAGTGTTGTTGGATGCATTTGTCTTTGTCTCAGTAACATCCGTGAAAGTTTTCTTCTTCCACCACATTGGAAATGGCGAACCACAGTAACGTCACTGTCAGTTGCAGCAGTTGTGCTGACACTAGTCGTCCATTCTCCTCATTGTCTCCAAACTGACCTAAACTGTTCCCAGATCTGCTGACTAGACCTAAATTTGAAGAGTTTTCTTAACATCCAGGAGGTGGTTCAGACATCCATTATGTAATAATAGAAACTAGAGGCTGTCTGCCATATTTTACATCCCTGTTTCTGTACTGGAAAAATATTATGCCTGCACCATTCTTACAGCTACTGGAGGAAAAATCAACATCTTGATCAATCAAGCCAAGGTCAACCGGCTGCAACCCAGCGATGCTGCATATATCCAATCACCTTGCAATGTCAGCCCATGGAGTCTAGATGAATTAGCAGACATTATTCATCCAAGACAGTATTCTGTTATCTGACTACCAATTTGTCCATTAAAACATAAAATGAATACATAAGATGCCTCAGAATCTTACATTTAACATTAGTAGATATGCTATGTTCTTGCATCCCTGTCCGTCCTCTTTAAAATTGGGTCTTGAATTTGTCGGAATTGGGCCTGGAATGTCCTTAAAAGTCCATGAACGCATGCAATGCATGTGTAAGAAGGTGTTGGAACCCTGTTATATATATCTGGTCTTTCACAACTTATACTTTTGCTATACCATTACTACACCAACTACTTATAATTCTACTTTAAATGCCTCAACTACTATTGCTATTTCTACCATTACTGTTACAAATACCACAAACTGTATAATCACAGTGTCATCTTCCACTCCGCTGCTTCTCTTGAGAGTTGAAGTGTTTTAAGTGTGATGCGGTGGAGTATCAGGTCTAAACCTCAGGGTTGTCTAAAACTGATAACGGGACCAGTGTGACAAATATAGACCTGACCACGACCAAGAGAAACACAGATACACACCACAGCTCTGACCAGGCGGTACTACACCTACTATTTACAGAGAGAGACGGAGAGGGAGGAATGTGTGAGAGGTCAGCGGTAAGAGACGGTCTGTGTGTGTGTGTGATTTTGTTTCAGAGTAACTTGCTCCAGAGGTGGGCTATTTCCTTACCTGATGTTGATGTAAGACTGAGGTTAAAACACACACACTGACACACACACACACACACACACACACTGACCCACACATTCCCCGTGAAATTGTAAGACAGCGTAAAAAAAAACGACTCGCCTTAGAAAAACACCTGCCCAATTAAGAGCGAAGCATATCCCATTTCAAACAACTGTGTGTGTGTGGTTTGTGTGGTGTGTGTGTGTGTGTGTGTGTGTGTGTGTGTGTGTGTGTGTGTGTGTGTGTGATGTGTGTGTGTGTGAAGCCACAGGCTGTGCTCTCACCAAAGAGAACAAGATTGGCTTTAGAAAAGGCCAGGATAAATATTAGAGAGGGCTTAGGGTAATCTGCGCACACACACACACACAGACGTAGACACAGTGGGGGAGATGGAAACACACACACACATTCTCAGACACCTTAAGGTAGACATGATGGCAGACACACACATGCACCCTTAGTCACGTACATGCACACAAACACATGACACAGTGTGAGATGTGTGTCGTGCATGTTCAATGAAAGCACCGTGAAACTGGACACAATCATCGAGGAGGAGAGGAAATTAGGAGGAAGGGAGGGTGAAAGAAGGAGGCATGGAGAGAAGAACATGAGAGAAGGTGACGTGGGTGAGGAGTAGTTGGAGAAGGGGAGAGGGCATGAAAAGGGAAAGGGGGAAGAAGAGGATATGGAGGATGGAGAAGGGGATGAGGAGCAGACGCAGACAGGGAGGAGAAGAAAAAGAGGAAGAGAAGACAAAGGGGGGAGGAGAGGAATGAGGAAGGGGGATGAAGAGGAGACAGACAGAGAGGGGAGGAGAGGAATGAGGAAAGGGGGATGAGGAGGAGACAGAGAGGTGGGACGCAGGAGAGACAAGGCGTCCAATTCATCGGCCTCAGGAGCTCCCTAAATCCAGACTGATCCATGGGATTCTAGCAGGGATTTCGTCACACACATACAATCGCACCCACACACAATCACACCCACACACATGCAAGGACACACACACACACACATGCAAGGACACACACACACACATGCACTTGCAAACCACATGCTCAACACTATTATTTCACGCTGCATTTCTTCTAGATTTATTAAACTACACTTAGAGCAGGAAAAACAAGTGTCCATTACATATTAGAGACGGACAATTACAACACAGTTATACAACTTTATTGTCCATAATAATGGACTTTGACAAGACTTATAAACAAGACATACAACAAATTTTACAGATCTTTAACTGTCTTTACAATTGACATGTATTCTTGCTGCATCCAAACCTGCTTGCATGTTGCCATATCAGCCTAATGAAATCAAACCTGTAACAGTGAAGTGTTTTAATAAAGCCTGTTCTCATTCCCAGGACGTTAATTACAAATGTTTGGCGCCTCACACAAATGTGCAGTGTACCTGCTAGCAAATATGGCACTTTCAACCAGAAGCCCGAGGTTTTTGTCCTGTGTGAAACTAAAAGTCAGCGTTGACTTATTTAAAGTTTTACTCACATACTTGCATGATGTAACACTTATTTTACCCCAAATCATGATATTTTCCTAAACCTAACCGGGTAGTTTTGCTGCTTAAACTCAAACCAAACTGGAACCATTTCAGAACACACTTGAAAAATAATGCAAGCACAAGTCTCTGTTAATGCTAAATTAAATGTCTGCAGAAGTGGACGTGTTCACATGTCCACCTGGTCATAAATTCAAAGTCGCAGCACTTCCAGATTAAAAACTTATGTCATGCAAAACCTTGCAAATATGAAGATTCAGAAAGTATACATGCGGCTTCACAGTACACACAAAAGTATTAAGGAGTTTAAGTCTTTGGCAAGTTTGACATTTCAAATCTGTTAGCAAAACGTGTTTTTTGGGTGGGGAATGAAAACCTTTGGCCTCTCTCGGGATGGCCCCTGGCCAGGAAATTAAGCTCTTCCTCCTTTTAGTGAAGCTGCTTATTGGCCATCTGTTGTCACACTGAGCAGAAGTGTACATTTGTAGAGCTTATCCAATTTTTGCTTTTATACCAACTGGCTGACATATCTCCTCTACATGTCATTCAGGAGGTGTCGAGCCCATTGCAGAGGTCGCTGACGGTGACGGGGAAGAGCTGGAACTTCCACAGGAAGTGACCAAACTCATCAAGAAGAAACAGCCATCTAAGAAAGTCAAGAAAGGTAGGAGCACAAACTCCTCTATTAATCCACACAGTCTTCTGTATTGTCATCTTTTCTTCCCTTCCTTTGTGTCTTTATTTGGAGTTGAATATCCTCCAGCTCTGACAGCTCTGATTTGTCAGCTCTGCTTCACCTTGTCACACTTCCAACCGACCCGTGTCAAAATACATCACTCCAGCGGTACATTCGCAGCATTGCTCCCAGCTTGCCACTAAATCCTGACCAGAGCCCTGACACTGATATCTGTTCACTGTCTGTCACACTGTTGTAATCCACCTCTATTTTCCCTCACGGCATAGTGCTCTCTCTCATCTGTTATTTGTACATACCACTTTGACTGCCATTGGCTCAGGGTCTGCAGAATCAGCATGGTTTGGATTCTAGTTGGTGCCAAAAGATGAAATCAAAGAATACATGTGGTTCTGCAGATGCAGCATTAATGTTCACAGAGTTTCTGCCGCCCTACTATCCTGCGCCTCTTTTGTTGCCGTGACTTCTGGCTATACCGGTGAAGTCTCATTTTGATGGCCCTCGCCAAATCCCAGCCAACTTTGCGATCACCAAATGGCACAAACTCAAAATGTTCCTATGTTACTGAACCACTAAGATCAAGTATGATCGGTTCATGTCTGTGGAAACAGGTACAACCTCAAAGGCATTTGGGAACAGTACCCATGGACTGTCAGGTGGTGTCCCATTTTTTGAAAGCGGTCACCAGATTATCACGGTCCTTAACCTCCCTAGGACATATGCCAAATTGCACCTTCTAGGATCTTTGCTTCCAGCACCTTTCCTTAGCAATTATGGCACCATCCTGCTCACAAAACAGTGCACTGCTCTTTAATGTTGCTAAAATGCTGGAGTTTGTACAGCCAGTTTATTTGGTTGCCTAGGAGAAGACTTGTGCCTTGTGGTATGTTGTGGGAGTTACTGCAAGAATATGGGAAACCAACCATTTAGCAGGGTTTGTATTATCCCACAGTGAGTGTGTTCTTGTCATATTGAGCTTAATTAAACTTGTTTGTGAGTTTCATGGCCAAATCTAAAGGTGGGGTGAATCCTGGATTGCATTTCTACTTTATGCTGATGATGTTGTTCTGTTCGTGTGTGTTTGATGCCTCTCCATGGTCTGAGGCCATCTTTCACAGAGTGCCAGAAGTCACCTTCAGGGACAGAGTGAGGTCATCAGACATCTGGTTGCATCTCAGAGTGTTTTTACTCCTCCGGGCACTTTCCTGTTGAGGTATGCTGGGTGTTTCCTCCTGGGAGGATACTTCATGGCGAACCCAGAAAAGCCTGGAAAGATTACATAGATTTACCCCCAGGAAGCTGAAGAATGTGACTAGAGTAAGCATGCCAGCCACTGTACCAAGGCCAGACAAGCATTGGAAAGGTGTTTACTCACAACTGAGGTTATATTTACTTTCACTATCTTACAAGACGTACAGCAAGCCTGTAATAACCACGAATACGAGGCTTCACTTATTTGTTCCTGTATCCCTGATGTACTTTGGATATTTCTGTCACTACACTTCCATAATCCATGATGCTATTTAAGACATTCTTCACTGCTGTCCTGACTGCCTTTGTTTGTTGTCATAGCCATAATCACAGTGAAGGACATCCTCTTTGTTATCACACTGTGTTATTGCTGCAGACAATGTCTTCCGGTGTGGTGAGAGGAGAGCTGGGAGTGTGTCCACCGTTGGCCGCTGGCCTACTGTTGCCAGGTCTACACTCACTGTTTTTTCTGTTTGGAGAGTTGGACCAAGCTCTCATCCTCCACTCAGAGCCTGTGGTCACTCGTTCTCACTCATTTTTCTTTTTTTTTGTGTCATCATCCATCTGGTTCTGGTCAGAGGTCGTTCCCTCTTACTATCCGTCTGATAGAGACAGAAGAGGATTCTATTTATTTTCCAAATCAACCCAATCAAGCGGCTTGACACTGTGATATTTTTCACTTTCTTCCCTCCTGTCCCGCCTTGTTTTTGTTATTAACCTGATTTACTTTCATTAAGCAGAGACACTTCTTACAACAATATATCAAAGACCTACACACACATTCAACAAACACAAATTGTTTCCTGGCCCAGTCTCTCACACACACACACCAGTTTCCTGCCAGAAAAGGGCTTCTGGTTTGCATTGAGGACAAATCCATGTTTTATGACAGTTTGTCTTTCCTAAACTGGGGCGGGTAGATCCGCTTTGATGGGCTCCACTTTTGTTAGCGTGCGTGTGTGTGTGTAAGAGAGAAGGTTAGTGTGCGTGCGTGTGTGCACGCACACTTGTGGTTAATCCACTCAGGCGTCGCCACTAATGAGAAGGGGAGGTGTGTGAGACACAGAGAGGGCGACACAGGGATCATTAGATATATACATGTATACATATACATACACACACACACTCTGCCAGCGTCAGATGTGCCAGTGTGTGTTTTCTGAACTGAGAAACACACACACAGAAATATGAAGCCTGAAACAGATTTGAGTGAAACAAATCAAACTACCTGTGACTTTTTTTTAAAGTTAATTATTCTATTGTGTTTCAGGTCACAGTGATAGGAAACAGAAAAAAGCAAACGTCATGTTTGGAAAACTTTGAGAACCAGGAAACATTCAGTATTTGTTCTTGATAAATGACTAAAGCAAATATTAAGTTACATTTCCTGTGAGTCGTGTCGTTTCCTTTGTGTCATGAGCGGGATCTTTCTTCATCGTTCTTCAGTTTTTCATCCAATGGACGTTTAAAAAAAGATTTTTCTGTCATTTTCTGTGGAAGAAAATCATCTTCTTCCTGTTTCATGCCACAGTCCAGCAAATGTTCTGAGTGATCTGTCTGTGTTAATATAACAAGTGGAATGTGAAACTCATCACTTCACAGCTGAATGCCAGTGCATTGTGGAGTGCTGCATCTGATTTGCTGCATTGATTGTACATGTGTTAATCATCCATGCATAAATTAGATCAGCGATTGTTTGAAATGTTTCAGATTAAAAACAGTTTTTTAAACTACTTTGACAAAGAAACTGTATCTGATGTCGATGCCTGATCTATTTAATCAGGTATCATTACTGTATTAAACTGTGAAAGATCGCTTTTATATCATTCAGTCTCTTTGATCTGAGTACAAATAACATACATTTGACTTTCACACAGCGTGCCGTTCATACGTTAAAGTCCAATTTTTTGACAGGTGAGATCCCTAAACCTTCCCATCAACTTCTTTTTGCGTGTCATCAGGGAGTCACATTTTAGTTTTGGTGATGCAACACGGTTAAAAGTGTGGAACAGTTGCAGATAAGTTTTAGGTTTAGACATTAAAACTAAGTTAAGTTAGGAAAAGATGGAGTTAAGTACGCTCCATAAGTTGACTTACTTATGTAAGTCACACAGGACGGTCTCTTGTTCTGTATTGTGCCTCACCTCAGAGAAATAAATTGGTGTATGCACTGCACACACTTTGAAAGTTGTGTTGTTCTCGAGTGGCGTCATGGTGAGCTGGGAGGGCCTGTAAGACTCTACACGTCACGTTTGTGCCAGCATTGAAGTTAAACACAAATACAAAGGTGCATCACTTCGATTTAATGTTTTACTTGTTTCCTCTCTTAAAACATCCATACCATACTTTTCTATTCCATCCTCAAGACGTGATTTAAAAAAGAAAAATGATCCCTAATTAGTATTGTTTGTCACGGAAACCTCCAGATCAAGTCTGTGGTTTGTTCTTAAAACGAGAGGAGGAAGGAGGGGCGGACAGAAGGGGCGTGGGGCTTATTTGGTGACGAGGGGGGGGGGGGGGTTAGCATCGTGTCCAGACTTGTCCTGCAGCCACCACTCGTCCTCCAGCAAACAAGAAACAGCGGTAACATTTGAAGCCTGTGAATGTAATAATGTGGTTTAAAGCCTGTAGTGAAATTCTCCTTTCACCCCCGGAGCATCTCTGTACTGCTCGAGGACACTTCAGCTGCTTCCCGGGCTAATAGCTGGACTTAGGAGGCAACAGTAAACGTCACATAAATCATAATCCGCTTCAATTTACCCCAAATTACCCCGCAGTTTGTAATAAAAACAGTCTGTGCTTTTATGTTTTACATTAAATTCACCTTCCCTGCATAGCTGAGTAATCAGAGAGTTGGTGGCTCTTCTCCTGCCTCCTCCTACCAGTACGCCACGATTTTACAACTAACAAATACATCACAGCAGCAACTATTTTATCTTTCCTCCAAACGATGGCGAGATCTCAGTGCAAATTCATTGTCACTAAGTAATCTAGCAGGAATGTGCACTTGCATGTATAAACGTCGCAGCCAAAGTTGAGCCAAGTTCAGCTTTTTTCTGGTGGCCAACACATTGGCATCACCCCCGCCACACCGACAGGCTGACTCCATTAAAATGAATGACGAAGGCTGCAGGAGAAGTCGGCCTGAAGATCCTGCTCCTACATCCACTTTATATTTTGGTAATGATGATAGTTATGTTAGTTTTGATGGCATTCATTTGCTGCATTGGGCAAAAACAAACACTTGTGCATGTTCCAGTGCACCGTCATAGAGGATTCGACCCATGCTGTGCACCCCGGTCACGATGGTGCATTCGTGACTCTCTGGCTAGAGACGTACAGTAGTCTGTTTCTGTTTAATGGTGGCAAAATGCCAAAAAAAAAAAAGTCTTTGGGATGTTGTGGGCAGCTCATAACTCCCAGAAAAACATGGAACAAGGTGGTGGAGTACAAATCCATTTTTTAGACAAAGACATACACCTTCCGCCTACCTGTCTGTGACTTTCAAGTAATTAGGCGCCATGCCAAACCCCACACATACAGATACACACACACACACAGACCTTTCTGTTAGAGTGCATGGCAGCCAGAAAGCACATTTGGTCGACTTGAAAGGCATCAAAAGGCATCTGAGAGTGGGATACAGAGAGAGAGAGGGATGAGTGGAGCACACTGTCTCTCTCCCCTCGCCTTGAAAAGAAGGGATGAAAGAGAGATGAAAGGGAGAGTGTCTTCCTTCTCCTCTTTCCTGGCGCTGCATCCCTTTTTGTTGTTCTGCTCCTCCCCTACAGCCCACCTGGGATCACAGACACCATCCAGAACACACACACACATGCACACTAGATGCAGACACACACACACACAACCAGGAAAGTGTAGTTCATACAAACTAATAAGGCACAGATATGCTAATACATATAAACAGATGTCCCGCCTGCCTCGTCTAAATGTCCCTGATGTTAGAGGCAGACCGCTGAGCTAAATTTGAACTCTAACCTAGCGCTGAGTCTCGCTCTCTTCCTTCAATCTTTGAGCCACGGTGGAGGAATCATCAGATCCAGGGTCAGTCTGCGGTCAGCTGTCTCATCACGTACCAGCTCAGCCGCTACAGCTTCATGCAGTCCCCTGGCAGTGACCTCGGTCCTCTTGTTATTCAGCCGCACCTTGTGTATGTTAGCATCAGCATCCGTCAGTCAGTCAGTATTGCACCTTGCACATATTAGCAATTACCATTAGCTATTAGCCCATTAGTGATGTCCTCTGTGTATTAGCATGAGCTTTAGCTTTTGTCCATTAGGTGATGAATCTGAATAAAAGCTGTTATCCATTACTGACTGAATCTATAACCACCTCCAAAAAAGGTAAAGAGAAGCATGAGTCAGAGCCCGAGTCTGTCTTAAAGGGGCCGCCGACACAGCTGAGAGGACATGAGAGGTGGATCACCAGGAAACCGGCTGGTATTCATTGTTTTTGTGGTAATTCAATGAGTTTAGGAGTACCTGTACGAACTAAAAATACCTTTTTGTGCTCTCCTGTCTGAATTTAAGAACTGTACAGTCTAATCTAAAGGACAGATGGATTTTTGAAACGCATGTGTGCGTATAACAAAACAACAATAAGGAGTCTGTTACTGTTACAAGACTGACGTCTTAATGGATGTTGCAGAGGAAGCTTGCAGAGCTGGAGTGGAAAACTGAAAGCACCAGAACACAAAACAACTCCTGCTAAAAATGTCAACCATAATCTGGTTGCAGCTTCTCAGGTTTGAGAGTTCTGATGCTTGTTTTTCTCAAACTTTATACTCAATTGAATATCTTGGTCGCCCGAAACAAACAACCTAGAGACATCACCTTGTACTGACACTTTACGTTTAGAACCAGAGCTAATTGATCGAACGATTGTCAGATTAATCGATGATAATCTGTAGTTATGAACAGTCCACTAGTGATAGCAAGTACTCGCAGAAAAGGTAGTTCCTGAGGCCACAAACTAAAATCAGCCTCTGCGTCCTCGGTTCCTGTAAAACTCTGATGTGGCTGAAAAGGGTTATTTATGTCTGCTGATGGTTTTGGAGGTTCAACCTGACAAGAGTCACCTTTTCAAGGAAACCCTATCTTGGTAATTTGTTATATTCTGGCAATCAAAAAGTCAAATTATGAGGTAATAAATATCACACAAAATACCGTCTGCCCACAGGCAGCTGTGAGTCTGTTGGTGTCAAATTTCAGGAAGTTGGTTGTAATTAGTTTCATGTCAGGTCCAAGTCTTACATCTTCGCTCTGATTTATATAACATGTACAGTCACATCCTCCTTTTTATCCACATAAAAAGAAGTACAAACATACCTATCTGCTCCATCCTTCCCTTCCTCTCAGGTGAGTCGTGTTATCAGCGGCGGAGCGAGGGCGCGCAGGTAATGAAAGTGGTGACTCAGTGTTCAGAGGCTGGTGGAGACGTGTACTAACATGGCTGAATTACACAGTCCTGCTGTGTCAGTCTGTCTGTCAGATTACAGAAACACAGCAAACAGAGCTATCAGCTTACTGTCACATACTGCGGCTGCTATTCACATCCAGCCTCTGCACACACACACACACACACACACACACAGCGGGCAGGTTTCCTCATCCTGAACAGGATTCTCCCGGGCCCTGGCCAGAATTTCTGACCCATAGATCTCTGTTCTGGACATGTGTGTGTGTGTGTTGATGTGTGTGACAGATAGAGGTCTCTCTATTTCCAGCTCACCCCCCACGAATAAAAACACAGACAGAAAATGAACCCTTGTTTGGCCATCGACACACACACACACACACACACACACACACACACACAGACTTTCTGAGGCTAAGCGTCCTTGCAGATGGAAAGTAAAATATGTGGCTCGTGAAACGACGCTTCAGTGTTGTATGTGTGCGGTGTGTTTGCTGGAAATGAAGTGTGTGTGTAAATGTTTAATGGTGTTTATAGTAGTAATGTAGGTGTGGTCATTACAGACGATATTGGAGCTGTGTGTGTGTGTGTGTGTGTGTCAAACCTGAGAGGATACACAGCAGTTCCTCTATTAAACACTTCTGTTTCCTCTCTCTCTCGCTTAATGCAGATGAGGGTTGACGGTGTTCCCATATCGTACCAGTACATCCAGTAACACAGCTCACTGGCTGAACATCTCTTTTTCTTCTACGCTCCATCTGCAGCGTCACCACTTTTCAGGATCAGAGCTTACAGGAAATCTTTCCTCTCACACAATTCAGAAGGGGGTTGGGCGTGGTAATCTGAGAAAAAAAAATTGCTTCAATTCTATGTTTTTAGATTTAGTTGCATGTTGGAGCGCCGCAAGAGTTTGTATTTTTGCCTCATCGGGGGGTTTCATGGCATTTTAATTGGTGTGGTGTGTTCACCAAATTACAGCTGGTTTCCAAGCGCGTGTCCCCCCCCAAGTCAGACATGTCAAACGTGTGCGCTCAAAATAAAAATGTTTTTTCTTCTTCCAGTTTGTCACGTGTGTGTGCTCCTCCTCGGGTCCAAGCGGGTGTCGAGCATGAGCTCCGCACGTCCGAGTGCTTGTCATCTACCGACTGGACATCGACAGCCTGCCGAGTGTGCGCTCTTTTGTCTGAACAGTCAAATTTAAAGATATTTCATCTAAAAACAGACCTGTCGAGTGTAAACCTCTTCGGGTTGTTACGGTGAGGACGTGACGTCAGTGTCATCAAGCCAACATTTCAAGAAAGTGGCAGTTGGTCATCCCTCCGTCGCTCTGAACTCTTGACTGCTTTTAATCTGGCTCGTAGCTTGTCAACAACATTTTTAGGTAGCGACATTTGCTCTTGTACTGTAACTCCAAAGCTCGTGCATGCCAGCAAAATCCCCACCGCATGGCTATCACGCCATCTCCGGAGCTATTTGTTGGCCTTGGCTGTGTTGACGGAGCGCTGATGAGATGCTTGGCTTGTTTAATGTGTGTGTAATGTTCCACTAATGTCTCCGCAACAGCATTATCTGATCGGCTATTCTTGGCCAGAGGCTAATGCTTGTGGTGATTACAGATAGAGATGAGGACAACGTTCTTTTTCGACTGACTTGTGGCACCCTGTGACGGAAAGTTCAGGGGGTTTTTAAAGCCTTACAGCAGCCGTCAAGTCCTGTCACTGACCTTGTGTTGGAACTGCTCACTCATTGTAATTTATCTTGGATAAATTTAGCAACAAAATACTGCAGAACGTCACGAGGAATCTTAATGTGGCGATTCTATTATTACATATAACAAGCTTGTCCAGATGTTTGACTCTTTGGCTCCGTCAGTTTGCAGTGCTCTTGAAACATTCATCGAGCACTTAGTATAGCAGCAGCATCACGGGGTTTAGCAACATTTGAGTCATATCACCCGATGCCCACAGCACACACTGAACGTATTATACAGAGTGACGACGTAGTTAAGCTGCAGTAGCTTGAGTACAGTTGTGGGGGCAACAGTCAACGTTTCGGTGCTTCCTGTGTAGCCAGCAGATATCTGGATAATGGATATCCGGACTTTCACCACAGTGCAATTAGCGACCTGATATGCAAGAATAACAAGGAAGACACATTTTAGCTTATCTCGATAAAGACATGTCTGCATATTAATGCAGATACATTTTCTTTTAAAGCAACTAAGGAACGCTAGATCATGGTCCGATGATAGTCGTTCCAAGATTCAGTTTTCGCCACGCGTCCACATGCACTGCAACCAAAATCTGCTTAAATGTGATTGGTCAAGCAGAAGCAGAAATCAGAAAAAAAAACATCTAGATTGAACATTTCATTTTAAACGTTCAAAGATTGATCGTGCAAATATCAGCATAGAAAATGTTCTTGTGTGTGTTTTAAACACAGGGTGGCAATATTTGAACTAGAATAACAGCTGTCACTATGGGAAAAATATATCAACTGTTTATTAGGCCGGCGTGACGCAATAGGGAGTTTCATCAAAGCGATCTAATTAATCAAAGGCGTGTTGATAAGTTCTGTAAATTATGGCCGAGAGAGGATGGCAGAGAGACAGAGGGAGGGAGAGAAAAAGCAAAGAGATTTAGGGAAGAGAGGGGGAGGGAGAGAGAGGCAGAGAAGGGAGAGGCAGGAACTATTCTGGCTACGATAACCATCAACAAACCAGACAGTCTTTCAGAGGTGGAAACCCAGATGTGTGTGTGTGCGTGTGTGTGTGTGTGTGTGTCCCCTCAGGTCATGTAACATGTGGTAAGGAGGCAGTGTTTTTGCGGTAGTGTCCATTCAGACTCCGACTCCTGAGGGAACCTTCCAGAAGGAATGAACGCTCTTCCTCTGGGAGGCCCGTGTAGGAAGTGCAGCTTCCAGCGGGGAGGAACCGGCCTTCACACCCCCTGCTGCTTTTCACATTAAGGCCACGGCAGCTATGTTATAGGATATAACCGTTAATCTAACGTATTTTATGGTCGCTACCAGTTCGGTTCATACATTTCATGGAGCAGTTTGGCTATACAAGGGTTTGGACCCCATAACTTTGTGCACTTGATGTTTTAATATCCTGTGAAAAGAGTGGGATGTTTGACTGTCAGAATAACATAGTGGCACAGCTTGCACTCTTAAATCAAAGCACATGATGATAGCTAATATTATTTTAGATATATTGAGACATTTGAGCCTATTGTATTCCTGCAGAGGGAACAGTGCCATGCCACTTCTGCAAATGTGTTCAAATGTTCCTTGAACGTCGATAAAACGTTCCTTATACTGTCTAGTAGAGGCGTTCGTGACTTCTAATATGATAAACTGACGTGTTAAAGGTGTCGTGAACTGAAAATGAGTTACCCTGTCGTCACAGAAATGCCCTGAAATATCATGATAGTTCTTTATAGTATTAATCTCCATTTTTGGCACATGATGCACAAGCTGGTGTGTGTGTACACTTCATGTAACGTGGAAGGCAACGTTAAATCTTGTTCTTATTACCACATGTAACCGCAGATGTCGCCTGATCAACCAGGACTTCTGAGGATAATGGTGTCAATGATACACACGTAGCATGTAAACTAATAGTTTGCAGCCAAACCAAGTAGGAAGAAATATTTTTGTTGGAGTAAAGAATGACCAAAAGCTCCATATTTCCCCTTTAACCTCACATAAAGCTGTAAATATTACAGCAAAGGTTACTTTGGGGTTGTTCGGGTAAAACAACCCGACCTGTTTGTTAGGCAGCAGTGACCTGATACATGAACATCCTGAAAGCTAGAAACTGGAAGTTAATCTAATACACACACACTATAAAAGCTAATGGTTAGGCTAATGCACTCCAACAACAGTGTTGAGACTCACTGATTCACCTCGTGTGTGTGTGCAGCTAGCGGTTATGGCTAATGTATTCCAACATTTTAGTGTTAAGAGGCCCGACTCATGCATTCCACCTTTGTGATGGTTAGCGGTTAGGCTAAAGTGTTCCAACATCAAGGTTGCTAGTGGTTCGCCTAATCCGCTTTAAAATGGTCTCACAACATTTTAACAGGTTTCGCTGGACTTCATTTGACTTTCCGACCACAGAACTAGACAGGCTTGTTTAGTAAAATAATCTACATCAACCACTCTGTTAGTAAAATAAATGTTCTGCATGTTTTACATGAGGACTGTCTTAATTTTGAGTGACTGGGAACCAACACACACTTCTTCTCCTGCTGCTCTTTACTCCACTATTTGTTTCTGTTGGTGTTCTTTCTCGCTCACACACTCTTGAAAGCTTGAAGAAACTTGAAATTACATGTAATTATGAATAAACACACAGAGAAGGGAATAAAAAAAAAAGTTGGTCACTAGCAAAGAAAATATAAAAACCACATATCACCGAGTTTAAAGTCTCCGCTCTCATCGTGCAGACAGTCCTACAGAGATGAGGCACGATCAGGGGCTGTTTCTGCTCTGTAATAAAAGCCCCCCTTTGTTGCCCCATTCCCCTCGATTCCCCTCACCCCTCCTGCCCCCCATTTTTTTTTAACAAGGGACCTTTAATTTGGCGAGAAGGAAGCAATGAATTGTAGAGTATACTTTTCCACAGGCGGCCTGGGAAGTGTAGGCCTCTCCTTCTCGCTCTCTCTCCTTGTCCCATGCAAAAGTCAATAGGTAACACATGTGGGACTGGAGCTGCTACTGCGCTCCTCCTCGTGCCTCGCAGTCTGTGTTCCCCTGCCCGCTCTCGCTCTCACTTCCATGTTCACTCTCTTTTAGACTCTTAGAAACTTAAATTTAGGAATCAGAGGCAGGATACAGAAATAATCATTGTGACTGAGGACAAACAAGTTTATAAATATAGAAAGGGTAGTCCTTATTTCCGTGCAGTAAACTAGTTTGTGTCTAGTCTGCGTCTGTCTTTGAGCCTTCTATCTCACCAGAGACCAGGTCCCAGATTTACTCTGGTCTGGCTGCATCTTTGCTCAGGATGCTGCTGTGTTACTCACCCGGCTCTTTCCAGCTTCGCTCACTATCTGCACTATTAAAACTTGTTTTTGTTCCTGTACTTTGCAGCTGATGTTCCTAATATAAAACAGTGCAGCTTCCTTCACTCTACGCAGACTGCAGATAACTATTTATGTTCCAGTTTGTATTATAAATCAATAATGTATCACACTGTACGGGGCAGCTTCTGCACAGGATGCGTTCAGGGACAGGACTGAGTGTGGGTCACCTGAGTTTGGCAGTGGACAGAGTGTAATAGATGGATCACTGAGTTGTAAAACAGAAGAAATGCACACAGTGCATATAAATACCAACGCACACATGCCATGTATGAAATCATGCGTGCGCTGCTGGACTTCTTCTCATACAGCTTTCAATGATAAATCCTGGCTGTCTTACTGAAAGTTTGTATCATAATGTGTGTATGTTTGGGTAGCTTTTGTCATTGTGTGTGTGTGTGCGTGTGTGTGTGGAGAGAGAGTTTATCAGAGTAGACATGTCAATTAGCTGGGGGGTACAGAAGGCAGAGCCAGAGGTCAGAGGTCAGGGCAGGGGGATTCGTCAGCTGTCACTAACTATAAAAACTTACTGTGTTCTCGTGCACATGTGTGTGTGTGTCTGTGTGTGTGTGCGATGCTGAGGGCCTCGTTGCGGGTCAGTAGCTACTGAGCCGAGACTGAGAACACATGCTTTTTCACACACATACACACACAGTCCCAGCTCACCGTGTGTGGTGACTCTGCTGCTAATAGACTGAGCTCCAAATTAAAACTAATAATTACCTTTTAAAACGAAGCAGCGTGTTGTACTCCTCCTCGTCATTTTTACCTGGAAGCTCAGATCTGTGTTCTAACAAAATCTAAACATGATTTCTTCTTGCTTAGCATCACTTTGATGAGCAGCTCTTCACCTTCTCCTCCAGACATTTGATTATAGTTTTGTCCGTCTGCTCAGTGTGGGTTATTTCTCTTCTTCTCTGTTGCACGCGCAACGGCATGACAGCTCCCCGAAAGTGAAGCCAAAACATCTCGATCACCAACTGGAAGCGCCTGATTTCATAGAGCGATTTGAGTTTTCTGTGAGCAGAGCAGAAATCTGTGATCCTGATTAATATTGAATTCCTTGCGCATCCCTAAAGGAAAGTTAGTCAATGTCAAGTCAAGAAAAAGACACAATTATTCTGGTGTCATGTAAAAAAAAAAATATCACAACTGAGTCCAAATAATTTTGAGACAAGTGGAACTTGAGATGATCTGCAGGTAGATCCACGAACATATATCATCAGCCAGTAAAATGTTTCCGGACTCCTTCAAACAACAATAAAAATCCAGCTGGTTTCAGCTCAGACCTGTGTGTTAATGTGATGGATGCCAACTGTCTCATATAAACACCTCAGTCAAAAACTTTTTTGGGCCAGTATCACATCTCGTGCTCGTAGTTTCAGCCATCCCTTATATAAGAAATAATAATATTATACTCATGTACCGTATTTACTGTAGTTGTGAGCATGCAGTTTTCCTGCACGGTGAGAGAGTATTACAGCATTTCAGGTGCACTCGCGTCTAGTTTTTCCTCCACAGAAATTAATTTAGATCAACTCGATAAACGTTTGGCCTAGAACCCACACAATCATCTATCTGCTCGTGTTTCATGTCCTGCCTGACTTCACTGTGCCGATGTTGATTCTAGCCTTTACTCTGGTGAGTTCAGTGTCACCGTAATCAGTAGAAATACGTCCAGATTCTAATAAATCCTGATTATCCTTTAGGGGAGCTTCCTTTAAACATTTATTATGCTACCAAAGGGAAAGTTAAAGCTCTATAATGTCAAACCTTGAGCCTGACTCTGAGGTAATGATTTCAGTTTTCCAAAGTTCACATATAGACTTTCTAGAGGTCTGGAAATTACCTGTTCCTCTGAGAGCTTAAGTGTTTTCTCTAGCAGAGCGAGAAGTGATCAGTGTCAGTAGAAAGAGTCAGGTCAGTTCTCTCCGCGTTGGCAACCGCTCAAAACAAAGTACAGGCTTCAGACCGCAGACAGAAGCATTATGGGTACATAATGCCTCCTTTCCTCTCCATCGTCTCTCTCTTCCCTTCTCACGCCCTCCATCCCTCCTTCCATCTCTTCCTCCTTTCTCCCTGCAGTCCTGTGTGTGTGTGTGTGTGTGTGTGTGTGTGTGTGTGTCCAGTAATAAGAGCAGTGTGTGTGTGATCACAGAGGACATGATTAGTTTCCTTCATTAGGCTAAAGGCCGGGCTTCGCTCCATGGCAAATATTGGGCCATGGAAATGAGAGACATTTACGTACACACACACACACACACACACACACACACATGTTGAAAGGGCACACCTCTAACACTCATCTAATATGCGCTCACAGTCCTGGACAGGACATTCCTCATTTATTCAGCAAATGGTCATACACACACCCACACACAGACACACACACACACACACATAAACGGTCAAATACACACACACAACTCCATGCACTCATATGCACACACACACACACAAATTCTGCCCACACTTTGACACTCACACGCAGAGTAAACATACACACTCACAAAATTAAAACTCTGCAAACACACACACACACACACACACACTTTCTGGCCTGAACTACACTGTCCGACCACCACACACACGCTCAATCTGCACATCTGCACTGAGAGCAGCACACACACACACGTGCCAAAACAAATGGGCGCAGCGGTGTGTTCCTGTGGCTTTAATTAATTCCAGCGATTAATGAGACCTGGTCAGTTCCAGACTGAGCCAGGCCAGCGGCCAACTGTGTGTGTGTGTGTGTGTGTGTGTTGCCTCTCATCACCTTCACTACCAGCCAAACAGGAGAACAGGTACATTACCTGCTCTTACTGCTACTACTATTAATACTCCTACTACTCCTAACATGATACTGTTCCCACTGCTGCCGTGTTGCTACTGATGGATGCGCTGCTGCAGCTGCACCTGTGGCATCTACTGCTAGTACTGCTGTTCCTGCTATTATGATGATCAGCGCTGGTTGTTTCAGTTCTGGTCGGTTCAAAGTCAGAACTCGTGGAATGGTACCAGTGGAACCACCCTGTTCTGTCCTGCTTTTCATTACCCGTCTGCTGATCCAGGACGGTGAGGTGGAGCTTGAAACACTGCAGACCAAAGAGTCGTTCGTGCTCTGATGCAGGAGTTCCCACACTCTCCTGTTTTTTTAGGAGCCTTTTGTCCTGCAGCCTTTTCTCCCTGCGTCCTCGTCGTAGGGCTAATAATCTGCCACATACCGAGCGAGGAGCGAGTGAGAGCAGCAGAAAAGAGACAGTGAGGAGAAGGTTAGCATTAAGTTATCAGCGTGTCAGTTAATAACTTCTGCAGCTTCCACAAAAGTCTCGTCTGTTGTTTCTCAACTGCTGGAAAAGTGAAAGGGGGTGAGCCACAAAGCCCACCCGGTAAAAACCCCACCTACATGTGAGAGTACTGTCTGCTGTACTGTCTGTGGTGGAAATGTAAAACAGATTTAAGATTTACGTGAGTGCAGGGAGGTGTTTGGCACAGGTTTTAAGGGTGCTATACCCAAAGTGTTTGATGGAAACACGCCTGTAGTTCCTCTAGCCGGTTGAACAGGGTGCTCCAGACGTCCCTCTTCCCAGCAACCTATTCCAGCTCTGCCTGGGGATCCCAAGGCATTCCCAGACTTCTGGGTCCTCCAATCGAAGGCCCAAAGTAGCAGCATCACCCTGCGGAGGAAGCTCCTTTCAGCTGCTTGTGTCTGTGATCTCATGGCCATAGGTGAAGGTGGGAATGTAGATGCACCTTCCGGCTTAGCTCCCTCTTCTCCACAGCGGTCCTGTACGACATCCGCACTACCCATCTCATGCTCCATTTTCCCACCACTTATGAACAAGACGAGATACCTGAACTCCTTCGCTTGGGGCAGCAACTCGCTCCCAACCCAGAGGGAGTACTCCACCGTTTTTGCGGCACTACTACTGCCACAGCTTATGCTATACCATGAAGCAGTCGTGCTAATAGTTGCAGTTATGGGACTGATAGCAGTACTTCCAACAGTGGTATCAGTACCACTACTTTTAGACAGAACACCACTGTTGCCGCCTACAGTACGGCTCCTATGGCTGCAAATGCTGCTGCTTCTGTTACAGATAACTACATGCTCTATGTTGTGTGTTTGCCACCGCCGCTGCGTGCAGCTGACCATTCTCTACCACAACCAACAGCCATTACGCCCAAACACACACAATGTACACATGAACGTGTCAGCGGAGATACGTACGGCAAACCATACCTTCTTTTTTTAACACACACTGATGCTTGTTGGTCAGGACAGGAATGTGCAAATATGAGCCTCTGCTCCCTCGCTTACATGTGCATACGTAAAAACATACCCCCACACACGCATAATACAAAAAATGTGTGTTCACTTTCCCGCGTATGTGGACACACACTCCCCCTCATGCACACACACACACATGCGGTGTGTTGCTATGTGCTGAGCTGGTGCTGCGCTGGCTGGTAGAGGAGGAAGAGGGTTTAACGCGGACAAAGACACCCAGGCTCCGCCTACAGGAAGAGACTGCCGAGTGGACGCCAAACCTGACCTCTTCACCGTGTGTGTGTGTGTGTTTGACCAGAGAGAAATCCAGCATACGGACAGTGTCAAGTTAATATGTGTGCATGAGCTCATTTATGGACTCTTAACAAACGACCGTCTCCCACACACACACACACACTGAGCTCTGTGCTGCTAGTTGAATCTTGAGGTTTGGAGTTAGGAGGGAAACTCCCTTAGATAGAGGCCCTGATACACACACATATATACACACACACAGACACACACTGAGCTATTTTTCCGTCGTTTGCGGTGCAGGGAGCTATGTGACGATGTTTATGGCACTGTATGTCTGTCTGGAAAGATGTAAGGCTGCTGTGTGTGTGTGTGTGTGTAAGGGTGTTGGAGTGCGTATCGAGGAGTTGTCTTGGGAGCCATGACGTTTGTGTATACGTCTGTGTTTGTGTGTTTGTGGTATTCGTATGTCTAGCTGTGTTTATCGGCGTGTGTGTTGGAGAAAGTGTTTACGCAGTCAGACTGCTCTCCCTTCTGAAAACATGTACTCACATGTAGCTGGTTAGACGGCTCGGCATGGCTGTGCTGCTCTGTGTTTGTATCCTGTTTCTCATCAGCCAACATCACTTCATATCAGCAGATTCTCACATTAAAGCTCTTTAGCTCCCTGGTTCTCTTACGTCTGGTTTCCACAAACATGTTTCGATGCACGGTTTGAAGGATTGAATCAGAAAAGGCTGATGGGAAATGGCCAAGTCTTTGGACATGTGCACTCATTCATCCAATTAGAGTGCAAATGCCTCCGCTGTTTGTAGTTTCTCAATTATCTGCACCCTCACATTCACCGATATTTTGGTGAAAACTGTGAGAGCTTTGAGTGAATTATACTGAGAACTCAAATAACACTGGAAATTAAATAACTGCTCATGTTTCTTCTTAAAAACTGTCTTTCTGCTCTTTACTCGAGTTTAATTTTGATCCGGTAATCTATTTTTTCACTTTGCTACATTGCCATTTATACCTTCAACACAAGTCTGCTGTAAATGTGAGGACTGAGTGTAGGTGGAGGGAGAGCGCACGAGGAGCACCGCAGCAGATGCCAAGCTGCCAGCTGCCTGGAAGAGAAAAAATAAGCACCACTTGTCTTTTGACCGCGATGTGATGATGGCTGAGCCAAATCCAGAACAAGAGGCAGCTTCCAGACGCAATCCCTGGGCGCTTTTTATACCGAAATCTAAAAAAAAAGAAAGACAACAGTTACATGATGAAGTGCTTGTTGTGCCTCCCAGAAAAACACTTAGATCTCTGCTTTTGAATTCTCCTCTTCTAACCAAAGCAAAAAACTGTATTAAGAATGACAAACTAAAATATATTTTAATGGAAAGTAACACATACTTTGAGTCATTTATGAACCACATACTTTCCAGTGTAATGATTGGCGGCAAAAGACAAAAGATCAAGGCAGGAAGGCCCCGGGCCCGGACGGCATCAACCCAAGACTGCTCAAGGACAGTGCTGACCAGCTCTGTGGTGTGGTCAGGCACCAACCTGAGCCCGAGCCTGGAGAACGTTCCAGCCCAGTGGAAGACCTCCTGTGTGGTCCCGGTACCAAAGACACCGCGCCCCAAGGAGCCTAACCACTTTAAGCCGATAAAGACCATGGAGAGGATCATCCTGCAACACCTGCGACCGCTGGTGGCACACAGCTGGCCCCCTGCAGTCTGCCTACCGGCCTGGTATCGGGGTGGATGACGCAGATCACTGCTACACCTGGAGGAGAGCAGGAACACTGTGAGGGTCATGCTCTTTGACTGTGGAGTCCTTTGAATACGACCTCAAGCTTCAGCCCACGTTAACATTTAGCTCAGCCTCACAGAGCTGCTGGCGTGGCGGTAGAAGAGCCGATTTCTACAGTAACTCACAGTAGCTGTGGCTGCAGCTCCACTTCCCACGTCCACGTTACAGTCTCTGCGTTAGAGATGTGGGTAGTATGTGCAATGAGGTGCAGTGTTTCTCGCCGCCATGATTAAGACATACCTACTTCTTTGGTGATTTGTTTTGCATCTACAAAACCTCCATACCAAACACAGAACAACACAGTAGTTTTACAACCTTTCTGTTTGTCTCTACCATGTGTGGATAAATGGCCCCTTCAGGCGTGAAAACACAACAAAAACCAAACATAAGAAAGATGTTCACCCAAACCAGACTCAGTTCTTGAGGGGGGGTTTCATTTCACAGATTCCATGTCGGTTCATGCTGCTCTGGAAGTGGCTCAGACAAATTTTTGGAATCACTGAGGTTGAGATAGTTGAGGTATAATTATACATGTGGTTCTTTGTCAAATCACCAAACTGAGCATTCCTGCAGAGTTTTTTATGGGTCAACCACACACACACACACATTTATATTCCTTGGAATACTTTGTCACTTTTGGTGCAAGCAATTTTTGTTGTTGGCTTCTAGCAGGGATGCACACTTCAAAGCAGACAAGTATATCTCAGTACACAGACACAGGGAGATAAATATCTTTGACAGACTGTACGCACACACACACACACGCACAGCATTAAAATATATTCTGTAGTTTATACACACACACAAAAACACGTTCTTTAAAACTCATTCTTAGATGCACGTTTCAAAGCATGCAAATAATTTGGTGGAATGCAGACACACACACACACACACACTTGTACGCATCCCCTCGAGTACCCTGTCACTATTGGACGTACACATCAAAGCCTACAATGCCTGTTATGTGTGTGGCGACAGACAGTAATTAACTGGGAACATCCCAGTGGGACCAGTACTGACTGACTCCATCAATCACAGCCAATCTGCTCCAACCACTGGAATGTCTGCAGGGAGCTTGCATGCTAACACTTCGTTAACACGGGAGTGTACGTTAGGGTGTGTTTGTGCTTGACATGCATAACAGCATATTTGTTTGGTATTTAACATGCTTAATCATGTATTAGCAATCTGTAAACAAATTTTCTCATCATTCCCACCCGACAGTGTGGAGTTGTTGCTGTGGGAAGAGACGGAAACTATCAGAGAATCACTTCTTATAAGCAACTAGCTCAACTACAGAGCTGCTGAAGGACTTTGCGTCTTATTTTTAAACTCTTGTCTCTGCGTGAATTATATCATTGATTAAATATGCAGCAGGGTGATCAGAAACATTTTTAAGATACGAGTTATGCGTCCTGGTGGTCTGTGGGTTAAGGCTTCAGTCATGAACTGCAACATTTCCAGTAAAATTCCCTACAATTGTCTCCTGGGTTAGAGTTCTGCCAGCACCCTGGTGAATACGTTTCTAATTAGCAGGCGATTTCCAAATCTTGGATGTCTGAGCATCCCTGAATGCATCATCAGGGAGTTTTCAAAATGGCAAACAGAGCTAGCACAAGACATAAACACCATGGTTTGTGTTGCTGCACCTGTTTTATACATTTCACAGTAACGAGACATGGATGCCATTTGAAGTCTACGGAAATCCTCTAACTGATCAAATATAGATCGATTCGTGCAAAATACAGGTGTACACTCGCAGACTGAATCTGATCTGTTCAAGCAAAACACACACACACACGCACACACGCACACATTTGGTGGCGACAGACAGTAGCCAAAGGTTATTTGTGTGTGTTTGAGAGAGACAGCGGGGGGATATGAAGGGGTTAAGCAGGGAAGTGCTGGAGCCAGAGAGATTGACCCAGACATGACCTGTCTATGAGAACATGGTTTAACCCCTCACTCACTCTCACACACACACACACACACACACACACACACACACACTGAGCAGCTCATCCTGAAAAAGATGGAGAGATGGAGGACGAGATAGACGAGAGATGGCATGACTCGTTTTTACTGCTGAAGTTGTAATATAATTTGTAATAATATCCTCCAACTTCCTGTTATGTCACAGCCCGGTCACCAACGTGACGTAGAAATTTCAATACATTCAGATTCACGTGTGCATCATTTATAACGCTCCTCTTCTTCTTTCCAGTGGTCCAAAATGTGGTACAAGTAACACTCGCCTGCTGCTCTGAGCTAACAGCAGCTACAGATTACTTACCTGTCCATCACAAAGCTCTGTCATTAACTGAGAGTTGAGGTGCAGAGTGGGAAAGCATGTTTACGTCTTCACACGTCAGTGCAAAGTGATTTTAATGGTAGAAAAGTTACACAATGTTTCTTTAAAGGTTTTGGTGCAGGTTAACTGATTTCTTTGGAATAAAAGACAACAAAGTATGGTGGGAAAATAAGTGCAATTAAAGTAATTCATGTGACTTGGATCTCACACAAGGAGAAATTGTGCGCTGAGAAAGAAAATCTAAACCCAAAGTGCTTCGTGCAGCAGCCGCTAGTCCAGCCTCGGAGTTCAGTCTGACCTCAAAGTTACTCTCTGGCGTTCAACCAATCAGATAACAAATCATTGCCGGTTTAAGAGCACATTGGCCGTGAACAGGCTGAAATGGGGCCTATTCCTCATCATCAGTTTAGATTGTGTTCAAGATTCTGTGTGTGTGTGTGTGTGTGTGTGTGAGCGGGGGGTGGGCATGCTGAAGGGAGGAGGGAGTTTCTGTAAGTGTTGAAATCATTCTCATAATTCCTTGTTTATGATTGTTAATTATTTGTGTGTGTGTGTGTGTGTGTGAAAATCACAGTCATAATTCTGTTTATCTGTGTGAAAGTTTGTGCGTCTGCAAAAACACACATATAATGGTGTTTTTGTTATCATAGCCTACACCTTATTTTGGGTTTTGTTTGTGTACACGGATAACCATTTTGTTGTGTGTGTGTGTGTGTGTGTGTGTTTTGTCTCTACATGTTAAGTTGCCTTGTTGGAACAAACGAGCTGCAGTCTGCAGACTGCCGCTCCGCTCTGCTCTCTCTGTCTTTGAAGTCTCCCGGGCTCGTGGATCAGATGATCCATAGAGAAGCAGCAGAGTTGTTTATGAGCTGTGGATGAAAAGCATGTCATTGCATTTGTTGTGTGTGTGTGTGTGTGTGTGTGTGTGTGTGCATATGTTGCTTTGGTTACGTCTTGGCATTGACATCAGACCTCCGTAAAAACCTCTGAGCTGATGTTGAACCTGTGAACTGCTGGCCCCTCTCTGCCTCGTGCTCTGACTCTTTGTGCTGTTTGCTCTCTGAAGGAAGAGATTGCCGGGCGGTCGCAATATTCAAAGAGAATTCTGTCCAATTTTGTCCCTGAAAACTGACCCAAAATCACAAGAACCTGTGTTTTTCTAAAAGTACAATCATCCTTAATGATCAACTGAAGCAGAAACAGTTTCAAAGTGCCTGGGGAATCTTTTAATTACAGTTTATCAAGTCTCAGCGATAATAGAGACCACAAAGAGTTTCTACCGTGCTGCTACCTACTGATCAATCCTATGTAGAGTGTGTGTGTGTGTGTGTGTGTGTGTGTGTGTGTGTGTGTGTCCTCAGGGTCAGACACACATTGGACTGTTTATGTTTGCTATGGCAGCGATAAAGTTTTGTGTGTGTTTGTTTGGTTAAGATGAGCTGATGGGATAAAATGACACACACACACACACACAGGGTCGTGCTCAGACTGTCAGTGCTGTAGCTGTTAATGAGCAGATGTCGCCAAAACTCACTGTCATCCTGCTCATAGTGTGATGATGAGCTCATGCTAACACAGACAAACCCACTCTGCCTGCCCGGCCTTCATCACTGTGATGAACTGTTAAACACATAAACCCACATTTTAAGATGTGATCGTGTTTAACAAGTCAGAGGAACACTGCAGCAGTCACTGTTACTATTAAACATAAAAAACACACACAAACAACGGAAACCGAACACGACTGGAACGCGCTCGTTGTTGGTGTTGTTGGTGGTTTGTGACTCATGAACTTTTTTGAACTTAGTTTATTATCCATCACTGGTGTTGGAAAACGCGTGTCCTGGAAACAGCTTCTGTTGTCGCCTCTGCTACTTGTGACGTTTCGGTATTTGGTTGTGTTTTGTGTATTTAGTCAGCACGTTCTCTTCAAAAATACGACGCTGTGGGTGCCGCTTTAGCTCTAGCTCTAGCTCTAGCGTCTTTACTGGATGTGCTGTGTCAAGCTGTCACTCATCTAGCTTTTGATAGGTTAGGAGAGGTTTAGCCTTAAGAACTACTTATTCCAAAAAAAGACATTCCGTATTTTAACTTTCGTAGCCTGCAGAACTTAAAAGAAGTCTTTGTTAGTCTTCTGGGTGAATGTCAGCTCGTGTTTGTTCGACCCATCTCTCCACCTCATCCTCCTCCCATGTGCAGATTTCTCATTCTTGATTCTGCATCATCGACTTTGGCAGCACATCAAGCCTTGAAGCTACACAGGTGTATTCAGACGTGACACTAGATTGGCACCTACAAAAACTTCCCCCCACAGCTCCAGTGTTCTCAGTGATTAAATTCGATGCGGTGTGGCTCAGATGTGCTGTTTGTACAACTGGGAAAAACAAACGAGCCAATCAGGGCTTTGCATGTGAGATCGCGGTTGAGTTCGGTTCAGCTTCGTTTCCAGGTGTTTTCTGTTGCAGCCTCGACATCAGAGCCTCTCATGGAAATGAATGTGCGAGCCGTGTTGTTTTTGGCACGTGCTGTTGACGGTCTGGATACAACCAAATCCAGCGTTCTTCATAAAATGGCCAACATACGAGCCGCTGATGTTACAGCACTGCAGCTCTTTAACAGGTGGTTCAGTCCAGTCCAGCAGCTCTCCTCCTCTTCCTGTCATGGATCCATTTTCTCAGACCGCGCTGTTGTTTTTCTCTCTTTCATCCACCCACTCTCTCCTTCTGTCCTCTCTCTTCTTCTCTCCTTACCTCCTTCTCTCCTCTCCTTACCATCTCCTCCCTCCCTCCGTCTCTCACAGAGCCAACACTGAGCGTGGTTACAGCGTACAGTACATAAACCTGTCATCACGTAATGTCATTACTTTGTCATCCAGCTCAGAAGCACTCTTTTTTTTTCTTTTAATGTATGTTGTCTTTTTTCTTTTCATCTATCTGTTTTCACTTCACTCACTTCCTCTTCATTTCCTTCCTCCTTTCTTTCTTCCCCCGCTTTCCATCAGTTCTTCTTTTATTTTTCCTTCCTTGTTTTTTTCTCGTCATTCTTTCCTAAAGGTTTATGTCCTCTCTCTCTCTCTCTCTCTCTCTCTCTCTCTCTCTCTCTCTCTCTCTCTCTCTCCTCCTGTTCTTCACACACACTCCAAACAAATCCACACACACACACTCACACACACCCAAACTGCTTTGCACATGTTAAACTTGGCTCAGACTCTCAGAGAGCTGGAGCAAACCTGCTGAGTGCATGTGTGTGTCTGCTGTACACATTTTATCTTGTACTGTGTGTGTGTGTGTGTGTGTGTGTGTGTGTGTGTGTGTGTTTAGCATCTTAACAGAGCGGAATTAAAGTTATGAAGTTAAAGTCATCTTTTCCGCTCTGTCTGACAGTATCTTCATACAGTGAAACACCAGAAGGGCCGCTCAGATTGGGTCGTCTGCTCTGCGGACCGCTCCAGCAGCCCATTGTACAAAAACAAGAGAGAGACACACACACACACAGCTACACACAGCTCACATCCTCAGTTCAGTTGATCAGCAGCTCAGCTGTTAGCCGCTGAAGACAAAAATGAGAAGTTAAGTGAGGTTTGGCTTTATCTGGAGCTTTTTGTTGAAACATGTTGAATGTTTGGGGCGGGGCATCACAAACAGTCTTACATGGTAATGATTAGTCGGTTATGAGTTAGTCAGCACGAGCAAATTACAGACTAATCACCGTTTCCAGACCATTTTTCTGACACATGGATCAGATGAAGCTGAAGTTGTTTCAATCAAGTTGAATCTTTTTTAAATTCCTCGTAGCTGTTAATGTGAGCATGAATGGTTGTTTGTCTGTGTGTGTCAGCCCTGTGATGAACCGCTGACCTTCAGGGTGTCTCAGCTGGGATTGGCTCCAGTGCCCCTGATAAGGAGGAGCGGTATTCCTGATGTGCATCATTTACAAATCAGCTAAATTACATATTTTGTATGTGTGGAAACACTGAGCTCTCTCTCAGCGTGGTGGAGTTCCTGTGTTTGCATCATATTATTTCATTTTAGTGATCTTTGTGAACAATGTCCAAACATCTGAAATATCAACTTTAAGTTGTTCCACTTCAGCTAACCTGCTGTTTCTCCTTCTTCTCCCCTTTTCCTCTCTCATCCCTGCTCTCCTTCTTCTCCTCGTCCATCCTCCGTTTTTAACTCTCACATTTGTCTCTCAATCGTCTCTCCTCCTCTCCACTTATCTGAAGTCAGCAGCCTCAGCCTTCCCCCGTCCAGCCCTTTGCTGAATCCCTTTTTTCTCTCTTATCGTTCCTCCCCCTCTCTCTCTCTCTCTCTCTCTCTCTCTCTCTCTCTCTCTCTCTCTCTCTCTCTCTCTCTTTCTTTCTTTCTTTCTTTCTCTCTCTCTCTCTCTCTCTCTCTCTCTCTCTCTCTCACTCTCTCTATCTCTCTCTCTCTCTGAGCGGTCGGTTTGTTTTTTCTTTGTTTGTTGTTGTTTTTTCTCAGCAGCCACAACTGTTACAAACACACACACACACACACACACACACACACACACACACACACACACACACACTCTTGTGTCGAGTGTGCCTCTGGTACTGTGTGCGTCAGAATGTGTGTGTGTTTATGGAAACATAGAGTCTTGCTGATGTTCCCACCCTGATAGCCAGGTGTCCTACTGACACAAGCCTCCCAAACACAGCAGATTAAAATGGCACCCGCCCCGAATCATCATCAGAAACACGCTCAGAGATGACGGTGGGGGAATTTGCAAAAAAAAAGATGACGTCATCTGGCCTTTCCTGCTCGCCCATCCATCTCTCCCCCACGTCTTCCCCACACAGATGCCGTAAATAACCACGCACACACACGAGCGAGCGTCCACAGAGATCTGACATAGCAGAGATGAATGTGAGGGAGAAACAAAGTGTGAAAAGCAGATGGAGAAAAAGAGAGCTGATAAGAGAGGGCAAGCCGGTGATGTCAGCCCATAAAAACACAAGAGAGCGAGAGAAGATGTGGAAAGTGTCTGAGGTCATTTCCTCATAACTCACTTCACGCAGCATCACTTCAGAGACGCAGTGGCCTGAAACTCTATCCTCAGCTGTCCGTCTTCAGGTCGTTGTCTTCACACAGAAGCAGTCCTCAGTCTACAGAGTTTCACCTCTTCAGCTGCCAAGGATTCACAGTCAAGTCCTTCAGCATAGTTCAGATGATCTCAACCACACCCACCTGTCCGTACACTCACCGCAGCGTCACGTACAATAAATCAGCAATCAGCGAAGCTGTCAGTCGCTTTGAAAACCTTCTGACCGATTGTTTGTTCACACTTCCCTGTCAAGGTTTTTCATTTGTTTTCCTACAATACACACTCCAGCCAGCCAACCCAGTGCCTATCTGTTTTATGGTGCTGCCACGGCACTGAAAGCACGTGGTTATGGTCGAGGGGGGAAAATCCTGGTTTTGGTTGGATATTGAAAAAAAAAGCCAACGATGATTGAAGCATGACTTTTTAAACATTCAACCAAAACCACAATCTTCCCCAAACTGTAACCTTTACTAGTCTAAAACTATGAACATGTGGGACGCAGCACTTGAAGGTCTCCAGTGTCAAAGACTTGCGGTTTTGTACGCCCAGCTATCCACGCGGACCTCCTCCCTGTGACTTCGGTGTGATTTAAGGACGTGACGCTTTGTTGATCAGAAACATTGGCAGTCAGACCAGTTAAAATCAGATTTTCTAGATGATGGATGAGGGTGATCCATTTATATTGTGCTGATTAAAAAAAGCTGTCACTTAGTAGATTCTGCCTTGTCATAATTTAATCTCAAGAAAATAAAACAGTGTCATAGCTCATAAAAATGAACAGGAAGTCCTGACTGCCTGGAAGGAAGAAAAAACAAACGAGGAGTAGATGAAGAGAACAGGAAGAGATATCTGTTTAAAAGAGAGGAGAGAACACACACACACACACTGTTTCTCTTGTCTGCTAAGCACCATCTAAATGTAATGCTAGAGTTAGCACTGCAGGTAGGAAGCCTGAGATAAATGGACCACATCTCCTTCTGCTCTGTGTGTGTGTGTGTGTGTGTGTGTGTGTGTGTGTGTGTGTGTGTGAGAGAGAGAGAGTGTTCAGTTTCAAATTTCTTTAGACATTAAACATTCATCATCTTGTTTTATATCTGGAATGATACTTCAGATGTTTTCAGTAACGTGTCCTCTCTTTTAATCTCTTATATTTACTATATAAGACACTTCATCAGGAGAACATCAGGACTTACTTACTACGAAATAAGATTTTTTTTTTAAATTCTGATTTAATCTTTATTTAATCAGGCAGTCCCGATGAGATTAAGACGTCTTCTGAGACAGACCCAAGAACAAGACACACAGAAACAACACAATAAACAAGGAATTCATAAAACCAGTTACAGGAATCACAACAGACATGAGATAAATCATTTCAAATCTCTGAGGGGCTCTCTGCACTTCATTCCCTTTAAAAAGGTGCTTATGAATCCAGTTCTGGATTCATAAGCACGTACATGAGGGAAGTCGAAGGTTTCGAAGTGAACGTGTGCTGTAGTTATTAGATTTAAAAAGAGTAGAGATGGTCTGGAAGCTTTAGGAATTAAAAACACTACATTACTGTAAGGAAGTCCAACCAACCTTTTCATCCAGAGAACGAGTACGAAATGTGTCTCCCGTGATGAAGCGTGATGCGCTGTGATACACAGAGTTTGACTGCTGATGGAGCATAGTCAACATACAGACACGATGCTGGACATGAATCTTGAGAGATTGTCTGCTGTCAAGCCAGATTCCTTGGGATTTGTATGGCTCAGTCAGAGTTACACGGGCGCTGATTAAAGTCTTAATGCTATGACAGTCAGAGTTACTGATGGAGGTGAGGAGTACAGTGGGCCGGGTCTTTACGGAGCGATAAAAAGCATTAGTATAAATTGTTATGTGGCAAAAGTTACGCAGAATGTTTATCTGATAAGATGACGGGAGTTTAGTTTAGTCCTGTGTGCTCAGTAAAAGTCTGACCTTTGACACTTTATTGTTCTGAATACAGGAAATCAACCATGTTAACACAATACTTCACACATTACAGAGGGTGTGTGTGTGTGTGTGTGAGAGAGAGAGAGAGGGTGCAGAGTGGAGAGTCTGTTATAGTTTAGCAGATTTATGGCATGAGGGATACAAAAAGTTCAATGTTAGATAAATAAGTTATATGCTCTCTGTGTCTCTCTCTCTCTAGGACACACTGTCGTCTTTGTTCCCATTGTACCAGAGCAAATATACACTATGTGCTTAACCAGCACCACACACACACACACACACACTTCATAGGGTGCTCACTCACTCTCTTTCTTTAAATAATTCTCCGTCTTATTGTGATATTTAACCAACACACACGTACAGTTTGCACGCACCAACATCCGTTCACACAAGCCCTTAACAAACAATGCTAAACCGCCAGCTCATAAATAATCAGCACTGCCAAACCATGCAAGTGTGTGACTGAGTGTGTGTTTCTACTACATCAACATGGTATGTAGTTGTGTCCTGGCTGGCAACCAACGGGTACGTCCTATCAGGATTAGCCTGGAATGTACACACTTCCTCTCCCGTCTGTCTCTCCCTCCCTCTCTCTCTCCTTCAGGCTGCCTCTTCTTTCTCTGTTTCTGTTGGTAAATCTCACGATCTGTGGCAGTTCCAGGGTCGTTTTACTGTTTGGTTTTCAACTTGGACTGTATATTTTTACTGTTTTGGTCAAAATGAACCTTTAATTTAAAAGTTAAATGTCTTTCTGCCTCCCTGTCGCTCCTCTCCTGATTTTTTGACACCTGACTCAGTGAATTCTGAGTTTATTTCAGCCAAACCAGAGTTAGTGATTCTTGGAACAGAGAGATGTCGAACCAAGGTTTTATTTCACTTGTCACAAGTGTCTTTTTTTTTTTAGTTTTGTCAGTGATGTCTGGTGGCTCTGAGTATTATGTTTTAACTGCTGTTTCTGGTTAAACAAAAACCTTTTCCACCATGTTCTTAGTACAGTCTGTGTATCAGTGGCCCGGACAGTGTGCAGTCTTCCTGAAGGATTACACACACACAGCCCATTTCATTGCCACAGCACTCTCGCTCAGTACCGGACTGATTTCAAAAACAAAAAACTGAATATTGATAATAACATAGAAGTTAAACTTTCATGTTGAAAATAATTTTGGCTTCTGTAACTCGCTCGTTTTTGCACCAGCTTCAGTGCAGAAAATGTTCCAGTGTCAAATTTTCTGCCAGTTTTCTTGAAGGAATAGTTCGATATTTTGGGAAATACAGATGTTTTCTTGCCAAGGGTAAGAGACTAAAAAAAAAAAAAAAAAAGATCTATACCACGTTGTTAACTGCACATTATGTTTGGAGCTAGAACCAACAGGCAGAAGTGGGAAACAATGTTCATACATGTATCATGTTTGTTTAATTGACACAAACAGAAAAGTAAAAGCTACAAGTTGTGGTTTTTAGGAGGTGCTCCTTGCTGGAGCTGTATGTTGATGAATAACAGTTCATCCGTCTGCACAGTATTTTTGTGTAGCATCTCTTTCTGCTGTTTGCCTGCGAGCTCACGGTGATGACAAAGACTCCAGGAAGTATCTGCATCCGGCATGAAATAGTTTCAGCATGTACGTCCCTGTAAAAGCAGAACTTGTTGATTTTTACATATGCGTTTGTTTACGGCTTGAACAGTCTGTATGATCTGGCTCCATGCTGGACGTGCACACACGAGAGCTGACTGAGCTGATCCCTCAAAATGTAAAAACTGCTTCTCTACACATTCGTCTGTTTGCCCCACATTTATTTCACACATACAGAGCACCAATGTACACTGCCCACATCGAGCCAATGTGATGTTTTTACATTAATCAGCCGAACTATAACCAGACTGTGTTTACTTTGAATTTCTTGAGGGGTTAAATAAATATTAGGAGCCTGGAACCATTTACACACACTGGTTTGGTGTTTTAGAGGAAACTCTTCTCTTCCTCTGACTGGGGATGTGGCCACAGGGAACATAACCTTTTCCCCCCTCAGAGTGATGTAGTGTATGTATGGTCTGTGTGTGTGTGTGTGTGTGTACGTTTGAGAAAGAGCTCCATAAAGGCTGCTGGGATGATTTCCTCTCCTCTGTAAGCACACTCTCTCTCTCCCATGACCATCTCCTCTACCTGGAGACCTCTCCGTCTTCCTACCTGTCTGTGTTTGTGTATATCCGCCTGTCTGTCTCAGTTCACTACCTGCCTGGCTGATCAGAGCATGTGATGATCTACAAGAAACTGATCCAATCCTGCCAGCCATCGTCACAGTCTTAATATCGTTTCAAGTCAAGTGAAATCAGCTTTGCCATTATTTTTTCACCCCCTGCCTCAGCTTCTGTCCATATTCTGTCCATATTCCACAAATCCAAGGCCAGTTGGGCTTTTGCCATAAGGGCAGCGTCTCTGTGGAGCTCCCTGACCTACACTGTGTTTTTGTAATCACATCTCATGCAGCCCTATGGAGATAAAGTTTTTCTTATAAAGTTACAGCCTTTATAGCTTAGTTAAACAGTCACCAAACATTTGGACATCAGACGAGGTCAGGAGGTCGGTGAAAGGCAGCGTGCCGACGCTCTCGGAGAAGACGGGCGACGAGGCTCATTATGAACCTGCTGACGTGCAGATTCTAAAAAGCCGTCTGGGACAAACCAGCCGGCCGTCTCATCGTCTACTGAGCACCTGGACTTTAAGTTATTTGGGGGTCTGGTTGACCCTCTTTCTTTCTCCCCCTTCTTCTTTTCTTCTCAGACCCCTTTATAGGCTTATTCATAGAGTCATCCCTCTCTTAAATGGCACCTTTCCTATTATCCTCAGAACAAAGGCCTGTTTAAGTAGCTCACACACTCACACACACACACACTCACACACACCAGGGTCAGAGATAAATGGTGTCATTAAACAGGGGTAGTGAGGACTTCCTGGCCTCTCATAGGCCTCATGAGCCCTGAGAGTGTGTGTTCATATATTTCACCACGTTGCACACACTCAGCACACTATATTTGAGCATTCAGATATTTTACCCTATCTCTCTCACACACACACAGACACACACACTGGTGGCAATCCATCACATCCATGAAAGGACCATTTAGAGTCAGTGGTGAGAGACAGACGGGCTGGGAGAGAGAGAGACGGGCAGGGTGGGAGTGTTTGGTAAAACGACCCCAGAGGCAGAAAACTGTATGATACACTTTTTAAGAAGTTTTTAATTAATCAGAGGGCGTAGTGCGACATATTTTTCGTCCTAATCAGTACCCTAATTACGCCTCTGTGCTGTGTTGATGTGATGGTTATGTATTAGCATGTAGCGTAAACCCCTGTGGCTGTATTGTTCATGTTTGGACAGTTGATTTGACACTTTTGAGGCAGATTTACAGTCAATCCGTCAGGGTGAACACGTCACTCCTCCTTTCAGACTTTACAGCTTTAGCATAAATATTCCCACTAACACGTGGGACTCCATCCTGGAAGTTCAGGGTGAGATCTTAGCAACGTTTAAATATGGGTTTCTGTACCTGGACCACACTTCGGAGCCCAAAGCACACATGTTTGGATATGATACAGTAAATTACCCCCAGTTTCTTAACTGCCCATGGAAAGTTTCCAGCAATTTCCCTGAAACTTACCACCCCTTTGCAACCCTAAGCGGCAGCAGTTGCATCTGGAGCCTGAGGACAGGTCGTTAACATGCAGGTAACTGTTCATTAACAGCACTGACACTGACGTAGCTGTCACGAACAATGGGAGAGAAACGCGTGAAACCCAGCGCGAGCTGCGAGGCCTCCATCGAAGACAATGACTTTCATTCTTCTGCTGCTGCTGCTGAGTGTGACCGCCACGGTGCTCAGCGCTTTACTACCGACTGTAATTACCGACTGACTGACTGTAATTATAACAAACATATTTTGGTGCATGTGACAGTGTGTCAGTCAATGAGACTTTCATTTGGTGACCTTGAGAAGCCTGTTAAAACACTTAGACTTGAACCAACACGAGATGTGACAGGAATTTTATAATTTCAGCACATTAACTGAGCTAAACACAAATCCACTGAAAGTGATTTAATTGGTATGAATATGAGGCAAAAGTGCAAGTTTTTTTTAACATCCTTTTTTTAGTCGTTAGTCACAAGGGGTTGATTTTTTTCAAAGGGGGATTTTTCAGGAAAGAAATGTGATGATCTGTCGCTTTTTCTTCATCCAGTTTGGGTTGTGCAGACCAAAGATGATGTATTCATATGAGATATAGGAGTTATTTCAAATGTTTCAAACTGCATGTGTTTTGATTCAGTACAAATTTTGTTTCCACGTCTGAATCTGTGTGCTTCCTGAAGCAGATCAATATGTTCAGCATGTTTGGGTTTGATTTTATCTGCCATATTAGCAGCTTCCTCTGCGGTACTTCATAATAAATCATATTATACTTACAAGAGACACAGATTTCTTTTTTTTCTATTGGTGGAAGCAGATTTCAGATTTTAAAAATACCATTTGTGGATTGTTTTTTATGATCAGCAGCTCCATCACATTTCACGCCCCTCAGCTTTCTATTAGCAGACAGCAGAGCGTCGTCGTTATCAGTGGCTACTCGTTGCAGGAAATCCAACAACATTTGTTCGTGTTAGAGGACGTAAAGACCTGATAAAAGTTAACCTTCATAATATTTCTCCATAGCAGGCAGCTGATTATCAGGACAGCAGAGAGCTGAAATCATATTCACTGAAACTGACAATGCAAACCGCTGTACGCACTAACCACGGGGGTGTGTGTCGAGCGAGTTAGGAGGGGGATCAGCTTCAAAGCCGCCTCAGTCCTCACAACTTATCCATCTCCATCTGTGAGTGTGACGGCAGTATAAATACATGGCTTTTTTTTTTTTTACCGCATGCGTGCCTACATATGTTAATGCATACATGTATGATATTTCATCTAGGTTCATGTATTCCACACCGAGCACATACACGGTCATTTTCAGCTCCTTATTTATGTTAAACACACACACATGCAGCGGGGGTGGTGATGGTTTAACGTCTGCTGATCGCTGGAATCAGGATTTAAGAGGCCATCTGCATATTGTATAAAAATCAGGCAGCGCTCCTACATTCCTATTTTTAATTTAATTTAATCTGATCTATTGGAGAAGTCGGCCTCCTGATGTTTTTCCAGATGCAGTCTGTATTGGAGTTGGACGTTCAGTCTTCAACATCAGTTTGCACAAAAGTCGCCATTTCACACTGAGGCGATGCACACTTGTACCGGTCAGTATTGTAGCATTGTAAAATGCAGCATACAAATTCATTCTCTCATATTCTTCCTGTAAAACTGAGCCCAAACTAAACACAGGGTGGGAGTGGCGGCTCGTTTTGACAAATAAATGTAATGGTTGAGTTTATTTTTCTGGAAGCAGGACTGACTCACTACCTTTGAAGTCCAAATCTGTGTCCAGTCCCCCATTATTTATATTCCTTTAGTCCATAAGTGTCCATAAATCAAAACAAAATAGTTTTTCTCTCTCCCTGTAGATGTGCTGTCTCTCAGACTTAAATCTAATGTGTGAATCAGAATTGATTTGTTGTTCGATCTCGTCTATTTTTCATACAGTATCTTCGCAGAGTTGTGCCAGAGGAATGAAAGGCCTGGCAGGTTGAGGAAGGTCGACGCAAATCATTTTCTGATGTATTCTAGAACATTCCTGAAAAACAAATATATAAATACATTGAGATGCCACAGCCAAACACACACACAGATCACAGCCTGTGTGATCACACAGTCAAAGACTCCCAGTGTGCTTTTGTTAATTGGAGGACAGAGAGGCTGGCTTTGTGTATCAGTACCACACACACACACACTCACACACACACTCACACACACATCAGGCAGTTCTGGTAACATATCATGCAAGCAAATACAGTGACATCTGATTCTTTGTGCCCCGTGGGTTGAAGCTGGATCAGTGTCATCACCTGTAGTGGATGAAATGAGAGAATATTTTTATGTGTCAAATCCACGACATTCCTGGAGTATAAGCACGTGTTGTGTACAGAGACGTTTCTGCTTACATGAACGAATATTTCACAGATGTTAATTAGCACTCACAGTCTTCCTTCGTGAAATGGAGCCACGCTTTGGATCCTCTCCACCATGACTCGGCTGTTTTGCAATGTGCAACTATCAGAAAAACATGTCGGCATTGATGAACACAATTTATAAGCTCCGAGGCGACCGTTTTTACGATGGGTTGGACAATTTGGAACCAGAAACATCCCTGAGCAAATTACAGTTTCACGTATCAGTTATTTCTGTTCACTCAACTCTTGAAACTGAATTCATGATCAGATTTTGGTATTTGTGACTTATTCTGTGATGAAATTTTGTCCATTTTCATTAGTTTTCTGTTCGAATTGTACCAAGAAATTCTTAAAAAGATGTTTGTGTTTCGACTGAATGAAACATTGAAGCAGAAAAATCTGTTCATATTTAACAAAGTCGTGTGCGAGAAAACAGTTTGACTTCTGTTGAGACCGTAAAATAATTATTCTGTCGTCACTAGAAAAACAAAAACTGACACATAATCACATGCATGACCTCCATGAGAATAACATTTTCTCACCTCACACAGTCGCACTGTATCTGCTGTAATTCACACAAACAGCAGGACACACGCACTCACACACACTCACACACACACTAAGCCGGTGGCAGGCTGCTGAATTGATAGAGAGAGAACAAACAGAGAGTTGTTTGCTTTAGAAAAGTGTCACAACCTTCATTCATCTTCACACACACACACTTAATTTCACTGTTCAGACACTGCTTGTTTTCTTTGAGTTCTCACACACACAAACATTCACTCACATGCCCCATAATTCTTATGTTGCACACACACACACACACACACACACACACACAAAGACAGCAGTATTCCCCTTCACACATTCACACAAAACCATAAGTCACCATCTCCTCACACACGTGTGGACACGGCTGCTGTCGACACACACACACACACTCATACGCTGCAGCGCTGAGTTGAGAGGAGTGTGTGTGATAAGTTGGATTATGAGAGTGTGTTATCTGTTGTGTCAGCGCTGTCTTTAACACCTCCTTCCTCCTCTTTGTCTCCGCACAGTAAAAATATCCCTGCAGGGTCCCTGAATGAACTCTGAGGCTCCAAATGTTCCTTATCTGTAAAACACTCAATGATAACTACTATATACTAACTATTTAACCAGTCTTGATTAGATGTTGTGTATTTGTGCATGGGAGGAATGCAGAAACGCCTGATGTGCACACATTATTTAGCACAAGCACTCAACTCATTTAGGAAAACTGGTAAGGCTTACGAAGCCTTTCTGGAGTCAGGACGTGATGTAGTTAATATTTAAAGTTTTAGGCAAAGGTTTAGGCAACAAAAGTACCTGGTTAGGTTCAGGAAAAGATCCTGGTTTTGGTGATGTTGACCTTTGATTTAACGTGACTCACTTTTTAATTCACAGTTCCCCAGTTTTAGTTTTAGCGCCGCAGGACAGTTGTCAAAAAATAGAGACAATCATAAAATGTTTTATGGCCAAAATACTGAATTGTTATAACAAAACAGACAAAAACAGTTGCATGACCTCAAGGCATCATGTGATCATGTGTTTCACTGCTGAGGTATTAAACAGCCGTGCTGTTCTGCTCATTCAGTCACATATTTAATATGCTGACTGTTTTTCTTAATCTGACTTTAAAGCTGACCTCCTAAAATTGGAGGACTTTGTCATAAAGGAGATTCCCACACCTTGAACCCAATATGTGTCTTAAGTGAAGCTTAAAGTCTGAATTATCCAGTGTAACCTAACCACCAAACGTCTGTGCCTGTACAAATACGAGCTCCGGTGTATGTTAGCAAATCATTAAACATTAATCTTCAGTTAACGTTCGGCCCAGATCGAGCTGACAGTCCAGTGTTTGTTGAGATTTTTTTTCCCACAATTCAACACGCTTCCTGTTTCCTGTTTAGCTCCTAACCTTATCGCAAACTGTAAATTTAGGACTGTGTGTGACTGTGTGTATTTTGGTTAGTTCCTCACTTGATTAGATTAGCCAAGGTAAGATAAATGAGTCAGACAATGGGGCCGTCTGTGTGATCTTTGGTCGGCTCTTTCTTTACACCCCCGCGTCGTTCTGTGTCTCGGAGTGTATTTTTGGCTGTGTATACATGTGAAGTGTTGTGAAATGATAGGATTCTCCACTCTCTTATGATGATGATGAGTATCTTCAGCCGTAAAGAGGACAGGCTGACTGCCAGACACCCTCTACAATTAGACTACAGTGACCACAACAGCCACACACTCACAGCCTATACACCCGGGATACGTGCTATACTCAGTGTACGCAGCGAGATAGAGGATCACAGTATATTTACTACAAACATGAGTGTGTTGAATGGAAGCGTGTATTCTTTCAAGCTTGCACAGATCTAAATCTGACATTCCCTACGCTTATTGACTCCCACTGAAGATGAAAGTCTTTAAACGCATCTTAAAATATCGTTTCATTTTCTTAACTCACACAGTCATTCCTAATTTCCTCAAACAGAATTTTTTTTTGTTACTCAAACAAGAAGAGAAGAGAAGAGCCATGTTTCCATCAGTGTATTCTGATGCATTTTGAAGTGTCGCGTTAGAAAAGTTTGATCACGGTGGCTAATCAGTTTGGGCTGTTTTTTGCTGTTAATGAGCTGAATGCAAAGAAGATTCTTTCACCACCGTCCGACAGTATATTTATGAACATGAATTTGATACACACGAATTGCAAATGCTGCAGTTTGACTTTGTAAACGCTGCACGGCTGTGAGAGAGTGTGAATTTTCCAGGTGCGTGTGTTTGCACTCGGATTTAAAGACGCATACTTTGGAACTCGTGCATTTCTCTGCAGGTGTATGCATGCACGGATACGACCGTGTGAGCTGTCTTCGTTAAGGTTGGTCTGTGTAGTGTGTACACAGTGTGTGTGTGTGTGTGTGTGTGTGTGGAATGCAGACTGCCACCAGAGCCTAGATTTACTGGCGGAAGCACACTGCCAAGAACAGGAGTGGTCAGATTAATCATTGTGTGTGTGTGTGTGTGTGTGTGTGTTATAGCCATTGTGGAGGTTCCAGTTAAACACATAAGTTAACAGTGTGAAATGACTTGTTTTGGATATTTTGTAGATTCGGAGATTAAAAAGTAAATTTGGCTTTTCACTGTTGAAGAGAATATTTATTCTACCTGCTTGTTTGGTCAAGTTAGCGTGTGTGTGTGTGTGTGTGTGTGTGTGTGTGTGTGTGTGCCTGCGCGTGCACATGGGTGTGGTGAATTGGCTTGAACGTGTATGTAAACCAAAAATAAGCACATTCTGTGTGTATGTGTGTGTGTGTGTGTGTGTGATGAGCAGTATATTTTGCTGGATCACTTAAACACACACAAACACACACACACACTCTGATTCCACCCACAGTCACACACCTGTGGTAACAGGAAATATGCTGGATGTGCCAGAGATGTGGAGATCGTACACTCCGTGTTTGACCTTCTCTCGCTCTCTGCCTCACTCCTGCTTCTCGTTTTCTCTGCTGTGAGTTAAATTTTCTGAAAAGAACGAGTGAGAGACGGCGATGAAAAGTAAAGAGGTGAACTGTTGTCGACTCATCTTTCTAAAACTTACTGCTGTATTTATTTATTTTATTCAGTTATTGTGCAAAGTTCTTCTGAATTTGTGCAACGTTAGCAAAATAAAATGTGAATCAGCACTTTGGTTATCTGTGTCTGTGTCTGTGCAAGGTTACCTGGCATTATTTCGTAATTAATGACCAATGCATATTGCACTGCTTATGTGCAAAATGAAAGTGTGCTTAAAAATGGTTGGGTTGAAACGTACTTAATGCCTCACTGTGTGGACTGAAGTCAAATTTAGCTCTTCACGGTTCAGCCTGGATTCTGTCGGTGTCTGACCAGACTGAACTTGTTTGTCTACCCTGAAAACACACAGTAAAAAACATCTATTCTTAACTCTTCTCGACCTCACATGATAACACCAGGGAACATGTCTGTGATCTTTGACCTTCCTCTCTCTAATGTCGGTAATTTTGGTGCAGGAACTGAAGCTGCGAGATATAATATACTTTTTCTTTTTTCTTTTTTTGGTCCCTGCTTGTGTTTACACTCTGGCTCGGGCTCACAGCGGCGGCCGTGTTGTCGGCTGTGATTAAAGGACTGCAGCAACAATTTACGTACAACTGAGAGTTTACTGGTGTGGGTGAAAGAGAAGGAGAGAGAGAGAGAGAGAGAGGAGGGGAGGAGAGAGGAGAGGAGGGGAGGAGAGAGGAAAGAAGAAAGGAGAGGAGGAGAGAACTGAAAACGAAGCGTGAAAGCAAAGAGGGGAGTTAAGTTACTGTTTGATTATACAGTAGAGGATGTTTACTACCTTTGTGCATGCGCGTGTGTGTGTGTGTAAATGTGTATGTGGCCTTCCAACACCCCGTCTCCATGGTGATGCACGAATACACACAATTTGACAGGAAGCAGGAAACAGTGATCTGGAGTTGTTGAACACTTATTTGTCAGATTGAGTTCGACCTTTTGACCTTTGATATTGTTTGTTTTCCTTTTTGAAGACTGGAAGTAAGAAATTGATTGACGAGGGATTTTTCCCCTCCAGTCGTGTGTGTGTGTGTGTGTGTGTGCGCGTGCGTGTGTGTTTAAGGTAGCATGTCATTAAAATAACTGAGTAATTTTAAAATTATATTGAGCATCACTTGACGGCTGTTTGTGGAATTAATTTGGTGTGTTTGTGAAAGAGCTCCATGTGTTTCCAGGCACAACTTTTCCACCAGTTAATTCAGTGGAATAAAGTGTGTTTGCAGTGAATTTGGTGTGTTTGTCTACGTGTGTGTGTGTGTGTGTATGTGGTTAACCGATGATAGGTAAATCTGTTAGACATAAACCTGGCAACCTTAATACCACACACAAACACACAGTGTGAGGGATCAGTGGGCACTTTGCACGTACATTATGTGGTTACACCGTCAGTTTGTCATCTGCAGGGAGCATTTATTAGAATATTTAGACAGGAAAACATCGGAGGAAAATATTAAATTGAAATGTAATAGAATAGTCAAACAGATTTCTGTGATATGAGTCATAGTTAGAGACACGGCTCGAGTCTTCAGGCTCTCATTTTAGTTTTCTTTTCCTCTTTCAAGCACAACACCTGCACGGAAAAGACTAAACACTGGATACATGATAATCTCATAATATTTTTCTAATAATTTTCAAGGCGTTTCCAGGAAAGATCGTACTGTGTTTAGGAATTAATAATCAAGACAGTGTTCGATCAATAGACTTTTTGGCCTGGAGTCTTTGAGTGTTTTTGGTGTTAGCGCTCAGCAGGTCGGCTGAAAGTGCAAAGTCGAGCATAAAATTGAATAAATGTCGATTATACAGTTTCCAATAATAAATACTTACTTGGGCTGAATGAGGTGCTTTTATGGAAATTCCTGTTTCCAATAACAATTACCAAATTAGTTATTTAGGAAACTGTTGAGAGAATCATGGACCATGAGATGAGTTCCATTAAGTATATTGTTATTATTATTTTTGTCATCTGCCTGTGTTGTAGTTCAGCTGTCAGAGCGACATGAGCCCAAAGTGACGTCTTAATTTTTTACTTTTTTTTGTTCAACCAACAGTCGAAAACTGAACTGAACTCTGAAACAAAGCAGCAGCATGTGCTCCGAGCTGAGTCTCTGCAGAAATGACTAAAAGGAGGAATCCATTATCAAACGTGTGGTCATGGTTTGATGTATGCGTGTGTCAGTGTAGGCAGAAATACCAGAGAAAGAAATAAATCAAAGGTTTCAAACACATCCACGTTGGTGGAGGAGAATGGGGGATGTATGGACCCCCCCCCCCTCCCAAGTATAAAGTCTCTTTTGTTTTTACTGAGGGGGGGTCAGAAATAGTTTCCTCTCATGCTGCTCGCTTTTTTCTTTTCCGTCGGAGATGTGGTGAGGTGAAATGTATCTTTGGCAGAGCTGGTGAAGAGGAGGAGGAGGAGGAGGAGGAATGATGGCTGACCACAGTACAGCTAACACACACACACACACACACACAGTCAGGGCTGTTACAGGTCCTCGAGGGAAACTGAACAGGTGTCATCAGAAAGAGAAAGACGATGGAAGGGAGATGGTGGGAGGAAAGGAAGGATGGTAGGAAAGAGGAAGTAAGGACTGGAGGAAAGGAGGGAAGTGAGAGGCTTAAAGAATGAAGAACAGAAACATAAGTATAGTTTTTGGTCATATCACAAGATGTTTATCAGCAGATTTTGTCCGTGTTGGCTTAAAAATTTCATTCTTGATCTTGAACACAGCAGCAGCATTATCTCCATCTGCTGATGAAGATCATGTGATGTGATGGAAAGCTCCGGGACAGCTACTACATTGGGATTATTTTGTCAGCTGCTGTTTCCGAGGTCAGGAATTCAAAAAGAGTTGATTTTTGTTGTCGGTCAGGACAGAGCAGACTCGGGTCCTTTAATGTGCAGCGGGATGTTGCAGATGTTCCCAACCTGCCCAGCAGCAGCGGTCTCACCTTCTAAAGCCAAAGTGTGAACGACCACACAGGTTTCAGCTGCTGGCTGCCTGTTTGACTCAAACCTGTTTACAATCTCACAGTTTACCTACTTTAACTAGGTGTGTGCGTATGTGTGTGTGTGTTGTACAACTGCCTTTTTACCTGTGTGTGTGTATTGTGTGTCAGAGAGTCTCGGTAGTGTTTAATTTGTAGATACTTCAGCGGTTGTGTGTACATGTTGTAATGCAGCCATGTATATACACTGTGGTGTCCCTCAGCTCCTCAGGGGTCTTGCAGCTTGGTTTGGAGGTTGGGTAGAGGGGTGTGTGTGTGTCTGTGTGTGTGCAGGGTTTCCCCCCAGCAGGGTGCTCCGTCTGTGGCTTGCCAGCCTGGGTTGGGTGTTGCCCCCTTCCTCTCTCCGCTCCGCCTGAGCGACAAGGAAAACACCCAGCGCCCTGAAATATGAAAAGGTCCTAAAATATGGTCAAATATTTTTATAATTGGCTTCATGGACGGCCGAGGTCACGGCCCCGCTGGTTCTGCTCTTTTCATTTACATCTGACACGTTGGGAGTTTCAGTGACGCCGTCATCCAGCAGAGTTGGAGTGAGGGCAGCGGCAGGATGAGCCGTAAATTCAACACTTCTGAGGTCCAGTTTAAGAAGTCGAAGGGTTTAACGGTAAATATGGACAGACCGATACAAAGAAAGTCTCACAGAGCAGCAAATCAGCCGCGTCTCTGCTAGACGAGAGGTGTGTTTGACAGTATGATGATATCAACTGTCAGACGAGGTATAAATGTGTCTGCCATCAGAGAACGTACCGTATATCTCTGTGACAGCAATGCAGGACGGATTTCTGCATGAATATGATGAAGTATGTTGATTTGTAGGTGGATTAGAGAGATAAAAACAGACCTGGTGTTTAATGAATTTAATTTAATTTTGAGTCGTCACATATGGATATCATATATGATAGTAATATCTAACAAAGTAGATGATGTGCTCTTGGTTTGTTGACTGGTTGAGGTGCTGAGCAGCATGTTTAATCTTTCGGAAAAGGCTGCTGAGGGATTTTGGGAAACTCAAGCACTAATACACAGAGGGTGTAAGTCAGAGGTCACCCGCTTGATTCAGTAATTATATAATCATGTTTAAGTTGTCTGGTGTTCAGCGTTAATGTTTAGCTTTATATAAGGAGTACAAAGGTTAAAAGAGACAGCAGACAATGAGCAAGTCCAGCCGCTCTGTTGTGTCCCTGCATAAATCATTCAGCTCGTGCACTGTGCTCCGCTTTGCTCAGGGGCACGTCAGCAGAACGACTGACTGTTAACAGACACATCAGCTATTTAAAAACTCAAACCTGTGAGCTCCTTGTTACTGAGCGGACCATTTCTCCGACCGCATCATATTTTTTCTGGGCAGCGAGAGAGCTCATGTTTCATCCTCCCTCCTCTGTGTTCACAGTGTGAACACGTGCGTGTGTGTCTGTGTGTGTGTGTGTGTCAGAGTGATGCTGGCAGACCGTCTGTGGCTCGACCAGACTGAAAATCCAGCCGTCTTCACACACACAGGTTATATTTTTAACAAAAGCATACTGGGCATATTTGCAGGGTGTGTGATGCAGAGGGATTTCTGTAAAACCAGGCAAAATAATCTTTGTCGGGCTACTTTGTGTGTGTGTGTGTGTGTGTGTGTGTGTGTGTGTGTCTGTCTGTGTGTGTGTGCGCGCCCAGTGTTGTAAATGTCCTCTCTGATGTGGCTGGCTGTATTTAGGCAGAGTGCAGAGAGCACTGAGGAAGTTGATGGAGGCGTGTACTTGTGTATTTGTGTATGTTTGTGTGTGTGTATGTGTGTGTTTGTGTGCGTGTGTGTGAGCCAGAGAGATTTTATGTCACCACCAGACCTGGAACACTTCATGTCCTTTTGTATCAGGCCAAAACGTTGGTTCTTCGGACCGGCCACTGTATATTTTTCTGTACATTATGGATGTGTGTGCGTGCGTGTGTGTGTGTGTGTCTTGGTTAGTAGCAGGGCGTAGCTGAGCAGAGAGAAAATATCTTGGCCAACCGCGGGAATTAACCCACCCACTATACCACACCCAGAGAGAGAGAGCGAGCGAGCAGTGGTCTCAGTCAACCTCTCTCTCTCTCTCTCATTATATTTTTGTGTCTCTCGTTTCTTGTCTCTCTTTTTATTGTCTCACTTTAAATGTGTGAATTACCGTCTCTCTCTCTCTGTCTGTCTGTCTGTCTGTGTTTCTTACTTCATTCATACTTCATGCATCCAGAGTTTTTCTCCTCCACGTTTCTCCTCCTCTCCTTCTTGTCTTCTCTAGTTTTGGGTTCACGTACCAGATTTAGCTCTGAATCCAGTTTCAGATGAATAAAAATAATCATGTTCGTTATTGTCCAAAGCAATCTATGAAAAAGTTCTGCTGACTGTTGCTTTTTCTGGTGGAAATGACAAAGGTTATTGTGAGCAAAGGGGGAGGTTAGCTTCAAACACATTTGTATAACACATCATCTGAAAACGTGTTTACTGATGTTCTGAAGTGGGACGGCAGGAGAACAGCCTCCGGCTGGTTCAACGCTCCATGTTCATGGTGCTGCAGCCGTTGTCAACAGAAGTATGACAAGTTTAACCTCCACACATGTGGCCTATCAATGCAGGGCTGAAGTTATAGATATTCTTGGATGCTGTCAGCTCTTTCCTGACAGGTGAAAGGTGAAAGGTGTTGTGGGCGGAGGTTTCAGGTGCTGAAGCAGTCGCCCGCTCTGCTCCATGGAGAGCACACAATTGGTTCATTACATCTATTTACTCTGTGCAGATTACCGAACATGAAGTGAAACAGAAAGGAAACAATCTAACTATGTGGCAGAGTTACCTGTCGTAGAAGCACATAAATAAAGGAAGAATGACCGAATCCGAGCAGGTCAACAGGTCAGGTCAGAGTCTGGCATGCGAAATGCTTCTGATGCAGCGTTACAGAATCAAGGCGAGAGGAGTGTGAGTCTGCAGCCTCGCTGGTCAGTTAAAGTTTTATGCATGTTCTCACTGAGGGCCTCCATGTGCAGACGGCGGCTCTGAATGAATCTGAATCTTCACGTTTAGTTATTTCTAAAGCTGAACCTTCATTCAGGTTTCATGCTGTAGAAGCACATTCAGTGCTGCATTCATATCCAGTAAACGCTGGCCTGCCCCTCCCTCGCCTCTCTGTCCGTATGGGAAACGTTTCCAGGGTTGGCGAGGATATTCCCCATCATCACTGCGAGATGCAGACTGCAATAATAACCAGTGTGTGTTTGTGTTTGTGTGTACGTGCTCAAGTGCCCATTTGCACATAAATATCTGTTTTTCCCACAAAGATGGTTTTTGTAAGTGTGTGTGTGCGTGTGTGTGCGTGTGTGTGTACTGCTTCATGGGTGGTGTGGCATAAGGCTCAATCATAGCTGAGTTGTCAGTGGTCTGCAAACACACACACACACACACACACACAGCAATGGACAGGCCTGTAGTGCTTCAACAGCACATTCCACACCAAGAATAGTATTAAATACTGCCTGTCCAGCCACTGACAAACTCTCTTACAAAAACACATGTATACACACACACACACACACACACACACTGCACAGCTAATCTGCATCAATAGATTTTATTTTATAAAGTATTTGGATGATTTATTGTCCCAGTGATTTATTTTCTTGGACCCTCTCCTCCCTCCTTCATCCAGCCGCAGCTTCATCTTAGCGGTCGGACAGTAAATTCGTTAGCACGTTAGCTTAGCTCAGTCACTTACAGGACAAAGCTTATTGAAAAGACGTGTGGTGCAGTGTGTTCACAGTTACTTTAAATCTCCTCTGATGTGCATCATTCAGTCGTAGAGGTATCATCGTGCAGTGGTGTCATCCATGGATCACTGTTTATGACTTTTATGTGGTGATGTCGATTTCATAATGACCTGAATCCCTGAAGTCAAACAACAGAAGTACAACTGACAAAGTTTCAGTAAATGTGAAAGGTCACTGCGTCACCTGTGTCCTATGAAGCGTGTGTGTGTGTGTGAGGAAAGTGTCTATTTTAGTGTGTCAGTCCTGTGTCTTCATACTGTTTGATTTCATGAGTTCTTTGTCCTGGATAATATTTCTTTAAAAATAAGCTTTTTCTGTCTGCTCTATTTGCATGAGTGTGTGTGTGTGTGTGTGTGTGTGTGTGTGTTCCTCTCCCTGTCACACACACTGTCATTTCCCACGCTGTCGACCACACAGCTTTGTTTTTAGACTTCACATAATACTGTTGTGTCCTGTCCGACCGCCTCGTCTGGACCACATGAACACACACACACACACACACACACTGAAAGACACACACTATACCACAGATCCAATCAGTCAGTCCTTGGCAGATTCTCTCTCTCTCTCACACACACACACACACACACACTCTGCAGAGTGGATTCTGTACATCAGCAGGTTTCAGCTGCCGTCTCCTGCATGTTCGGGATGCGGGCGTTCTGTGCGGCCGCCTCTATTTTGACTACGGCTGCCTGCAGATGAATGCAGAGCCGCGATCCGCCGCTAACACGTGAATCCAGGCGGAACGCGTGGGGCTTTGAACGCGGCAAGATAGCGTCGCCGTCCTTATCTAATCAACACGCTGACTTTTGTTGCTGTGGTTTTTGTTTTTGTTCGACGAGGAACAAAAAAGTGTTTCCCTCTAAACTCCAGTGAAAGATCTTCGATATGCTGAAAGAAGAGAGAGTTGCAGGACGATTTTGGTCCTACGATCATTTATTAAAGATCTCAGGGGAACAGTGTACTTTTACAGAAACTCAGATCCAATAAAAGTCTGTGCTGACCTCCGTCGTTACGTTAATCAGAAATCGTACGTGAACGTGATTTCTACATGACAGGTTTGTTGAGGATCACAGCAACGCAACATATCAATGTTCCAGAGAAAGTCATGTCGCCTCTGCGCTTTTTCCAACCTTGCGTCCACACTGGGGAGTCGCCCAGTACGACCACAGAACTTCTACCGGACTTCCCTGCTCCTGTGTTCGCGGAGCATTACTCATTCACTTTTCCCGTCCGCAATTCAGCAGGGGATTTGAACTGGCAACCGCAAACCCAAACCTGAGTGACATATATACACAAAATGTGATTCCATGACAAAGAAATAATCACAGAGTAGAAGTGAAGATTCCACAATGGACTAATAAACCGTCTCCCGTGTTCTAAAATGAATATGGAAACAAACTGAGGCTGGAGGGAGACGTGCAGCCGCATACCTCTGTTGCACAGAACCAACTAACAAACCACACAAGGGCAATCATGTCATTAGGCCCGGCAGCCTCTGCATGGACGGGGTGATTTGCCAATTCTTCTCTTCCTTTCCGCGTGTTCCTGAAAATGAAACACCTCCTCTGTAATTTGGGAGAACAATATTATAATAGATTTATTCCCTTATGGCTCGTTGACTGAAGTCAATGATGTGCAACGTCAGCAACTACGTTACCCATGTTTTCCTGTCAAGCTGATCCCATCCAGACGCGGCCGTAGGAGATTCACGTGGGATTAAACTTAGACTGTGGTTATCCTGATGAAAACCACCAAACGTTTCCAGGTAGCTTCAGTCCCACGTGAAAAGGGTTTAACGTCACTTCATTCCCGAGCCACTCTGAGCGACGTGGAGCACCAGCCTCTGCTCTGTTTAGTCTACAGACTTCCACTTTGTTAGTTTGTTGAAGTAGCAGACTGACAAGATGTGACCTGACCCCTCTGGATTTCCATACAGGAGGGAAGCTGACATCTTGTCTTACAACGTCAATGTTTATCGACCCTTTGCTACCGCTCCCCCGAGGACTCGGCTCTCACATACTCTTTTATTTCCTGCCGAGAGTAAAAAAAAGAAAGCCAAGGAGGGGACGGTAACTTCCCTGGGAGCTGGAAAATGGCCCTGACACACAAGTGCAGGGAAAGTTTTCACAAATCAGCTCAGTCTGTTTTCATAGGCGTGTTACGCTACACAGATCCAACATGGGAACGTCCTGCGTCGCTGAGTGCTCATATACACCACAACTTCCTTTTCATCAACAACTTAGTGAGAACTGCCGCTCCAAGAAACTCAAGCTCCAACTACAAAAGCACTGACATCTGTGAAATCAAAGCACACATCAAAAGATTCACCAATAACAATGAAGGCCATTCACCCACCACAGAGAGAGAGAGTGGGAGAGAGAGCCCCAGAGCATCACCGGCTCGTCTATAATCGACATCTGAGGGACAGATAAAGTTCAGGGACAATAGAAAGCGCTCCGACAACAGTGGCTAAAAATATTCAGCAAATTAAAAGAAGCATGTGAAGTGGACTTAGCAGGAGCTGTCCGTTCAGCACCACAGAACTACAACGCAGGACCAAAACAGCAAATACTCATTTGTTTCTCTGAAATATATTTGAGTGGAGCGTCTGACGATGGAACATGTCTCGTTGTCCTAAGAGACAAACTCTATAAATACATTTTTCTCTATTTTGATTTTGTTTTTACGTCTGTCTGCGTCTCACAGTTTCCTTCCTTTGGTAAATTAATTACTATGATTATTTTGCAGTGTCGCTCTCACATAAAAAAGTTTGTCGACATTTTACAAGTTAAATTATCAGACACAACCATAGTCCTGATGAAATCAGCGTGTCATGAAGTCATGGCAAAAACAAGAAAGACAAAAGTACAAGGAACAAGCTTAAACTAAACAAAGGATGAGATGAGGTGTGTTTGTCAGTGATGTTAATAATGAGGTGTGTGTATCCATGAGTGTAACGTGCAGTGAGCACAAGGTGTTGCATGAATGAAAGAAACAAAGCCGCGCAGCAGAGAGGAGAGAGCCAGCGGTCACGTCAGAGAGGCGCGACCTGTGCAGATGAAATCAAACTATGATGATGAAGCTGCTGCACTAAAACACAACCCAGGTCACCCGGGTGACCGGCACATGCTCAGAGTGAGTTCACCTCATGAGTTACAATATGTTTTTAGTATTTAAATAAAATCAATCAAAGCGCATGCAGTGCATATGTGCATGTATACACACACACACACACAGTCTCCTGGTATGTTGCCTCAGCTGCTGAGGAGTGATGACTTGTGTGCATGTGTGTGTCAAGTGGTGACCAGACAGTTAGCGTCCAGTCTGGATTAGACTGTCGCTACAGGATTAAACCACTCACACAATAATGAAGCACACACACACACACACACGAGAGGAGACATGTACAGATCTTCAGTTTTATACACAGACACACACACACACACTTTTTTTACTGCTTAGATACAGACACTCCCTCAGCCAGCGTTTCTTTCATGTCTGACTGTATTTACTGTTCTGTTCTGGGAGTTATTTGCCCCCTGGTCGGGTGTGTTAAAGACGGGTCGGCAGACGAGTGCCTGTAGGCGGAAAAACACAATTCACTTCATGAGTCTGTTAAACTGTCTGTTAAAGTGTGAACACTGCAATAGCTGCACACCTCAAATTTAACTTGCACATGTTTGTTTTCACTTTCTGTGAGTGAGGCGGATTCCAATCAAAGAAGATGTTATATCAAATTCATTCATTTCCTCTTCTTTGTCTTTGTTTTTATCTCTGACCGCATGTCAGATGTGTCTAAACTTCTTCATAAAAATTTTCCAGCCTCTTTCAGCGAGTTTCATTCTGCAGGACGTTTATGGCACCCGTCTGCCTGCCACCCTCTCGACCCGAGTCCCTGTAGACGATGAGCCGTCTGATTAGAGCTCCTCTCTGGAGTCTGTGAACACACACACGCGCTTTTAGCAGTCTCCACGTACATGCAAAGACAGATACATAAACACACTTTCAGTGGCTGACACAGTCCACACACACACACTCACACACGGTGAGATACCAGGCTGTAGTCTTCAGTCTCTAAGCCCTCTCCGTTCTCATGGAGATAAGAAGTGCGTCTCATTGTTGGCAGACAACGGTCCCGTTATCATCTTATCACAGAGCCAGTCCAATCTGGAGGAGGCGGGGCTGCAGAGTGTGTGTGTGTGTGTGTGTGTGTGTGTTTGACAGGGGTAGGGGGTGTTGGTGGGGGTACTTTGGTTAAGTGGGGGTCCTTTGTCATGCAACAGGTGCTGTTGTCACTCAATCTGTCTGGATGCTAAAGACTTGTGAGAGCTGCAGAGTGTTTGCATCAGTGAGTGGAAGAACAAAACACAGCTGACTGTTCAAACGTGAGTTAATCCTCCTTCTCACTCCTGATGAACCGACTTACAATGTGACGACCCATCTGAGGTCGTACTTTGTAAAGACAACATGCGGCTCATTAACACTCTGACCGGCCTGTCTTTGGAAGACTGAGAGTACGTTTACAGCGTCAGGCGGCATAGAAAACTCATTTCATCACAACTGGCAAACTGAATCACTATTTTATGATCACATCGCTGTTAATGAATATAAATATAATGATGATGATGTTTCCAGAGGCTCTAGAGGAGCGACAGAACAGATAAATGACATAAATCATCTCACAAACATACGAATGAGCATTATTCAAAATGTTTACTGAGTTTGCATTGACATGTTTCACGTGAGAAGAGAGCGTGAACGTGTCACGACAGACATTTAAAGACTTCTGCACCGTTAAAATCGTCCAAATCTTTTCAGATTTATACTCGTACTACTCGTATTTCTGTCTTCTGCATGTCATCAGTTGTCTCTTTTTTTCTTTTCTCATTCAGACAAAAAGGAGGTGTCCAAGGAGACATCAGAATCCTCCGTAAAAGAAGAAGCGGGAGGTGCAGAGGAGCCCGTCAAGGTGGTGAAAAAGGAGAAGAAGGAGCCATCCAAGGAGAAGAAGGAATCGAAGAAGGATTCAAGCAAAGAGGTCAAAGAGCCCAAAGAGGAAGCAAAGAAAGAGTCCAAGAAGGAGTCGTCCTCCTCCTCGTCTTCCTCCAAGGAGAAGAAGGAGTCATCAAAGGAGAAGAAGGAGAAGGACAAAGACAAGGAGGCCAGCAAGGAGTCGGGCGACAAGAAAGTGGCCAGGAAGTCGTCCGTAAAAGTGAAAGAGAAGAAGAAGGAGTCGGAGAGTGGAGACGCGTGACAGGAGCGGTGCAACAAGCTCACATGATGCACACGTAAACAGAACACAAGATATAAACATCACGCACATACACACAGCACATGTATGTATATACAGGGTCCATGCAAACATATACAATCCACATACACACTCACATATGCAGTCTAAATATATATTTACATGTAAATATACTCATCCAAGGCCATATATCTCAGTAGCAAAGCAATGTCCTCTCAGACGCATATTTACATCATCTAGTAATAGTTGATGTTCACACACACACACACACACACACACACTCTTTGTGTTTCCGGTCCGCTGCTGCTGAACCTCACCACATTCAGTAGTTTTGGTGCCGACGGAGAGCGAGGAGGAAGGGCCTCCTCCTCCCCTCAGACATTTCGCTGACTCTCTCCTTCCTCCTTCCTTGTCTTCTTCGTCTAGCCTCAGCAGCAGTTGAACCCACAGCCCTGCGCCTCCCTAATCCCAGTCAGGCCCCAAACCACCCCCCCGCCCACGCACGCTTCTGGATGTGACGTCGGACCCGCCCATCTCGCCCCCTCGCGTGGCACCGGGCCTCGCCAGAGCCTCCCCCGCCTCGCCACTAAGAATAAATCTCCTGCCGTGTCCAGCAGCCCCGCTGCTTCCGGGTAAATCAAGGCCACATCCTACAGCCACCACCGCTGCCACCGCCGCCACCGCCACTACCCCCTCTGACCTCTTCCAGTCAGTCTTGTTTTTTAAATCTGGGACAGTCAAGGACACGCGGCTGCTGATGGACACATACTTGGTACTGCGGGGTCGAACCTGAGATTGTTTTTGCAGGGTGGAAACCAACAGGGCGTTTTCTGGAAAAAGCAGGGTGGCAATCAGCTGCGGAGACGAGGCAGGTTCAACACCCGAGGTTTTTTCTGCTCATCTCCAAGGACGTTATGGAGGCTGGATATCACATCATCTGTGACATCAGCGGCATATTTAACCAGATCAGCACGATACAGTTTGATATGACACAATAAGATGACCGTCACTAGTGCTAGAGGGAGAATAGGTGTTAGAATAATAATAATTCTTAGAATAAACTGCACAGGGTGCACGTATAATGAAAAAGATCAGTTCAAAGTACAACAAATAAACTTATTTTCATACTTTCAGTGGCGTCTGGCCGTGCAGGTCTGCAGGTTTTGTTTGATCTGTGCACATTCTGAGGTATCAGTTATTCAACAACGGATCAGATTTCTGCTGTTTACTGGCCAAAATCCAAATTTCACCACTTAAAGTCTCCCAAATATATTTAATATATATAATATATTAAAGTGTTGACATCACAGAAATGTTGCTTTTAAGAGTTCATCAGCGTCACGTCTTTCCTGAAACACGTTTCCATGAACGTGTTTTGAAGTCTCGCTTTAAAAAAGTGTGACGGAAACAGTAAAACTTAATTCTGACACATTGAACTACTCTGTAATACATCCATGATGGCTCCACACAGATCTGCTGCTCCTCGCTCACATCGATACCTGAAACAAACACAAATGTCTGATTCCCGTCTTGTTTTTTACAAGTCGAGCTTCAGTGCCGCTCTTTGAATCACGTCATGTCGTTCTGCCGTCCTCTGCTGATTTTCTAAAAACTCTGAGTTCACATAAGTTAGGTCCCAGTAGAGGGAAGTGTGGGCCATACAAACAATGGTCTGATGAATATTGATAAATAATTGTTTAATTGAGTTTTCATTTGTTGATGGAGAAATCTTCTTGTTGGCAGGGTGACAGATTTGTATTATCGTCTCCTTAAAAACGTGACAGATAAATAATAATCAGCGGGTTTAAATTGAACCAGCTGGACGTGGGAAACACACGGAGTCACCACATCAAGACGAGCTCCGGTCACAAACAGACGTGCTTGTTTGACAGTTTTACAGGTTGGATCCTGTTGATGTTGGAGATATTGGATTACACGCTCAAAAACATGTTTTTCTTTTTCATTGTAGAAATGTAAGGCTTTGGACAAACACTCAGCCTCACACACACACACACGTAAACACTCCCACATAATTTCAGAGCTTTGAGCTGTGTTTCTGCCAGACGTGAAGCTTATAGACTTCAGCCATAGATGCTGTGCCAGCCTAACAAACGACAATCCCAGCAGCTCTGTACAAGTCTGCACCGCGTCTGTATGTTCAGCTTCAGGCCTTCGGTCCACTGGGAAGCTTTCGGTCACACCTCCTCCAGATCCAAATCCAGATTTAGGGGTTTCTGTACTTTTTTAGGCTTTTTAATTGGAACTTTTAAAAGATAAAGACAGATTAGCTTGAAAAGCAGCAGCTCATCCTCGCCTTGGGAAGGTAGTTAGAAAAGTATGTGATGTTACAGTTCCCATTGGACACAAAGCACCAACAGCTGCTGTTACTGTTTCAGAACACCTTGAATGTTTGTAATCTAGAGTAGGTTTGAACTGTTGTATTAGCTGTTCACATGTCGCAGACCGTCCTGAGTCTGATTTTATAGCCACAGTTCGTCCCAAGAGGAGAAACTTACTGTCGTCATGAACGTACAGCCGGAGGAAAATCCCCAAACAAGGAGTGTGAGAATGACATGAACCTTATTTATGTACATTTAGTAATAAAAGTAATCTACTGTAACTAATCAGTGTCTTCAAATCAGTGCTTTGTTACCATTTTGTTTCTTGTATCAGTTGTTTGGATCCATTTTCCTCTGAGTTATTCTTTGATTGTCTCTCAAACAGCGACAGCACAGATAACCTGCCCGATTTTTACCTCATCCACACTGAAAGTTTCACGATATCTTGAACTGTTTTCCCCCTCAGAGTTCGGCCGAGTCGTCTCCCTCTGCACCGACGCTGAAGCTGTAAGTAGATTGTACTATCAGACCTGTAAAGGGAATTCTTACTATCAGTCTGAATCATTTAAATTTACGAACAACAGGAAGTTCTTCATGTCAGCAGAAGCTGAAAGTTTATGTACCTACGCAACTTAACTGTCATAACTAACCTCTGAACTGCTTTTCTCATGAGTTGATGATGGTACAATCTAGACTTGTGTTGCATATTTCCCTCTGAAGTCTGAATTTTCCGACCTTCCATCGTCTCTCGAACGCAGCACGATACACTCCGGAGAGTTGCGGACAAAGTGCAGAAATGAACCTCACACTTGTCAAGTTGATGAACAGGACTCAGTCTGACGCCGTTTGAAGTGAACTGTGTTCTCTCTTCTTGTCTTTGGGGCTCCGGAGCCGAGGTCAGCTGCAGATTGGGTAACCGTGCTAAAGTCGGACCGCCGCTGTTTAATTTGGCAGCAGCAGCTCGGTGTGTGTGAACACGGAGGAGCGCCGCAGATACAGTTACACTCTGCTAAAAACACTCCTCTCTTTCTCTATCACTCAAATATTTGCATCTCACACTCGGCTCGTATCTGTTTTTATCCCCTCCGTTACATCACACTTCAGTTTCTCTTCATCTTTATGATGACAAGTACTAAGTTTTTAATCTTTCTGGTTCTTTCTCTCTTTTTCGACACTCTAATTCAGTCAAATCTCCTCATTCCTTCTTTAATCACTCTTTCTCAGCCTCTCTCTCATCCAATCCCTCCGTCTAATCAGGTATTTCAACATGATCCACCTCTGTTTGTTTTCATCTACCTCTTTCGTCCGCACATATTGGACGTATTTCCAGTCACGACAATAAAAGTCAAAGCGCCACAAATTGTTGGCGATGTTGGAATTTTGTTTTGAATAACAAACATCTCTGATTGGTCGAACACAAACGCTGTGTGTCACGCAACCGCCATTTCTGCGCGCCACAGCTCTGCCCACCGAAAAACACAGCGCTCGAGTAATAAGAAAGAAATTAAACTAAGTCGTAGCAGAGCTGCAGAGTATCTGTTAGCACGTTAATGAGCATTAATCACATGCATCCAGCCCACAGGGGGGCACAGATTCACTGCAGGGGGGCGAATGTTGAGTTAAAGGGCGTGAATGTGAATTATGTGAAGACAAACACAAGTGAACGCTCTCTGAGATCCATCTAAGCTTAATCAACCACACTATGAAGAACAGGCCAGGTGATTGGATGAACCATCTGTCAATCATCGTCTACCCCAGGAGAACTTCAAGCTTCTCACTGTGTCACACCTAAACCACGCCTGTAGCTGCCAGTACGTCCTCACAGGACGCTGATTGGTCCAAAACCATCGTGGTGTCATAACTTGGAGCCCGGCGAGATGGATTCACGTGTGATCCAGCTGCCTCGCAGGGTCGACATTCTCCATTCTTAGACCCCTGAGTCGGATTGGAAGGATCCAGGAGAGCACGTCAAGGAACTTCGCGGTGTTGCCAAACAGACCAGAGCTTCATGACTTCCTCTCTGCTACGGACACTTGGAAAGAGGACAGACGGCTCAAACACACCATTCACACAGAGAGAGAGGAGGAGGAGGAGGAGGACGAGGTCCAAAACATCTGGTCCCAGGATGGCTGAAGGTCCAGCGCAGAGGAAAGTGAAAACAGAGAGAGGACGAGGAGGGGCTGAAGTGAAACCTGTTAAACTCTTCATTTCACTTTTAAGAGACGATGTCTGATTGTTTGTTTTCTTTGTGTCAGATTTTCTTCTCGGTCTCGGAGATTACGTGATGAAATAAAGGTTACGTAACGCGCTTGTAAAAGACAAAAAGATGGAAGCCAAGCGTCTCTAATAGGAAATGTGTTAGACTGCTTAAGGATGCTTCAGAAAGGCCGTCCACGCAGCAGAGACGCAGACATCCAGTGGACATCCAGGGTCATGTGTCCTCCATCCTTTCTTTCCTCTCTTTCTTCTCCTCCAAAGCTTCACTCGTGTCCTCCTTTGCTCTCCGGTTTGTTTTTTAAACACTTTTCCAGATTTAGTTTTTTCCTCTTCAGTAACTTCTTCCCTCATTCTCGCCCGGCCCAGTAAAACCAGCTCTGATGTGAGGAACCACCGAACACGGCTGCACACACCCAACTGTTAAAAACATCAAACAACAAAGCTCGAACAATCAAAGTGTAACCGGGCCGCAGAAGTTTGGACAGAGTGTAATAAAAGCGCAGTTTGGATGTAGACGCTGAGGAGCAGCCGGCTCAGTGCGGGTTTTATTTCCGAGCTTATTTCTGTCTCTCGGGGCTTTAAGGCGTAAACAAACTGGATTAGATAATTGCCGCATCATTTTACTCTCGCTGCAGATTCGAAGCGTCAGCAACGTTTCACCTCCGCCACGGGGGAACTTAAGTGGCTCGGATTTCTCTTTTTTTGTGTGAACAATCCCATGTTTTGATCCCAGGGGAAAATTACCAGAAATTATTGTTTGTTTCCTTGGCAACGCAACTACATCGTGTTTTTGTTTCCCAAAGTGACGTTCCAGTGTTTTCTCTCTGCTGCTCCTCAGCTGGGTGCACTGATAGTCATACCTGGTTATTATTATTTGGTCATTAATGTGAACATTTACTACAAAATATATTTTTTAATCATTTAGACTTCAGATAGATTTATTTAAAATAAATATTTTCACAAAAGTTACCATGAAAGATTGTCGGAGATTCAAAAGTGGCAAAATGCTGCCACTGTCTTTGTTCGCCCGTTCTGCCACGATGTCAAATATTATAAGAAAATATCAACTACACAGATTTATAGTTCAGTTATTAACAACAAATAATCAGAAATCAGCAACAATATTGGATTAAAAACTCTGGGTTGTGTTTGGAGAACATGCTGAAGGTGCGTGGTTGGTGTTAAGTGCTGCTACCTCTGCTGTCGGTGTAGGTGACCTGAATCAAACCATCCTTCCCTCTCCCCCTCATCTTTGTTCCGACATGGCCCCTCCGTTCCGTGTCCGTGTGTTTTATACGGACAGTGAAGAGTTTGATGTAAATCATCTTTTCTTGCTGAGCCACGTTGAACATGTCTGTGTGTTTCTGCCTGAAGGAGGATGACGTCTGCTGCTCACGTTCTGCTCGAGAGCAGCAGGTAAGAGCTGAAAACTGAACTCTGCTGCAATCACTGAGGGGAAAAAACCTTTACAACTGTAATTTCACTGCTTTTCTCCTCCCGTTTACAAAGTCAATTATGTGCTGAGTGAGTTTCATGACCTGTGGATCATTGAAATCTGTAAGAGAAGCATTCCTTTCTTCCTTCCTCGGCATCGGACTTCATGCAGATACGTGGCTCCTGTCCGACAGCAGCGATACACGCCAAGAGATTAACTCGTAGCTCGACTTCCCCCGTGAGAAGCTTGTAAAACCAGGAAGTTATGGAGCGTGATAGATCCCAGACCTCCCACACAAGATCTGCTGTTCTCTAACAATACCACTCCTCCCCCCTGAGACACACTTTACATCCTGAAATATACGCAGCATCATCACGCCCTTAACTCTTTACTCCTGTGTTTCCAGGGCTTTTGTTTGTTGTGCATAAATAGTTCATAAAAAAGCTCCATAAACCTCTGGAATATCTGCAGTTTATGTACTCACGAGGATGTAAAATGCAAACAATTACACGTCACAATTAGTGCTTTTATTGTGTCGTCCCACCCTTCTGTGCTGCTGGTCCCGCCTGACTCGGGACAGGAAGCTCTGCAGCGATTCTTCTCTTCATACTTCAGTGAGTAAGAAATCTCTGTTGGTTGGTTGGTAGCTGAAATATCTCAGCTACTTAGTGGATAGACTGACATTTTGTACGCGTAAGTTCTTTAGTGACTCGCAGAGTTAGTACCACCTACACCTGCTCGTCATGGACGTTTAGTGTTTCTCGATTCATGATTGTTTGTAAGAATTTTGTTTTTTAATTGATCATTTTGAGCAGATTAGCCGGTGCAGAGTCCTTAGACACAGACGGATGGTTTTGTCTACGGTCATCCAGAACAGTAAATCACATTTCTTGCACACGTTCACGTAAGACTCTGAGAAAATGTAACATAAACAAGTTTCAACCATCTTTCCCGGCTCGAACTCAAAGCAGAGGACACACAGTCCTACGGCAGCATCCTGCATGTGATGACGCCAAATTCAGCCTGCAGAAACGTCTCGATTAGAAGATGAAATGATGAATACGTTGCTTACTGTGTGTATGAATAAAGCTGAGCTACCCTCAGAACAATCAGGGCCAGGAACTATTCAGCCTGTTTCCTCCAGTTCAGTCAGATTCCTGCATTTCTAAAAAAGGTTCCTAGAAAAGTTCCTGCAGTGGAAATGAGCTGTTGGTGTTGGTGTGTCCTGACTCAGACAGCTGGGTCTAACCTTTCCCCCTGTCTCCTCCCCCTCAGAGCCAGACCTGCCGGCTGCAGGGGGCTTTGACCTCAGGGGCCCCCGGGGTCCCCGCCTCCCGTCTGCAGCCAGACTGAAGGTAGAAGAACGCTGAGACGATCCGAGCAACTCCGAGGACGTCGTTTCACTCCAGGTCAGTCCTGCAGCAGCTCCATCCGTCACGATGACGAAGCGTCTTCACCTGCTCCGCTTCCCTCAGACGAACATCTTCCGTTAAAAGCAGCCATTTGTTTTCTGCTCCCAGCTCCTTGACGCTGTGCTTTGTTCAAATCGTCTGTGAGGACATTCGTCAGTCAAAAAACATTTTCTAACCAGGACAGGAAAATGCTGCTTGATTGAACTGTCTGGGGCTGTTTCAGTGAGTCCACATAAAGAATTCAGATTTCCTGGTTTCAGTGGTCACAGAAAAATTGCTAAATCAGTAAAATTCTGGCGTTAAACTTTTAAACTTTGGGGCCGAAATGAAGTTAGATTCTTTAGAGCCATTCTGCTCCATCTTGGTTTGGCATTCCTCCTCCATCACCTCTTCACCCGCTGGGTTGATGTAACTTAACTGACCTCCGTCTCGTTCCTTTTCTGTTTTTCAAAAACAGTCGATGTGATCCTTCTTCTTTTTTTACCGCAGTGGAAAAATACTTTTTTTTTCTCTGTGGATGTTACATCCATAATGTGTTTTACTTAAACAACATTAAAGAATCTTTCATCAGGAAATTTACCTGCAGCAGACGAAAGAGAGTCAAAGAGGAGCTCAGGACCAGGAGTCCTGTGCACGGTTCTTCATTCATTCATTTAATCAGCACATCAAACATCGTTTCAGTCTCTGCAGACATCTCTGTTCCTTCCTCCCTTTATTCCATTCAGATTATGAATTTAATTCAGAAAAAGGCAAACCAGTCCACTAAAGTTTAATTTATTCAAAGATGGACCTCAAAGTAAAGCACGTCGAACTTTAGTTTACACACTTATAATATCATCATTTCTGTCTCAACACGTCCAAAATAGAATCATTCTGTCAGAAGTTGTACAGACTCATTCATCTGCAGCTATTTTTTATTATTATTTTATTGGAGTGTCACAGGTTTGATTCCCAGGAGCACTCACGTCGACTCCTGTTGGCTTTAATCGCATTTATTCAGTCAGCTGTTAAAATAAAAATGTTTTGTTCATCAACTTAATTAACCTGTTAGAGTGATCTAATAATTATTCGAGTTCAATAAGTGACTGACACACTCCTGTCAACTCCTCTGAAGTGTGTGTGTGTGTGTGTGTGTCAGGGCTGGACGATGTGTGAGGAGGTCATTAAAGGACTCTGTGAGTGTGTGTGCGAGTGTGTGTCTGCGGTCAGACCAGGTCACCCCCCTCCCTCCCTCTGTTGCCATCTAGTGGTTAATATGTGTGTATAATAAGTGTAACCACACACACACACACACACACACACACACACTCAGACGCTCTTCACCCTTTAAATGAAACACATTTTCACACACACACACACTTCACCCACACACACTCTTGCTCCTTGAAACACACACTCTCTGATGCTCCCCCCCTCTTTGAAACACACACTTGCTTTTTAAAAACACACTCCCGTACTTTCTCTCTGCGACTCTAACACACACTCTCTGACGCGTTTCCCTTTTGACTCTCTTCCTCGAAGTCTTTTTGACACACACACACACACACACACACACCTGGGCTGTGCCTGGTTGGTGTGTGTTTCCAACGTGCAGCAGCACAGATCAGCGCTCAGTTAAAAGCTGCTGGGTGGGTCCTAATTATTTCTTTGAAGACTCGCTTTTCCTCCCCGTCTGAGCTTCTGACGAGCTTCACTTTAAAGAGGCTAGACACACACACACACACACACACACACACACACACAGACACCGTCATGCAACCTGCCTCATCTGTCACATAAGACTTTAATGTCGACTCCAGACTGCAGATTTATGGGAACATAATGCTAAAATGTCGAGGAGTTTATGTGGCGGAGGAGCGAGTTGAGTTTGACAAGAGGAGGATTTTCCTGTTTGCACGAGATCGCCGCACGTTTCCGTCCCAAGCTGCAGCATTAATTTGAAACCTCAAATCAGACGCTTTTGTTTGGGGTTGTTTTGCATTTAAACCCTTCTAATTGGAGGAATTTGGGTTGTTGTTTCTTTTCAAATGAAGACAGTCGACCGCTTCTTGGCTGACTTCGCGTCCAGCGAGGGTTCAATCCCCTCGAGGTTCTCGCAGACCCCACTTTGGGAACCTTTGACCCCTTTCAAGAGCTCCCAACGGGGTCCTTGACTGCACTTTGACAACCACAAGGATTGATTTAGTATTGACTCAAGGTAGCGCATGAGTATTCAGTTTAAGAAAACTTTATTGGCCCAGAATCTGTGGACGAAGCAATATGAAGATGCGATCTGCAGCCTCCGCTCCTCCAGATGTTGGAGCTTGCGGCAGAGATTTGCTCCCATTCAGAGCAGCAGTGAGATCCAGCACGGATGGATCAGGTCTGGCTCCTTCCAGCTCATCCCAGGGGTGTTGGATGGGGTTAAGGTCAAGGCTCGGCGCAGACCAAATTGGGAAAAAAAAACAGTTTCTTAACGGAGCTGCTTTGTGCAGTCGGGGGGCATTGTGATGTTGAAACAGGAAAGAGACACAAACAAGCTGTTGGCACAAAGTTTGATGGACACTATTGTTCAAAATGTCACTGTAAAATGTAGAATTAAAGTTTTTTCTTCCGACCAAAAGTAAACAAAAGTATGAGCACAGCGGTGTCCACAGACTTTTTTGGCTCGGCTCGTTTCTAAATCAAGTGAGAAATACTCGGAATCCGAAAAAGAAATAAAAGTCTCTCTGTCTGTTGGAAGATCTAAAAATACAGAGAGAACATGTGTCTTTCTTTCTCCTGCAGTAACAACCTGAGCGCGGAGAGTTCTTCAGCTTCTGATTCCTGCAGATCTTCTTCATTAGGAGAGATGTGACCTCCAACATCTACAACATAAAGAATGAAGCACATGCAGCTCCCCTGGTTTGTTGGTAATGAAACTGGATCCCAAAGCAGGAGGTCGGTCTCCCTCTCTCCCATTCACACACACACACACACACACACACACAGCTTTACAGCACACAGAGGTTCAGTAGCAGACAGAGGCTGATAGCAGCAGAGACACTGTGATTATTAAAAACTTAAAATAACAAAAGGAGGTCTGGAGGGTTTGGGAAAAGGTCTGGAGGAGGAAGAGGAGGAGGAGGACAAAGTCTGCAGGAGATCTTGGAGCAGAGGACCAGACAGGGTCTGCAGGATTTATAAAAGGAGGTTTTTGGAAAGGTCTGGAGGCAGCAGGAGGAGGTCCCGGGCTTCACAGAGGAGGCAGGACTTTCTGGCTCTGTGGTGCGCTCCGACACCAGAGGTCCGCTTTAATACGAGAGAAGGAGGAGGAGAGGCCGGTCAGCAGAGCTCAGAGAGAGAGAGAGAGAGAGAGAGAGAGAGAGAGAGAGAGAGAGAGAGCGCCTGCAGTCCCGGACAGTCGGCATCGAGCATCCATGTGCCAAACGGACTTTTGGATTGAGAGCGCAGATTGAAGCGAGTTCACTCCTGGAAAAACCTCACTGACTGATCTGCAGGGAGTCCGAGCCGAGCACAAACTCTCCAGCTGTTATAAATCAGCTGAGTTTGTTTGTCTGAGCTCAGATCAGCTCGGACACTTTTTGCTTTGGACTGTCGGAGCGGAGCGAAATCTTTTTTTCTTCTTCTCTCAGATCTGCTGCTCCTCTCTGGATCCTCACACACACACACACACACACACACACACACATGCAGGACTCGGAGACTGATTTGATCTTTAGATGTTTTCGTGTATTCATCCCCGGACTCGGGTTTTCCGCACATGACAGAGCAGCTCGGCCGCTGTCTCCTGCCTGCCGGCGCGTCTTTGTCATTTTAATGTCGGCGTTTCATCTCCGCGCGTCTGGCTGAGTGTCGCTTTGCATTTCAGCGCAAAACTGACAAGCTGAGGAGGTTTTTCTCTCCCTCCTGGCCTGGAATAAAGAAGTCTTGCGCTGAACGTGGATCTGTTTCCCCCTTTGGATTGATTTCATTTATTTATTCCTCCGTACTCTTGTTTTCTTGGAGAGAACCCGAGGATGTTGCTCCGCAGCTTGAGCCCTCCCTGTTGGTCCACCTGTAGGTTTTTCTTCTGCTTTTTGTTGCTGCTCCAAACGCCCCGGTCCTCCTCACCGCTAATTACAGGTAAGATTAAAGGGATCACATGGCTTCATAATGACACATCACAACACCCACCGCCGTGCGTAAAATCTACCCAAACCCCCGGTTATTTAGTCTGCCGCATCTCCGCGCTCCTTCAGTCTGTTTGTCTGGTGAGCAGCGGTCAACTAAAGGGCCCGTGAACCCGAGAATATGACCTCGAGTTCGGTGCAAGCAGGAAAAATGCGCAGAAACATTTTTATTTGAACTTTTCTTCGACACTTTGCGTCGCCGTGCTCCCAATTTCTGTTTTTATCACAAATCTATTCTGCGAGGGAAAATGTCAGTAAAATCCGTTTTTTAAATCTTGAATGTGGCTCTTCAGGCGACACTCTAGCCCTGAATAATAACCCTGTTTTTTTCAGTTTAACCCGGGTTATCCTGCCTTTACCTCCCTACATGGAACTGGAAACAGGCTGCGCTGGGGAGAAATGCCACCAAAAATCCACCCGGGCCGCTTGTTATTTGCAGCAGACCTTGTTATTTGCAGAGGTAGTTTTCTGCCCCACATAAATCATCGATATCAAAGTCAATTCTATCAAACTTAAGGAAATTATCCAAGCATTTAGATCTTTAGGATGAAAGATCTGCGTAAAATTAGAAGTCATCTTTAGTCAAATTGTTGTTTGCGCCGCTGGAGGTTATAATTAAACCACTTTTTTCGTTAAAAGCAGGCTGTAAAAGTGTAAATCACTTTCCTTAAGCAGCTCTGATTTAACAGCCTCTCCTCTCTCTGTCCTCCCTCCGGAGCGCGACCTCTCCCGCTGCCTCTCTCCCTCTCTGCGTGTCTCTCTCCCGGTCTAAAAACGCGCTCCCTCCCCGGCTCGCTCCTCTCTTTTGACAGCCGCATTGCATCATAGGATATCGTTTGTTTGCCCCGCAGCGCCGTTGAGAAATGAGAATAATAGAAACGGAGTGAGTGAAAGGTGGATGTGGATGTGGTGGTGCGCGCTGCATGAGCTGTCTCCTCTGGCGCTGTCAGGAGTGGACAGCAGATGAAACACATTTGATTATAGTTATTTATCGAGTTCAGGGCCTCTATGGGTCATTTTGGGGGTTTCCATGACGACAGAATGTTCTGATCATTTTAGTAAGAAGAGAAGAAAACCTCATCAGCAGAAATAACTTCATGCACGTCTCAGGTCATCTCTGATTCTCAGGGTTTCCCCCGCTCGGCTGTCATTTCTGCCCCTGAAGCAAACACATAGATGGACCTCTGTGGTCCCAACACGTGTATCTGTTTGACATGAAACAGTGTAGGAAACCTCTGAGAACCAACCAACCTCCCTGTCTATCAGCTGAGGAGGCAGCACCATTATGATCCCAGCAGATCAGATTCCTCCACCTGGCATCCCAAATATGCAGCGTATCATCCTGTCTATTGTCTGCTCGACCACAGACCCAGAGGGTTCTGGCTGGTTTGAGGTCTTGCGCTGGTTGAATGTGTCACTGCAGCAGGTGGAGCAGCGGGTACAGAGGTCATCCTGTAACCGCAGCATTAATGGCTTAAATCTGCTGCAGGTCCACTTGTTGCTTGTCATCCCTGTCACCTCCTGTGTCACTCTGCGAGGACTCTACTGAATCTAAACTGTTTGTGATACTTTGCACAGTCAGATCAGGAGGGCTGGACGTGGACGGAGGGAAAGTTCCTCAGAGCTCAGTGTTTATGAGACTTAAACAGCAGCGTACTACTGCACAGCACAAATCTGAGGTATTTTAACTTTGAACTTTTCAGATTTTAGACATAAAACACAATGACCTTCAAAATATGATGCACTGTTATCAATTCAACTACCCAACCGTGTAGAGTGGCTTAGAAAGACAATAAGATTCTGCGTGCACATCAAGGATCGATGATAATAATTAAATAATGCTGCAGAATATTAAATAGAACGTAGCAGCACTTTTAGTTGTACTGCAGCTTTTAAGTAAAAGATCCAAGTTGTTCCTGTGTCTCTGGAAATGTTCAGCTCGTGCACATTTGAAGCTAATTACAGACTTTGAGATGGCAGATGTAAGGAAGGAGCCAAACAACACATCTGACATGAGACTGAAGGGTTAATATTTGAAGTTGGGTTGGGTATGTGACGTCTGATTAACTCGCTGTCGGTCCAGTCAGAGATGTGTTAGGCGTAGATCAGGCTGGGTCTGAAATGGAAGTGAGTGTCAGAGTCGGAGAGAGCAGCAACCTCTAAACTCCACAGAGGTCACAGTCTGGAGTCCCCTGCTGTCCTCGAGCTCCGGCCCCCGTGAACGCCTCTCAGCTCGGCTTTGTCCGACTGTTTTCTGTCTTATTTCATCCTCGTTTCACTTCATCATCACAGTGCGACAGGTTTGGAGACAAATATAAACGCTGTCATTACTGTGTCTATAAATGGAGAGATGGATATCAGTTAAAAACAGAAGCTGACAAACAAAAGTGGAAGGTATTTTGTCCGTCTGAGGATGAACCCCGACCCCCTCTGCCTGCCCTCGGCACCCTCCACCCTCCACCACTTCCCCACCCCACCACCACTTACAGCCCTGCCAATTTAATTACACTCAAAGGCTGTAAATTTTACAGTGGTGGTGGAGTCGGCAGGGTTAGTCTGCTCTGCCAGAATCCACAGGCTGAACTCAGAGACAAGACGGCACTCGCTGCTCTAAGGATCTATTGTTGTCCAGTTTAGTTAAATTTAGTCCATTACGGCCCCGATATAAACTTTGTTTAGATCTTTAACTCGGTGTCGTGTGACCCTCTGCTTAAAAAAACACTACGCTTGTCAATCTTTCTGTGCTCACATGGCACATCTGCAAAAGTTCAAAACGAGCTTTTACACTTCCAGCTGTCCACCATTGATTTTACACCTGTCACTAGCAGATTTAGGCAGATAGATAATAAACTTTTTTGTCTTTATAATGTTTCTGAATATCTTTGGCAAACATAACTATCTCTATCAGTTATCGTCCAGTGGGGGACTATACGATGCAGTGGCATTCGTTTTGACATCCACCCTGATTCAGACTCTTTAAAAGCTGAACGTGTTGGCGTAACGCTGACATGTGCACTGTGTTTGTCAGTTCCTAAATCATCAACGTAAAGCGGCAACAAGTCAAACGGTGAGTCAGCAGGTCAAGAGTCAAAGGTCACCTTGATAAGAGACTGACCAAATATTTCTTAGAAAGGTCTCAGCCCTTCGTTTTATGTCGACAGTGTTTGCTTACAAGTATAATTGTGAAATCTCTGGAGTGTCTTTACACAGATAAGCTGAAGCAGATCTGGGTAGAAATCCAAGATTCATAGTTTTTGCGTAGTCCAGCGTTTCATGACATACGAAGGCGATGCTTCAAGCTCAAACACTGACAGAAGTTCTCCTCCTCGGAGAGACAGGATCCGCTGTAGGATACATGACTAGAAACAGGAAGTAGTTTGACTCAAACAGAGCGGTCAAGGGTGGGAATTCACCCTCACCTCCGATGACCCCGGTTCAACTCCCAGCCCGTGACAATAAGTTCCTACGAGGAAGGAAGTTGTCATTTCAGAGAGTCAAAACAAACATGACACATGAACAAACAGCCGAGCATCGGCGCGGATTTCGTTTCTTTCTGCTGCTCGAGGTGCCGCCGGTCGTGAGATGTTGACATCTGTCTGCTTCTACTCATAAACCTTTTTGTTTGGGGTCGTTTCCTGTAGTTGGTTCAGATTACATTTGCTCTCGTAACAGGCTGACTGACTCACGTTTTTTAAGACCTCAGTTTAAATATCACTGCTTTTTACCTGGACAGACAAACCGGACTCAAAACACATCGGCTTTAAACGCACCATAAACTATATGGCCTGGGTTAGTATTTAGTAGTTGGGTTATCGTGTTGGTGGGGCCTAAAAAGTTGTAATGGTGACGTGTTGAGCCAGCAGGACTCATCTCAAGTCGTGATTTCGTGCATCTGATGATAAGACATTTTTAGCTCTGCTTTGGTTTCCACCAACTCAGTAGCTGTGTTTCCATCCAAATGTATCACAGATTTTAACTAAATTTCAAGTAATTCAAGTAGTTGGTGCCAATTCCTCAGTTGGAAAACCCCAGGAAGGTTTCAGCATAGCGTAACGAACCTCTCTGCTCATGATTCACCTGCTTTCAGTTCATGGTTTATTTAAGACAAGCCCGTCTGACATCAAATGGTCCCGACAGATAATTATGTAGGTCACGATTGTTGGTCCAGACCCATTTTTCAGTCTCAGCCCCGCCCTCGGCCTTCATCTCACCTTTGTCACCTTCTTGCCGTCCTTCGCAGGTACCGAGGCCAGCTGCGAGAACGAAGGAGAAGTCCTCCACATCCCCAACATCACCGACAACCCCTGCATCACCTGCGTGTGTCTGGTGAGAACAACTTATTTCACTTTTTATCGCACACACGTTGCAGAGCCGACAGGTTTTGCTCAGTGGCATTTATGTAGCTGGATGACTCGCCCTGTTTGTTCTTGGCAACTTTGACGCGTAACATGCTGCTTCAGGTTTTCCAAATGACCTCTTCAAGTCCTGATAGTGATATTTGTCGAGCTGATTATTGAGCTTTGTGTGGCGTTTCTTATCGGGCGGTTGTGAAAGATTTGCAACACTGCAGCGGGACTTTGAAATGCAACTTCTGGCGGGATGTTAGGTGAAAACGTAACGTGTGGATTGTTTGATTTGATGGTGGATTGTGTCAGTAAATCACTATGTAAGCGGTTTTGCAAAACCTTTACAGTAAAACTGGCATTGTGGTGAAGAAGTACTCGCAGTCATGAAGCGAGGATGCAGTTTTTTTAAGCGTGCAAATGATTTGTGAGTGCAGGAAATCACTTTATAATGCAGCTCTTAACTGTTTTCTGAGGATTTACAACAAAGTTGCAGTGAAACGTGAAGTGGGGATTGTTTATTTTAACAGACATGCCTGTCGTCACGCTGTCTTGGCTCGGCCCCGGCTGTTAAAACCGGGCCTACAAAACGTTAGGGGACGACTTTTCCCTGGAACATGTGCTCTTTGACCCCTGACCCACACACCACCCCTCTGCCACCACATTACTGCTGTAGAGGTCTTTGTTTTAGGGGGATGAGAATGGAGCAACAACAGAGCTTTTCTGTGTCACTGAGAAGTTTTTTGGCTTTTAAAAGGCGTCACGTGACCGCAGTTTGCCCTCCAGGAAGCACACGGGTGTTGTGTGAGTGTGTGTGTGTCCGCAAGTCCAAGTCCATGTGTGTTTGTTGCTTCCCCAGCTTTACATACTCCTTACTCCACCATGTCCGGGGATAATGCTTGTTTCTGACCAGCTCTATCTAAAGGTAACAAAATCCAGCCCACCTGGCAGCACCTCTAAAGCTCACCAATTAACACGTTATATTCAGTTTGTTTAATCCGTGAAAGCCACGTCATGTATCGCGGTGACTTCCCGGCGTTTTGTTGTCGCCAAGAGGTTGCCAGGCAACCAGGGGAGACTCCACAAGGCCGCTATTTGCCTCCGTGTCGGCTATTATTTTCTGATAATGGGACTCTATGTCACCTTGTGCATGTATGTACACAGTTTATACTTAGACTCACACTGATTCATGGCAAATGCAAATACAGCTTTCATCTCCTTATTTCCGATCCTGTTGGCTTCCGATTGGTCGTCGTGAGGCTCCCCTCGGCCTGCCGTCTGACTGAGCCGTCCTCTGTGTTATCAGGCAGACATCAGCCAAAGCCCTGCTGAATGCTATCAGTCATCAGCAGGCAATGGCCAGCCTTTCATCTCTGCTTTAACCCCCCCCCTGCACTCACACACACACACATCACCTACACCCTGCATACACACACACACTCATAAACTTACATACATGCAGGGCTCGATCTTTATTGAATTTGGCCTTTGTTTATCTCCTAAAAACTTTTTAAACCTCAGATGTATGTTGTTTTTTTTTGCCTTCTAGCACAAACTCGTATCAGTCAGATATCAGTTTCACTTTCATCGGTCGCCAAGTCAAAGAAAAAATACTACACGTGACAAATGATTAAAGATTTCTATTCTTTGCGTGACACAAATCCAGATCTAGAAACAACTCGTGTTTGTTTGACGTGCATTTAAACGTGCACACGCAGGTTTTACCTGCTTTTTTCATCCAATCATTTGTTCAAATCTAAGAAAACATGGCAGTTTAGCCTTGTAGTTAAACAACAGGTGAAAATCTGACCAAATGTGCTGAAAGTTGACATCTCAAACTTTGGCCTTTTACTGTTAATATTATTATTTTACCTCTGTGGATGATTCGCAGCATAACGAGCAGGTATTTCCTTCCCCTCCCGTCAGCTGTCCTCGCCATCAGATGATTCTGTTTACTAACTTTCTGATGCATCCAGGTTAAAATCAGGTTAAATGAGGCCTTCAGCAAAAAGCATTTTTTCACTTACTACACTTCCTTCACCCCCTCAAAAGACGGACTTCTCATGTCGCCATGCTGTCTTTAGGGGGTTGGGGGGCTATCAGGGCTCCAGTGTCACTCATACATGGAGGGGTGGTGGTGGTGGTGGTGGTGGTGGGTGTGGGTGATGAGGGGGGGGCTCCAGAGTACCTGCTAATGGCTCTGTGGGTAGGGACACACACACACACAGAAGAGCCATTGTGTGAGTCAGGGTGAGGCCGAGCGCTGTAATGGGGCCAGTAGTGGATGTGGCTGACAGACTGACTGACAGGCCGGTCGCCATGACGATCCGTTATCTCGAAGGGAGTCGAGTCCATCTCCGTCACGCTCTTCATCATCCTCGTCTATCTGTCTGTTCATCTCCGTGTCTTTTTTCACTCTCTCATCGGCTCTTCCTCCCATCGCTCATTCGCCGTCAGATTGGCTCCTTCAGTTTTTTGTTTTTTTCTCCGACACACAAAAAAACCTGTAAATTCCTCATATCGTCTCCCTCCCGGCATCACGTGGGTGTGAATCCAGGTGACAAATCAACTGTTATAAGACACTGCAGCAGCTGAGGGCGAGTGAGGGCAGTAAATCTACAGGGATGATTCATATTGGACGACAACAACACTTCACGTGATTTACTTTACTTCTCAAATGCTCAAAGCAGGAAGTCTCGTGTCTCAAATGTGGTGAGGTAGAGAGTCAGGGTGGTGGAGTTCCATAACAGTCCTGCAATTAATGTTTTGCTTTTTCTCACAAAGGAATCTCCAACCGCGATCTTTCTTTAACATCCACCAAGTGTTTCAGTTGCCTAACCCTGACCGTAGTTCATTTGCCATAACCGCAATCTGTCGCAAAAACCGGAGTCGTAGAAAGACAAAGTGAAAATGTTGTCATTGAATCACATCCACAGGAATGTTTTTGTCTGGTTTAAGGGGTTGTACGAGTGCACTTTTCGAATCAGTCTGTTTTTTCTGCATTACCGCACAACAAAAACAAAAACTTTGACCAAAATAAATGATCCAGCTCAGGACAAGACGAGATGCCTGACATTTGTGTCCTAAATATGGATTTGTAGACGTGATGTGACAGGAAAGTAAAATTACACCTGTCACCTCAGTGAAAGCACAAAATCATTATTAAAGAGAGAGATGAAGAGAGCTGTGTGTAAAATGAGAGGAAATGTGTTTGTTCTGTTTTAACTTTGGAATCACATTTTTGATTTCTGGCTGGCTGCATCCGCACATCAGTTTTTTTTCTTGTCCCCTCTTCGGCGTCGGAAATGAGCTAACTGACGCTGACGTACGAAACTGTGATTAAGTTAAGTTGTTGTTTGAAAGGAAACAAACGTCACACCGACAGCTCAAACACTTGACGTGCTGCTCTCCTCCTGCAGGGATTTAATATTAGTTTAATGTCAGAACGGGCCTCCGCTCCTTTATTTCCAGCAGTAAAAGCAGCCAGGAGGTCAGAGGTCACAGCAGCCCGTTAATCGATCAAATAAACATTCCAGACAAGAGTGACACATGGAAGTTGCGGGCGAGGAGTTTTACACTCGGTAGCTGTGATCGATCTGAGAGGAAGGTCAAAGGTCATTTCCTGTCAGTGTCTCAACTCAAACAGTAGCTGATCAATACAGGAGGGGCGGGGTTTACCTGACAACCACCTGACAACCACCTGACAACCACCTGACAACACCGAACCAACTCCAGCCCTGTCAGTCAGGATAATATGAATATGAATAAATAAATATACTTTGTTGGAAATTCTTCTTTTTGGAAGAATGGAGCGATATGCAGACGTCATCTTGGGTAGTTTTCACATTTTCGAGACTTTTGATACATACTGACTTTGTTAACAGCTTCTGCCACCCTCAGACCTTCAGCAGTGCACTGCTGTTCGTCTGTATGAAAAGTGACCATAATGCAGTTTGCTGTTCACTTCCAAACTTATGCTGTGCAGCCAGACTTTGTTCAAACCCTCATGGAGATTCCAAAGTTTTCCAAAAATAGCAGACCAGTGTACAGCGTATGTAACACGATGCACAAGGCTACAAAATATTTGACTTTAATTGAACGGTGCAGCCAAAAAATGCATCTTGTGTCTCCCTCAGTGTAAACATGGTATAGCTTTAATGAGGAGCTGGAACAAGGACATAAACTGGATTCTGAGGGGGCCACAATGTGCGACTTGTCTTCTACTCCGACCAGCTGGGGGCGACGTTATTACTTTGCTTTAGTGCTCTCCTCTGGCCGAATAGACGACTCATTGAAACAGCTTTTTTTTCGGGGAAACCAGTTCCCAGCGGCGTCTTTCTCTTCCCCGTCTCGTCCCTAAGCTACTGTGGCTCCTGCTCTCAGGCGGGGGGTCACGACCTGTTTGTTTTGGAGGAAAGGTGAAAGGTGAAAGGCCACAGTGGCAGAGCGGGACATCCAAGGGCTTAAGTGGACCTTTAAGTAGAGGGCTCCTCTCCTGTGATGACAGACCCTGACTGAGCTCTCTATCCTTCACCGTGACAGAGAGAAAGGATGAAAAGGAGGAGAGGAGAGGAGAGGAGAGGAGAGGAGAGGAGAGGAGAGGAGACTGAAGCTTTCAATGGTATAAAAACGTGTGTCAAAAGAGTAATGTGATGCTTGTTATGGAAAAAAGAGAGAACTGGTTTCAGGCAGAGGAGAAAGTAATGGATGATGGGAGAAAGAGTGATGATGAGGAGGAGAGAAGAAGAAAAAAAAAACACTGAGGAGGAAAAATAGTCTGTCGCCTCCTAGTGGCCAAACAGCCCCAGTTGTCACTGACAGTAAAATGCCGTCACATGGTGACTTTTATTATCTGCACTTTACTGGATTTCTATTTGATATTTCTAATATATTCTCACCAAAAAGAAACTTTATTTTCTGGTTGAGCGTCGACTTTGGCAGCAGAAAAACAAAAAACACAGCAGACAGCTGAAGCTCTTGACTTCACGAGTCAATAATTGGATGACTGTAGCGTACTGTCGTTAACCTTCAGCTGATTCACTTAGAAATGATTGAATTGAACTGATTACGTTTGAAATGTTGTGGATACAACCTGATTACGTTTTAACACTATTTCTGTCTGACACTGAAACATTGTCTCCGTGACGTTCAGAGATTCAGCCGCTCAGCTTCTCACGTCACTGCACGGACTGCAAGTATTTCATTACTGATGTATCTGTTGGCCTAAAGTCTGAGCTGACGTCCTCACACGTCTTGTTTTGTCAGGAAATATTCACATTGGAGAAGCTGAACTCCAAGAACTTGGTCTTTTCTTCAAATCGATTATCAAATTTGTTGTTGAGTAATTTAATGGATGAACTAAACCATCGATCGACTAATCGCTGCAGCTCTGCTGAAATCGTAAACTTCACGCGTGCCTCGTCAATAAAACTTCAAATAAAAAGCAGGAATCTTGTACCTCCGTACTGTAGCATGTATACACACACTTTCTCTTTCTCTGACACACACACACTTACGAGCGTACCAACACTTTATCCCACTTTGTGTGTGTGTTGGGGAAAGGTGGGGGGGTCATCACCCTCGGCAACAGACAGCCGTCCAGTCGGCTGGCCTTGGTGCCGCAGTGGTATGTCGAGTGTTTATAAGGCGTGGTGACCCGTTGTGACCTTTGACCCCGTGACAAGAAGGGTGAGAGTGGGGTGGGGGTCACATGTACCAACACCACTTTGTGCTAACGGATAACAGGAGAGAGAGAGAGGGAAGGACGTGACCTTGGACCAAAGGATCATTCCAGTGTTTTAGTCCGTTTAATACAAATCACGTGTACGAAGCGAGCTCCAGAAGTCTTTCTACAGTGGCCCAGAACGGACAAATTAAACTGATCCTCTCTAAACTCTGAACGTAGCAGATGGCCGTCCACCATGAGCCGCGTTCGAGTTTTCTGCCTCTTAAAGGAAGTTTTTCCTCGCCACTGTCGCAAGTGCTTGTTCATGGTGGGACTGAAAGCAAAGAGCGCTGCTGAGACCTGCTCTATGTGGACAGCGTCAGGAGATAACTAACTCTTCATTGTGTTGTTTTAGTCTTTCCAAATTTCGACACATTTTGCAGCTTCTTCCCGTGTTGTGTTGTTCATTTGACTCTCACCTCTGTGGTTTGGACTGAGACTGACGGTGCTGTGCTCAGATTAGATCCAACATCTAATCAGTTTGAATAAATCAGTTTTTTATTCATACAGATTCATTCTCTTTATTGCCACATTAAAGGTTTCCTGAATGTTGCCTCCGGCAGATTTCTGGATGAAGCTGAATCTGAATTCGTCCGTTTATCTAATTTCTTTTCCCTCCTGCTTATTTTACTTTCTCTATCCCCTCTTTCCATCTCTGTCCCTCTCCTCCCTCCTCCTCCTCCGCCCTCCTCCTCCTCTGTCATGACTTCATCTGTCCTCAGTGTGGTTGGGGTTTAGTTGGAGCGCTGCTGCTATATTAAACCACCCCCGATTTATTTTCACCCTCCTTTGATCCGTCCTCGTTAGAGCCGCCTGCCACAGTGCCACAGGGCCATGAGACCCGCCAGCCTCAACTTTATAAACCCTCGCAGTGTGTAAAATAAAACACACACACAGTGTGGATAAAATCAGCAATAAAATCTGGGTGTGAAAGTCGGAGTCAGATTAAACGAGCGCAGATTCTGTCCAGTCCCACGGCGCAGTCAGCGGTGATGACGGACGACGACCTGAGACGTTGGTGAAAGGTGGCAGGAGGATTGTTGAGTCGGTGTGAAAATTCACAGCTAAACTGTGAAGATTGAGTCACTTTTTTACTCAGAAAACTCGAGCTGCTCACTTCAAAGCTGTGAGGAAGTCTGACAGCAGAGCACAGAGGTGGCGGATCAGGTGAAAACGCTTCCAGGTCCAGGTTTGGTGTTTTTATTGGCCTGCGCTCGCTCAAATGATGACAATACCAACAGATATTGGATGAACTGGCATCAAGTTTTGCAGTTCTTCACATCTCGCTGCGGTTGAATTAGAATCATTTTGCTGATTGTCTGACTTTGAAAAGTGTCCAATACTTTGGTTTATGACTAAATACCTGGAAGAATACTCGTATTTGTGGTTGCCAGGCCAACGTCAATCAAACCTGATCAAATCATAACCTGCAGATTATCAGAGTTTTCAACACTTCATAATAAATAAACACGTAAAGATGCCTTTTTTTTTCCAACCGTAGCTGCTTATTTAGTCATGAAAATGTACGTCAGAGAGTTTTCAGGAGCTTCGTGTGTCTTTAACTTCCTCCTCCTCCAACATTTGGCTTTAATTTGACTTCCACCAGGAAAAATAACAGACTAAAGGGATCAAGTAAAGTCAAACTAAATGAAAATAGAGTGAAAGAGTGCGTTGTAATAATGGCATACCATCTCTCTCTCTCTCTCTCTCTCTCTCGCTCTCTCTCTCTGCTGCAGGATGGGAAGGCAGACTGTAAACAGGAGAAATGTCCGCTGGTCTCTGAGGACTGCGCGCTGGTGGTGAAACAGACCGGAGCCTGCTGCGAGAGATGTAAAGGTAAGGACAGACGAACGGACAGAGCCAGAAAGTTTTACAGCCCTCTCCAAACAAATACCTGCTCCTGTGTCCCGACCATCATATTGTGATAATAATAACGAACCTGGGATGGCTTATTAGAGGACTACAGTACCTGCAGCTGCACTGCTCTAATAGCAAACTGTAATAACACACCAGTATAAAAACATGGATGCTAACCAGAGCCTCTCCACACACACACACACACACACACACACCCTTCAGGAACCACTTTATATACAGTACTGAAACAGCCAGGCCTAAATATGACCTGTGGGAGCAAAGATATATTATTTACCTCACATATAGGCATTCACACACACACACACACTCATACAGCTGCAGTGTGTGGAGACAGTGCGGCTGGTGAAGGGGGTTCACCGGTGGGTTTACGGGCCCCAGAAATACAGCTGTTTTTATGAGCCAGAAACTCCTCAATATGCCTTCATCTCTTAGATCCTCATCCTCTCCTCACAGGCTCTGCTCACTGACACACATGCAGGTTTTAAGTGTTGCCCTAACTCAGCGTGACTAACCTCAACGTTAGCATGAAAGCAGAAAGGTGCCCATCGAGCACTAATCGGTGCCTAATCCTACTTTTCTGCACTTATGTAAGATTTGTGTGCAGCTCACTTCTACACCACCTATGATCAGAAACGAGTCGACATGTTTGCTGACAGGGTCACCAACAGCTGACGTAGCTCGGCATCTGTCTTTCAGCCTTTTATTTCACCAAGCTCTCACCAACCACTAAAAGTCAGTCCCAGATTCACTCTTGTCCGGCGGCTTCTTGCTCGCTCACTCTTTGAGCTAGCATCCTCTTCAGTCTCTTCACCTCTGCCATACTCTGCCTTTGCTGAGCCCGTCTGAGCTCACAGCACAGGCAGAACGGCTAACTAACTCAGCGAGCTAGCTAATGGCTGCTACATTGATCATCACTTGACTTTGCTGTCTGTCGAGTCGAGGCGGAGCAGCCGGAGGACATCAGAGGGAAAGCCGAGAAAACATTCTGTCCATAAAATATGATCCAGTTTCACCAAAATCAGTAAAAAATAGTCGGTGGTTTGTGACGTAAAGAGTTTGTTAAAGGGAGCACAAACTTACACGGTGCAGTGCATCGTTTGTTCCCGCTCTTTCTGAGTTCATGACACGATGTGGTACTTTAAAAAAACACACACACACACACACACAGAGCCGTACCTCCCAGTTGTCAGCAGGGGTGCGGCCCTTTTGTTTGCGGTTCGGCATTTTACGACGCAGCACTTCGTTAAGAGCGATGGAACGAGCTCAACCCGGACACGGAAAGCCCCTCGTCGCCACGGAAACCCGTGTTAGTTTTCTATGGCGCGGTTGACTTGTGGCCGCTGTGACCAAATTTAGGACCCCTGTGTGTGTCTCTCTGCTTTGGAAAACACCCCAAATCCTACATGTCACATCACTGTTTTCTCACTTTTATGAAATCATGCAGGATTAAAGAGTCACAGCCAGACTGGATCAGTTTATTGGGAGCAATTTACTTTAAAACTGCCTTTATGAACCAGTTTATGTTATGGGAAAGTTGTGAGCTATACTTGGCTTGACATTTAGGCTCATTAGAACATCCAAAAATGAACATTATGTGTCAATATTCTTTAAAATACTTGATACTTGAAAAGAAGATGTGCTGTCATATCAATCTGCCTTAGTGAGGACTGAGTGTATGAACAGGATATGAGTCTCCGAGGGAGCTCTCACCATCTAATCTGATCTTTTCTTCTCTAAAATACTGCATGTCCTCCTCTGCGGTGATACACAGGGTTTGTTTTACACCGAGGAAAGCAGATCAATGGCTGTGATCGGGTTTCATTGTATGGAAAGTTAAACATTGATCTGAGACCACTTACTGTAAATGGGGTGAAATGAATAGGCTATTCATTTAGTGCTGAGTGGACGGGTCAGCGGGGTGTGGAGTTACTGAGCAGCTTGTTACATCCACTCACTTGAGGCAGAAAAACTATTCAGGTCTCTTGAAAATCCTGGAGTAATCCTTGAAAAGCTTCACACCTTAAATTTTAATGATTAGGTCTTAGGACTCTCGGCGATGTGAAACGGATTTGAAAGACTCAGACTTCCTCCGAAAGACGTAAAGAAACAGCTCTGATTTCCAGTTTACAGCTGCTGATGCCCTGTTAGTACTTTTGTAATACTGTCATGTACTTCCAGAAAAACTGACGCTACACTAATCAATATTTCTGTATTAGCAGTGGCTTGAATAACAGAGTTCCCCTCAGCGCTACAGAGTTTTAGAACCTTTCAGCTCGTAGTTTTTATGCCACATTTACTGTTTTCTTACGCACTCACGCGGCGCTATGCTGTGCGGCTAATGAATATTATGAAAATATTGTACTTATGTTCATCAGGTGGCCAGAAACTCGACTCTAAATGAAGTGCTGATGCTGCGTCGCCAGATGAAATATCACTTCTGTGTTAGATGGTGTCAAAGTGAAGAAAACTGAATGTGTTGTATAATAACAGACTCTCTCCTCTCTCAGGTTGTATGTTGGATGGACGATCTTATAACAGCTCGGTGTCGTGGACCAGCTCCACCAAACCCTGCGTAACGAGACGCTGTCAGGTGTGTGTGTGTGTGTGTGTGTGTGTGAGAGGAAGTAAAAAAGAAAGAGATGAGCCGAGAGGTATGAACGTTAACGATCAAACTGACGGTTTGTCTGCTGGTTGTGACAGGAAGGTGTCATCACTGAGGCGGAGGTCCAGTGTGTCGTGCACTGCAAGAACCCCAAAATCCACCCCAAGAAGTGCTGCCCCACCTGCCCCAGTGAGTGCACACCTGGTCTGAGGCCTCCTGATTGTCTCAGGTGAACTACATCTCTTTAAAACGCTGCGTGTCTCTTCCTGCAGGTTGTATCTTCGAGGGTCGCCTGTACAAGGAGAAGGAGGAGTTCAGTCCAGAAGGCAAACCCTGCATCAAGTGCACCTGCACTGTGAGTACACACACACACACACACTGCTGTTGTTTCACGCTGAGTGTTTGTGAGCCGGGCCTCTTTCCTCTAAATAAGTTAGTTTTGGAGTCTCATGGGAGTCACAAACATTTGGTTGGAACAACATCCTCTACCTTTCCTCCTCTTCCTCCGCCCGCCCCTCTCCTCCCCCATTAGACAAACAAACCCTACAGGTACGCCCATAAACACATGACAGCATTAATGTGCTTGCACCTTGTTGGGGCGACCTGTAGGCTTGTTAACACGTACACACACACACACAGAGGTGGAATAGTTCACCTTACTGGTACAAAAATATTGTGAATACATATTTATGTGCAGAAATGTGTTATTTGTTATTCTTGCACTGTTTGTCTGAGCACACAAATAAAAAATGTTTATTTGAAGAAGGAATACGACTAGGCCATATTTTATTTTTAGTCTGTGCACGTTAAACCTGCCAAACTTATTATATATATAAAGTTTCCTTTATATTATCCAGGTCTTTGAATTAAAGTTGAAATATAATAACCAACCAACCAACACTTATCAGGCTTTATCATAATGTGTATCTGAATTCACGGGATGCAAGAAGAAAGAAGAGGAAGGAGGAACAGTCGCTGCATGAACGACCATCTCACGTTAGTCAAACAGTGTTTTGCTGTCGTTTCAGGGAGGGCGGACTCTCTGCATGAGGGAGGCGTGTCCTGTGCTTTCCTGTCCCGCCCACCTCAGCCACACCCCGCCCGGACAGTGCTGTCCCAGATGTCTCGGTAAAGACCCAAGACTCGCCTTTATTTCATGGTTAGCATTGTTGGTCACACGTGAAGAGGCAATAAACATTTCTTCTTTACTGTCCTTCAGGTCAGAGGAAGGTGTTCGACCTGTCTTTAGGAAGCTGTCTGTTCCACAGCGAAGTTTACGAAAACGGCACTTGCTTCCTACACGACAACTGCACCACCTGCACCTGCAAGGTAACAGCCTGGATGTCAGACTCCTCCTTCTTCTCCATCGTCACACTGCACAGTGTCTCTGTGTTCTTTTTATCTGTTGTATCTGAATCTGAAGTTTATTCCACTACTTTATCCCCAGGATTCCACGGTGGTGTGCAAGAGGCAGTGCTCCCGGCCGGGGACTTGCCACGGTGACCATTGCTGCGAGGAGTGTCTGTCCTACGTGAAGGTGGAGGAGGTGAAGTACTGCAGAGTCCGGAACAAGATCTACAGGGTGAGAGAGCAGAGAGAAGAGATGGACTGATGGATGGATGGACTGATGGATGGATGGATGGATGGATGGATGGATGGATGGATGGATGGATGGATGGATGGACAGGCAGAAGGATGATGGATGGATGGATGGATGGATGGATAGATGGATGGATGGATCCATATCTGGTTGTCTTCTGATCCTGGATCTGTCTTGTGCTCTGCAGGAAGGAGACATGTGGTCGTCAGTTAACTGCACTCTCTGTGCCTGTGTGAAAGGAAACATAGAGTGTCGACCCAAACAGTGTGTACCAATCACCAGCTGCCCCTCGGTGAGTGACAGGCCCTTCGGCCAATCACCAGCTTAGATCCTGTTTTACCAAAGATGCGGCTCAACCTGAAACTCGTTACCGACTCTGTCTCCATCACTCCTCTTCATCTGTTCTCCTCTCTCTCTGTCTGACACTCACACTTTACAGCCCATGACTAACTGCATCATTTGCACTTCACATGCGTGACGCCTCAAAACAGTGATGCTCCTCTGATTTACAGGCGGAGCGGCCATAAGTGTTTCACTCAGATTCAACCCTCTCACCTAACAAAACAAGAGTATCAATGAACCCAAACCTGAACTCTGAAAGAAACACGGTGACTTAAACACAGCTAATTTACAGTTTATGCAGGGAATGTATATTATAGATGTTTTTAGAACATCTATTAACGCCGATTAATGTCTCAAGGTTTCTCCTCTACAACACTAAGAAGCCCTTTTAGCGCATTAGTGATTTTCCGCGCAGCTGAAGCGTGGCGTTAGCTGTCAAACGCTGTGGGAACTGCTGGCGGGAAGAAGGTTTGTGTTGCGTTCACCTGTCGCAGAGGTGGCTCGGGGGTCATCTGTCGGCCGGTGGGTGATGGAGTGGATTCCTCGCATACCGTCAGCCGCTGGCGGTCACGCAGTCAAAGCCGGTGTCGGCGTTGGTCCAAGTTCACACGCTTCCAGCGGTTACAACAAGCCCTCACCTGTTGTTTGTGGTCAGAACGGGCGACTGCAGGGTGATGTAGGTGGTCTGCAGTGTCTCCAGTGTCACTCTTTGCTGTTGTTTAGTAGCTTCATATTTTTTTGTTCCTCTTGATACGTGTGCTAATATTTCTTGTGAAAACATCATGACTTCTCTTTAAACCTCCTAGTACAGCGGCTGAGCCTGGTTACATTGTCCAGCTCAGGTTCTGGCACGACACAAGCAGCATCACATTGTGCAAGGACAGACGTACAAATGACAGAGGCACCATATTCACCCGTTACAAGTCAGCGCAGCATCAGAACGGGTCGCACTCCGCGTCCATCCACCACCTGGACCTCCACTCCCTTACCTCCCATACACTCGTTCCTGCTGTGACACTGAACATCAATCATATGATTAAAAATTCTCCTGTATGAGAAAAAGTTTCCTCTGCATCGACGTGTCGAGGATAATCACAAACACCTGTCCCGCGTTATCATGAAGTCACCACAGCCCACCTCAACACTGTACAACACACACACTCTCCCATGCCGTCATCCTGCGGTCAGTGGCAGGTCGGCAGTGTGAGCGTCCCTTTGGAGACAGAGTGTCTCTGAACAGCTTTTTGTCTGTGTGACGTTTGAGTGGCAGCAAAGAAGAGGTTCCCTATATTTAGGCCCCTGAAAACCAATCTCTGTCACTGTGTGTGTGTGTGTGTGTGTCCTCGGTTTGTCAAAAGGCAGCCCTCTTCAAAGAGAGAAACTGCCCTTTGTGCAGAGGTTAGGACTCTGGAGTGTGTATTGAGTGTACGGAGAACGTCTCTATGTGATGACAGATGAGTGGTGTGTGTGTGTGTGTGTGTGTATGTGTGTGAATGAAGGGCTTCCCTGAGGCAACAAAAACTAAGTGTGTGAAAGAGTCCTCTGATCTGCACCTCTGATGGAAGTTGAAACATACTGTACACACACACGCAGAGTTTCCTGTTACACAGACAGAGTTCAGCGGTTGAAGTCGGAGTATCTGTGTCTTCGTGGTCGTCCTGGTTTGACTGTGAACTTGTCAAACTTTTTCCTCCGTTTCTGTCTTTTCATTTAATTTCTATTCCGTCTGTTTGAATGACAGCACGAAACCAGAATCGTTAATTCTGCCAACAAAATGTGGAAATATGGAACCCGTTTGCTGCTGATTTTCCCCCCAAAGATCGAGTTGATCTTTGGCGGACGTCAACCAGATTTTTTGAGCTCCTAACTGTCATTTCAAATTGTTTATTTGCTCTCGGAAAAGTGTGTTTCACGTCACGTGCTATCTTTGAGACTTTGAAACTGACTGTTTTTATCACTCTGCATGCTCAGATGTTCTGTCATGCTGTATGAATCCCTCAGAGGGCTTCTAACACTGCGTCTGTCTCTTACAGAATAAGATCCTGAACAGGACCGGCTGCTGTCCGGTTTGCACTGAAAGTGAGTAAGTCCCCCTCGACCCTCCAGCTTCTTCTTATCCAGAGAATTCACACATAAATGATCAAAGACTCGAAGGGCGCGTTGAGCTACTTCTTATTTATGTTGAGTGATATTTAGCAAGGTAATTTAAATAAAGTGAAATCTATGAATCATCCCTCTTCAGGGTAATGAAAACAAATCTCCGTCCAGCCTCTGTAGCTTCATCTGAGCGTTTCCCATGAACTTCTGTCCAGACTGCGGTTTGCCCTCGGGTCATTTTACTTTGGTTTCTGGCTGTGACCTGCAGCAAACGTCAACAAAAGTGGCAGTAAATGTACCATTTAAGGACTACAAAGACTTCATAAACCGTCTTCATAATGTAGAGTTTAGCTCATCTGGTAGAGCAGACGTCTTACCACACCGCAGATCCACTTCTGAGTGAGTCAGATTAGTGCCTTCTATTTCACCATTTATCATTAATTATCCTCTCTGCTGCTGCTGGCTGTCAGGCATCAACTTGTATCCTTTTTAAACTCTTGAATTTTGGGTTTTTCCTCTTTGATATCGCAGCGCTGGTATTCAAAGCATGTAAGTTCAAAAAGCAGCTTTTTTAACCCGTCTTTGTCTGTCCTTCCTCTGCAGAGCCGGGTGTATGCACAGTCTTTGGCGACCCTCACTACAACACCTTCGACGGGAGGACCTTTAACTTTCAGGGAACCTGTCAGTACGTTCTGACTCGTGATTGTGGCGGCGCCCCCTCTGGAGGACCGGGAAACAACATCAACATCAACAGCCCAGATTCCAGCTTCATGGTAGGAGAGAAGTTGAACCTCACAGCCTTTAAAGAAACTGCTCCAGCAGCTCCAATGTATGTACAAGGCTAGGCTCGTCTGAAAAGAATTTAAAGGAGCTTGACGTATATTTTCCGTTTCTCTGCTAGGTGTTAGTGAAGAACGACGCTCGGCGCACTCGTTCCTTTTCCTGGACTCAGTCCGTGGAGATCAGACTGGGAGGTCTGATCCTCAGTCTCCACCAGCACCTGACAGTCCGGAGGAATGGCACCCGCATCGCGCTGCCGTACCACGGCCCCGGGGTGCACATCGACCTGGACGGATACCTGCTCAAACTCACCACCATCGCAGGTCAGCACGCATGCATCATAATGTCTGACCTTTAAACACACACTGAGAAATATTGTCTAAATGAATCACAATCAAACATTCCTCCACCTCCTCCTGCAGGTCTGGAGATCACATGGGATGGTGACAGTTTCGTGGAGGTCGTGGCCGCGCCCCACCTGCGTGGACGCCTCTGCGGCCTTTGCGGCAACTACAACGGACACAAGCGCGACGACACGATGGGAGGCGACGGCCTGTTCAAGTTCGACGTGGATGAGTTTGCCGAGTCGTGGCGAGTCGAGGGAAACGAGGTTTGCTCCCAGCAGCCTCCGCCTCGCCGGCCCACGTCCTTCCTGTGCCCCGGCAGCGTCAAAGTAAAATTCCGCGCTCATCGGGAGTGCCAGAAGATAAAGTCGTGGGAGTTTCAGAAGTGCCACCGTGTGGTTGACTTCGCCCCGTTCTACAGGTCAGAGGACTGAAAACTGTTTGGTGCAGCCCTTAAACTACTTTTGTCCTGTTAGAGGGTTTGTTAGGGACACAGGTTGTACAAGTAGTTGTCCTTTGAAGCAGATTCATTTAATGATTGCCTTGCTTACGCTAATCTTACCACTAAATCAAAGCCTGTGCCCAAAAATATTAACTTATGAGGAAGTGAGGAACAACCAAGAGGTGTACTGCACTCCGATGGCACAGATTCAAAGTCTGATGAAGTCCGTAATATCTTCCTGCTCTCTGTAGGTCGTGTGTGACGGACATGTGTGAGTGTCCGGTCCATAAAAACTGCTACTGTGAGTCCTTCATCGCCTACAGCCGAGCCTGCGAGAGGGAGGGAGTACCCGTCCTCTGGAAGGCCGACACCGCCTGTATGGGTGAGTGACGGCGCTCAGGACCTAAACTCACGTGTTAAAGATGTTCTGTCACACACGGAGACACACAGTCATTTACCTTCTCTTCTCTGCCTTCAGCCACCCAGTGTAAACATGGCGCCGTTTACGACACATGCGGACCAGGCTGCACCAAAACCTGCGACAACTGGAACGAGATCGGACCGTGCCACAAGCCCTGCGTGGCCGGCTGCCACTGCCCCGCTAACTTGGTGTTGTTCCAAGGACGCTGCATCAAACCCATAGCCTGCCCCGGACGGTGACCCTTGTGAGCCACGTGGGGGGGTGGGAAGGGGAGGGGAGGGCTCGGGTTAGGCACGGTCATTTATAGCATCACAATCAGGGTGGGCCAAAGAAGCCGAGACGAGTTCGGGAGGACACAGAAGTCGATAGATCAGATGCGACGAGGTACTCAGGGTCCAAATGTACGCAAGGAAGCGGTGCAGTGACTTAGAGGGTGACGGGCTGAAGGGAAACTCGGTGGATGGGAGGCTGATCATTATATCATGTACTGACGCGATACCAGTCATCACCACCGGAGGCGCTAATTTCAATCCTGTAGAGGAAGAATTGAATCCCCCTCCTAAAAAAAAACAAACCTCAGGGTCCCCTTTTTTCGAGATTTCACCGTCTCCACCGTCTGAGGAACGTTTGTCCACGCTGCCACGGACCCTCAGGAAACAACTTGGGCTCAGTGGACTCAGGTATTGAGCCAACATGGCGCCCAAATTTCTCTCACAAACACTCTAAAGTGGGAAACTGAGCATCCGCATTTGGAATAAGGAGATTGGAAGCAGAGAAACTCTCTGATGCATCATATCAAAGTGTCCTCTTGATCTCTATTCCATCATTTCATACTGTAAGCTAGCCAGATTTATATGAAAGACAGACAGCTTTTATATTATTATTGTTCTAATTATTATTATTATTTGTTGTTGATGTTAATTTATATATCGGTCAAATGACGTCGTAGCAAGAGCCAGAATCATGAATATAATTGCGTTATAAATGATTTAAAGGGAAACAAAAGCTATTTATGTATTTGTTGTGTACTTTTGTGTTACTGTTTGAAGAGAAATGCCCAAATGTGACTCAGTTGTTGCACCATCGCAGGGAAAAAGTACTGTATTGTGTTCTGCTCAGTGTACAGGTTGTTGTGGTTCGTATCAAACTGAAGGTGTTCATCGAAAGCATATGTTTCACTTGACGATAATTATTTAAGACCAGCAATATAATCTTTTATCGAAGTTCAATCCCGGTTGCTGTCTTTACTTTCTTCATTAGGAGGAACTCGAGACATCTGGAGGTGGAAAGCTGGAGGCAGCTCTTTGAGCAAAACGTGCACCTTTAATTTGATTATGATTTCTGTAGGAGAAAAATACTGTTTATTTAGCGTAGCTTCTTCCTTGTGAAATACTGTTTTTACCCTGTCGGGCACCTAAAATGATCCAAGAACGGGAGAATCACTCTTCGATTGAACACGTGACCTCCAAAATATATCTTTGCATTACGTGGTAAAACCCAAAAAGTTTTAAGGACCGGTTAAATTTAAAAAATATAAAGTTGGAACATTATTTTCACCTTGAATGAGATACTGTTGCTGTGCAACTGCTGTGAAACTGTGACACAGATGAGTGCTACTGTGGGAGGAAAGACTAACCATTCTTTAACCTGCTCAATACTGTCTTCACTTGGAGTAAAGACAAGCAGACCAAGCTAACAGTTATTGTGGTCCTCGTGTGACATCCACACTGACTTGTGGTTACACTCTGTAGCTTCTCTGTAACCGCTTAGGCCGTGCTCAGACCAAATCAAGCGCTGTGGTGGTGTGTACCGCAGGGGATGCCGAAAAAAGACCAGCGGTCTGTGTATTTGTTTGAGAGAGGCCGAGGCGACGCAGAGAATGAATGAGGAGAGGGAGCATCGCTGGTGAGAAATCCGGAGACGTTATTCGATGATTGTTTCACAGTGGTTACGTTCTACGTGACCTCGCCACCTCACGACTCTGTGCTGCAACGCCAGATCTGAATGCATAACTATCAAGACATCAAATCACCCATTTTAAATACATACATATAATAATACATAAATACATCTACACCCTTTTAATACACTTCAAATTTGTACAAACATATTTCACATGAATGTAGCAACAAAAACATGAGAACTAATGCACCAAATACAACAAAGTCCATTCAGAGTGTTACAGATTTCAGAGGAAACACCAGAGTGAAGCGTCCACCCGCCTCAGTGGCTGCTTCATTCAACAATACAGCCACCAGCTTAGAACTGAGGACGACAAGTGACGGGCTAATGAGGGATGCACGATCTGTGTCAGCACAGATTAGATTAAATTTAGATTATTATTCTGATAATAAAACTGAAGCTGATAAATTATCAGTCAGGAATAATTTATTTTGAATTTATGAATTTAATAGGTTTTATGTTTTATGAAACGTTTTATGAAAGTATGTTTGATGGAAAATAAATGAACATTTGAAGAGTCTGTTTGTTTTTGTCAACAGTGATCAGCTATTAAATATTTAATTATCCTGTTCTCACTACATCTGAATCTTTCTTACCCTCGGATAGGTTAGAAACTTTCTTTTTAAAATCTTAAGATGTAAAATTATCACTAATGAGAGCAAAATCCATATCGTGCATCCCTAAAACTAATCGCCCATCCCTGCAGATACTTATTTTCCTTAATATCACCAAAAGTCAAAACTCAGGATATTTAAAACTGTTCTGGTTTTGAGGAGTACTGTGTGGTAGGTCAGTAACTGTTTCCATGTTCTGTGAGCTCGTGAAGCAAAGATAAGACGGAGCTCGTCTAAAGAAACACAGCTGTGAAAAACATCAACACCAACAACAGCAGCAGAAACACGTATGACAGCGGAACATTTCAACAAAATGACGTTTCCCAAAGTGAATCTGACGCGAGCTTGAAGGTTTCGTTTCAAAATGCCACTAAAACATTTTGTCATTTTATACTTTAAGTTAATTTTTGCCTGAATTTGTTCATAGGAGCAGACATCCAATTAAAATTGCTGTTTTCGGATTTAAACTGCCAATAACGTTTTTTTATAGTATAGAGTTTTCACACAGGTTGCAGCTGGGTTGGAATAACATGTGTTACAATGTTACAATAGTAACAGTAAGGGACTGTCACATTAACCAGACAAAAGGAAAAAAAACGAGTGTTTCAACAAACGGCCCATGTCTAAAAACTGAAATCCAGTCTTGGCATTTTGTAATGAAACGCTTCGGTTGTGTTTTTGACTGTGAGCTGTTGTGTTGCATTAATAACGATACACCGCACAATATATTCAGTCCTGCAGACGGAGGGAACGATCACCAACTTCACTACTCATACGACACAACACGGTGTCAGATAAAAACAAATGAATACATGTATGCAGAGACGTGTGTGTGTGTGTGCACGGGATGAGGGGCAGTTCCAACTCTTTGGCATTTTCAGAAAAATGACACATTCACCTTCATTTCCAAACTGAAGCGCTGTAAGGCATGGAATGCTCCTATAATACATGTATTATATGAAAATATGGGATCAAAAGTGAGATACTCTCTGTGTGAAAACACTGACACACAACAAACCTGAAACGAACAGTGGAAAAGAAAGAATAGGAAGATAAATCTCTCTGACAGATTTTGTTCCCCTTTTCTGGACAGAATCCTCCAGTTTAGCTCCAGGTTGGTTCCAGATGTTGGTTCCAGAAAAGATATGTGAAATTTTGGAATCATTGCGAGCTCCAGGCTTCAAATACAGACACAACTTTGATTAATTAATGACTGAATTATGTTACTGTCACTGGTTATACTGCGAGTCAGTGCAAAGATGATAAAGGAAGGAAGCAATGGAGGCGATACCGACACACACAGTGACAAATTACAACTGACTTCCTCCTCTGCTTGTTGGTTGCTTTCTGCAGGAGATGCCAAATCAGAGCTAAGAGAAGAATCAATACTACATTCAACTGTTGCACACATGTTGACCATAACAACAGGGTTAGCTGATATACATCAGGTCTGCGTTACTGTGAGTTTGTTTTTGAGTCTTTGCTGCCCTCTAGTGGTGGAAAAATCACCAACTGCAGCTTTAAACATCTGCAACGTCAAACTCTAAACTGTACATAATATGCTATGTAACACTAGATTTCAGAAATCTAAATCAAATTTGGCTAAATCCAAATCACTAATCGTCTCTAAACAACTATCTGAACTCATAAAGCCAAAACCCTGAAGTCAAGTCATTAGAAAACAGCAACCTGAACGTTAATTTAGCTTAATTCCTGTGTAATTAGACAACTGTTTTTCTTCTTGCTAACAAAGACTGAAACCCGCCGTGTGTGTCCGTGTTGTAGATTAATAAACAATCACATACAGGAGGAGAGGAAAGGTTTAGCACTCATTAGACTGTTTTGGTCTACGATAAAAATACTGAACATCCTCATCCTTCAATGTGGATCATCCAGCTTGAGATTAATCAGTTATTAGTTATCCTGATAAATGAAAGTGAGATTCATTTCTAAAGTAATCAGCAAACTGTGTAAACTATGTAAAGGTGAGATTAGGGAGGCACCGCCGATTGTTCAGTGCTCCGCACTGATCTCAGCACACTAGACGACACAACTGACGTTTCCGTCTTCGATTAGTTGCTCATGCGGCGGCTGCACAGAGAATCTGCGCAATACTAAAACTTTTGTATTCTTAGCGAACCGATAAAAACACGGAGAGGCTTCCCACGACCTTCTCTGATAAACCACGAGACGAGACGAGACATTGAGATCTCTTCCTCGTCTTCCCAGAAAGACAAAACCCAACAAAAACAAATGATACAAGTAGATAAAACTAGCTGCTCTAAGTACAGAAAATATGTATGTGCACTCTAATATAGAATCTTCCAAACCTCAAGTAAAAGTTTCTTTTTCCTAAAGTTTTGCTATACAAAACAAAATATACATCTAATAAAAAATACACTCTTAAATTCCGGGCTGGCCAGCTTTAAGGATATACTAAAATAAAGATACAGTCAAACCGAGATATACAGCTGGGGTCAGCTATCACAGCAAAGGAACAAGTGAACCAGGCAGAAAGGTGGAGGAGGTGGAGGAGGAGGAAGGGGAGTGTGACAGCAGAGAGTTCAGTCGTCGTCACTGTCGCTGCCCGATTCGCTGAGCTGCAGGTCGTTTCCTGTGGAGACCAACAAGACAAACAATGTTTACTGGAGGTAATCACTCACAGAGCAGTCCACCTCCAGCCTGAGGACATGCAGGAGGGGCCGGCCGTGTACGGTCAGGGTTAGGTAATACTCACGTAGTGTGTTCATGAGCTGGTTGTTGCCCTGCTGCCGGTCGGCTCCTCCGTTGGCCATGGGGTGGCGGTTTGGGGAGGTCTGGCTGAGCGGTCGGGGAGCGTCGTGTTCGGCGTCACTGCTGCTGCTGTCGTCGCCGCTCCCCGAGGCGCTGGCTGAGTCGGAGGAGCTGCTGCTGCCGCTGCTGCTCATCTGTTCTATCACCTCCACCTCGGCTCGCAGCTCTGCCACCGGCAGCAAGATTAACATTAAGACGTTTCATCTTTTTTTAATAATATAAAAGTAACATATTCTCCAGTCCGTGTGTTATGATGAAGTTTGCTTCGAGGCTTTGCTCATGGCTGCACCTCCTTACCTCTCTTGATGTCGTCGAGCTGAGGCTCTGGGGAGGGATTATCCTTTGAAGGAGATGGGGAGGTCTTGACCCCGGCCCCGGGTTTAGTGGGAGCCCGGAACTGAGAGCTGGGCTGGCTGGACCGGACTGACTGCTGCTCGATCCGGGCCTGGATCTTACTGCTGCCCTCCGCCCTGAAACACACACACAAAGCCGAGGTACCGATTGTGAGTGCTCTCTTATCTTGTTGTGTGTTCTTTACCTGAATCTTAACTGCAAGAATATTATCTTGAGGGAGTTATGTAAGGTTCCAAAATTCATGGTCAGCTGTTTGGGAAATATATGTTGAACCTGATGTAGTAATAATCAATGACCAAAAGATGGAGCCACAGATCTGGGAGCAGTTTCTCAATATCAGATGTCTCAACAAAAAACTTTCAATTTAAAAGTCTAATATGAATTTATCTGAACATCACACCTCTCAGTCTTTTGCAGCTCTCACCTGGTTTTCTTGACCTGGATGCTGCTGCTCAGCTTCTCCAGTACGAACTCCCCGGTGTCATGGTTGATGATGAGCACACAGTCCTTCTGGTACGGACGCTTGTTTCCTTTGAACACTGTCATGGGAGGCGTTGAGCCCTGGAGGGACAACAGTCTGAATCAACTCCGTCTGTGTTGACTTCAACTTTTAGCACAAACTGGAATGTTTCTGTCACTGATTCATTTTGCAGTATCAGAGGAACTGAGAGAGGAATGTGAAGAACGTGTCTGATAACAAATATCGATCGATCCATCTAGCAGAAACAACAGCAGAGGTTCTTACCGGAATGTGAGGTAATGTTATAGTAACTTCATCTCCTTTCCCAACTTGCAGCTCTCCCTCACAGCTTGTGTCAATAGACGCTGGTTTGAAGTCATCTGAAAAGGACGGACAGCGGGTAGATGTTAATCGTAAGGACGTCACGGCTACGTAGTTTGTGACACGGAAGAAAACGCCTGTCAGACTGACAGACAGGTATACAGCTGCCGGTAGACAGAACTAACTGAGCTCATCGGCCGTCAGGCTGTCTGTGTGCTAAATGTGTGTTGCTCGGTGATGAACGCTCCGTCATACGTCACCTACCAGCAAAGTAAGAGCCAAGTTTCATCCAATAGAGCGAGGTAGTTATGCATCTTCATAGCACGATATGCAGACTTTAAATACTTTGCACTAACTCAATCAACCTGAATCAATCAACACAGCACCACTAACTACCCACACACACCTGTTTTCACCTGAAAAAAGGTAGTTTGAGGGTTAGGCCACACCTGATAAACACTTGCACATTCAGCCAACAGGTATGGGCAGTTGATAGCAGGCATACCTGTCTGCAGATAACTGAGAAACTACAAACAAACTCCAATCGGATGAATCAGTGCTCAGCTCTTGGAATTTAATAACCAGGAATAATTATGCAACTTTTTAATCAATTATAAACACATACAGGCTAATAACCACATGTGTAAACATAGGTTGAATAAAGTAAATCTGAAAGTTATCATAAGCCAGGCTTAAAATGTGACACATGTGGGGGTCTCTGCTCTGTTCAAGGCTCCTCGGGCTGAAACAGGTTGAAGACAGAAGCTGAATAAAACATGTTGACAGAAACCCCTCCACAGTGTGCTGTCACAGTGAGAGTCATGATATTTACATTTGCAAATCCCTTCATTTCCGTGTGTCAGAGACCATGTGAGCTAACTGACCCCACACAACAACAACAACACTCACATCTGATGGTGTGAAAGGAAGACTTCGGCCTCTTCTCGAAGCTTTCTCCGAGCTTCAGGACATGCTCCTCTTTGTCCAGCAGCGGATTCGTACTCCCGTTCATGTCTCGGTGCATAAATATTAAATTCACATTCATGTAAAACAGCCCGCGGAGCTCAGATTCATCTGTGAACTCCAGGAAGGTTAAAAACAACAAGTCAACTATGAGACAAAGTTAGCTTCCTGTGGCTAACCGTTAGCATAACATCCCTTACGTCACTCGGTCACTCCTCTTCCGGTTTTGGTCCGTCCCCCTAAATGTCACCGAAGAAACGAGTTACGTTGGCGGCTAACTCTCATTTTTTCCCAGTGAAATATAAACAAATAAATCATATGATTAAGTATGATAATACGTACTGTTATTATTCAGCAGATAACGAGCAAAGAAAGAAATGTCGTTAAATCATAAATGCTGCACGGACTAGTGATGGGAAGTTCGGTTCTTTTTAGTGAGTCGGATCGTTTGAGTCAGTTCACCAAAAAGAGTCGTCTCTTTCGGCTCCCAAGCGACTCTTTGTTTTTATCTCTTATACCTTTATATTTATATTTACATTTAGTCATTTAGCAGATGCTTTTATCCAAAGTGACTTACAGAAAATGGAACAATCAAGGTACAGTGCGATAAGAAGCGTTAGTGTATTAACCAGACGGATCATCACCTTTAATAATTCAACCAAATTTTGACTTGTGATTTATATGTGTACACATCACTTAAATTATTAAATACATCCTTTGTACTGAAATATTCAAAAGTAAAAAATACATTTTCTAATACCAATAAAATTCTATATCCAATTGTTTTCATTACATTTACAGACTCACCTTTTATCTCACCTTATCAACCTGTTTATATGTTGGGTTATTAGCGTGTATGTGTTTGTGATTGATAAAACATTCAGGCATGATGGAATAATTTAATTAATCCGGCTCGTTCACGAACAACCCATCACTGGCACGGACGAATTTAAATGACGGACAACATGGCCGATAAACGTGGAGACATGTAGCCAGCTGCGCGTTTTTTTGTTGTTTTTAGTTATTTATTAATAAACAGTGAAATATGTGAACTCTGAAGCTGCTGGAAGTGTTGGTGGAAAGTTTCCTTCCCCGTAAATTACCGGTTAATAACGTCTCCGAGCTTCTCTAACAGCGTCATGGCTCTGTCCAAAGAGGAAAGTTTCTCTGCTGACTTTAACTCCACGCCTGCAAAAGAAGAAGAAGAAGACGTTGGGTCAAAAGACGAGACTTCTCCGTGCGTACCCGGGCAGACTAAAGCCTCCACCGGCAGAGTTTTAACCCGGGAGGAGCTGGACAGACTCGGGGCCGAGCGAACTCTGGTGTCCGACTTCAAGCAGCTGAAGCTGGAGAGAGAAGCTCAGAAAAACTGGGACCTGTTCTACAAAAGAAACACCACCAACTTCTTCAAGGACAGACACTGGACCACCAGAGAGTTTGAAGAGCTCAAAGCGTGCAGAGAGGTGAGACCTGTTTATCTGATGCCAGTGTAAATCAGCTGCTGTGAACACTGACATGTGTCATCGATCACTGACTCTGTCCTCATCCTGTCTGCCTTGCAGTTTGAGTCCCAGCGGCTGGTTCTGCTGGAGGCCGGCTGCGGTGTGGGAAACTGCATCTTCCCTCTGCTGGAGGACGACCTCAACATCTTCGTTTACGCCTGTGACTTCTCACCACGAGCTGTGGAATTTGTCAAAGTAAGATAAACGTTCAGATCTATGTAATATATAAAGGTGTGTATATCTTCGACACCACATAGGACACTGGCCGTGCAGGATATTTTTCAACAACAGCAATAGAAATAAAATCTATTTCCCGTTTACAGCAAAACCCTCTGTACTGCCCCGAGCGCTGCTGTGCCTTCCAGTGTGATCTAACTAAAGATGATCTGAGGGAGCGCGTGCCCGAGAGCAGCGTGGACGTCATCACCCTCATCTTCGTCCTGTCGGCCATCCACCCCGACAAGATGAAGCTGGCTCTGCAGAACATCAGCAGGGTGAGAGCAGAGACAGACACAACAGACTCGTTAGTTTACTTCCTTTTGAAATACATAATTGTTGGCATGCGTGCCTAATATGAACATAAATTAGTGTGCATACAAAAAAATAGCACAAATAGTGATTGAGATTCTTTTTTTTATGTGGCTGCTAGAGGCAATGTCTCAAAGCATGCAGGTAACCCAAATCCAAGCTGGTTCAGACTGGTGTAATATAATGTACCGTGCATGTGGCTTTAAGGTCCTGAAGCCCGGCGGCATCGTCCTGTTCAGAGATTACGGCCTGTATGACCACGCCATGCTCCGATTTAAAGCTGGCAGCAAGCTGGGGGAGAATTTCTACGTCCGACAAGACGGCACCAGGTCCTACTTCTTCTCTAAAGGTCAGTGAAAGCTCATTTCTATGTTTGCGTCATGGAGACTGTAAACAGATAGTCAGTAGATAGTCAGGGTGAAACTGCATGTATGTGGATGGATATATACTTTAGTTAGATATCTAGATGGTAAATAATCATGTGTGCCTTTTAACTTTACTGTTACTTACTGTCCATGAATCCATTGATTCTTCCTGGAAAGCTGCTCCAGGAATGAAAGTAGAAGGAACTGTTAAATGATTTCATTATTTAACAGTTCAGCCGTGAACTCTTCATCTGTTTTTTACAATAACTGCAACATTTGGATGGATAGGATAGGATGAATGTGGTGACAAACGAGTCACTGTCCCTGTCTGCTCTTTTCGTCTCTTTGCAGAGTTTCTGGCCGAGCTGTTTGAAGAGACGGGCCTTCAATCTGTCACTAACGACTACGTCCTGAGAGAGACTGTCAACAAGAAGGAGGGGCTCTGTGTTCCCAGAGTGTTCCTGCAGAGCAAATTCACCAAGCCCAGCCAATCACAGAGCTCCTGATGTCACCTGGACTGTGACCCGCACCTCATAGAGCTCCAGAAGTGCCGAAAAGCTGAAGACTGAAATGTCCGGTCGATCTCTGACGGCATAAGAATGATTTTATTCTTTGGGGGGAATTGGTAACTAAACGTTAGAGAAGAGGCCTTCTCACATGCTGCTGGATTTGAGGGTGGATTAATAATTCCTCGTTCCACTAATCAGCTACTGTCTTTCTTCTTCTGGCTCACTGAAGCTGCTCCGTCACCAGCTGATGAAGACAGTTCTTGTACGTGTGAAACTTTATGAATATAAACCACAAAAATTCCAACAGGATTGTTCAGCAGAGCCGTCAGCCGGACAGATGTTGACTCTCACTGAACTTTCAGTTCCGTTTAAGCATCATTTCATAGCCTTTGTCTGCTTTGAAAAGTTTTATTAAGTTTTTAAGTTTATATAAAATTGTCTGTCTCCATTAAGATGCATTGTGTCATTGCACACTTTGTCACGTCCGGTCTGTGTTCCAGATTTAAAATCGTTTTGCCCACAGAGGCAGATAATAATCACACACAGATAAACTCATTGGACTTTGACGTGGCTTTCTTTACATGAAGGTGACGCGGGTCTTCTTCACCAAATGAAGAAATTACAGATGTGAGTAATTTCCTCAGTTGATTTCATAGATATTCTATTATTACATTATTATTTTTATATTGTTCTAATATGTTGTAATGTGAAGTGTTGTAATAGTTTACTGTAGAGAAACAGATTAAACAAACCACATGAATACATGATGTGTGCTAACTGATTGTGTAGTATTGTTGTTGTCACTATAATATTACACACGCGTATGAGTAAGAATTTTGATGAAGCGTCTTCAGAATAGACGACAACAACGTCCATAAATGTTTAATGACGTTTCATTTCGTCGTCCAGAGGAGTGCGCAGTTTGATTTAAAGTGTAGCAGAATCAAACTCAGTGTGATTTAGGTGATTTTCATTTAGCCTGCTGGATTGTTGTGGCTGTCAGCGGTTAATTCGTGAGGCTTTAACACCTTTATATACATAAATGATCATAATAATGGTAATGGATTGTTACTGTCCATAACACTCAGAAATATAAATGTGCATCTAATATAGCACATAAAAAGGGTTCATGATACACGACGTGATTAAATGAGACCACTGTGGTGTGAGTCGGTTAACACCCTGTGCCGAGCACCTTGCAAGATGCTCCCTGCATGGCTTCCTGTTCAGCAGAGTGTCGCTTGCTGTTGGCTACTGGTGCAAGCAGAAAAGCATAGATGGAAAAAAAGGTGTGAAAATAGCACCCAGAGAGTGTGTGTGGTGTGGTGTACCATACACACGGCTATCAGGATTCATGCTTATATTTCTGAATGTAAGTAAAGAAGTAAACGATCCCTTGAACTGGTCAGTCGGTGTGTTTGCTCCACTTTATGTATTTAATACCTCACAGAAATGAAAAATACATGAATCCCCTGTTTCCCCCTCAAACGGTGACCCACAGGAATGCGTGATCTGTGGTATTCCTGTTTAATCTGACTGTGTGCATCACTTCAAACACACTTTCGAAACAACGCGCTGGAACAGATGCAGCTTCCTGTCCTGTGGTTTGGCCTGTGCAGCCTCCGCTAGAACAAACAATTGTGTGTTGACATGTGATCAGACCTGCGTGTTTATTCTTTAGGGGTTCAACAGAGAACTGCAGCAACAATCACACACGTATTATTATTATTATTATTATTATTATTATTATTATTATTATTATTATATATATCATTCGAATAAAGTAAGACTTTATTTATGCTTTGTGGTGATTGTGAACCTGTCTGTCTACAGTATTTTCTTGCTGCTCTGTATACAGATGTGGCTTTGCTCTCTTCAAACGGGGTCGTTCAGCCCCCAGAAAACCAGAACGAGAAGGAAATAGCATGAAGGACTGCTCAGTGTGCAACCTTCTCACTAAATTTAGGTGTTGACAGTTGCAGTGGCTTGCATTCAGCTTCGGGTTTCATGATTTTTCAGCCTTCGCTTTAGAAATGTGTGCACGGCTTTGCAACAACGGCACAGACAACACAGTCCAGTGTTATGTAAATTCTACATTTGAGCAATATGATAGCTGACAAATTTATAATGTATAATAATATATATTATAGATATTAATGACATTAAATATCCAAATAAGAATTAATGTGCCAGTTTGAAATCCAGCTTGCCTCTCTTATCAATATCAAATTATTTCTAGATAATCTCCCTGTCAATAGAAATGTTGTATATAACAGAATTAACGATAAAGTAATTGCAGTTGGCCAAGAGTCACTTCTTACAGTGGCACTAAGTGTCTTGGCTGCCATGAGGACAAAGTCATATTGTATATTTGCTGAGTGAAGACAACTAAAGCACTTACAATAAATGATCAAACATAAAACAAATATGGAATAAACCGTCTCTTTGTTCCATTCTCTTTCATGAGATTTATGTCGAGATGTTTTTGGTGAACAGGGCCGGCTCAGTCAGATCATCCATCTGCAAGACAACATAACAGAGCAGAAGAAGACATCAGTGTACATCGAATATAAAATGCCTTGGAAAAGAATAAACCACTAAGAAAAACAGGTAAAAACTAAGTAGGGATCATCCTCTGGGCACCATGAATGTCATTGATTCTATTCTATGGCCCTGCTTTTGGAGAGCCTTCATGTGCTAATGTAATGTTCCTCACCTTGGACCTTGATGGTGATTAAATGTCCCATTCCCGTGTCTCCCAGGTCACACTTAGCCCTGCACTGAAATTGCCCAGTGTCCTCTTTTGTCAGGTTGAGAATCTCTGTCACGACCTGCCTGCGTCTCATTCGCTCATCAGAGATCGTCTCATTTACTGTGGTGTGGTACTTTTTGGGGTAACTCAGCTCAGCTTCTTGTTGAAACCATGCAACATGCAGCAGACCGCATTTCTTGAAGTCGTAATGTGTGTCGCATGATAGTTTGACCGATGATCCTCTGGCAGGGTTGAGGGTTTTCCTATGGTAGAAGACCTGTACATTATCCTCTAGAGCACAAAGGAAACAAAGAAGAACAAAAGGAGTTATTAGACAGTTGATTTTGAATTGTTCAATTAGCTTTGGTTAGTATAAAAACAGCAGGAAACAACTTTTACTCCAAATGTAACAAAATGTACCTACAAGCAGCTCTAAATATAAAAATAAATAACACATTATATCTATTTTGTTTATTACTTACAATTACCAAAGATTAAAACATCAAGCTTACTGGGAGTTATGTGCCCAAACAGAACGATCAACAATAATTAGAGACTTATGTTCCTTTACCAACCAGTGCTGTCCTACAGGAATCAGGTTTCCCGTGCGAACCAAAGCTCCAAGGACAAAAAACACGGCACCGCTTTGAAACCACTCCTCTTGCAAGAATGTTACATAACATGAGCACCACTCCCTTTTTCCTCTCTGTTGATTATTTGCATGGTATTTTACTTTCACATTTATTGGGAAGTGAAATGGCGCTGCAGCTAGGCGAGGAGAAACTCTGCTGTTCCGTCTGTCGGGATCTACTGAATGATCCGGTGACTATTCCCTGTGGCCACAGCTACTGCTTGAGCTGTATTGAACGCCGATGGGATGAAGAAGATCCAAAGGAAATCTACAGCTGCCCTCACTGCAAGCAAACCTTCACACCGAGGCCCGTGGTGGTGAAAAGTGCCGTGATTGCTGATTTAGTGGAAGCACTGAAGATGAAGATGAGCCTTCAAGCTGCTCCTGCTGATCACTACTATGCCGGACCTGGAGATGTTTCCTGTGATTTTTGCACTGGGAGGAAGCTGGTAGCCCTCAAGTCCTGTCTGATGTGTCGGGTTTCTTATTGTGAGCACCACCTTCAGCCTCACTATGAATCCCCTGCCTTTGAAAAACACAAGCTGGTTGACCCTTCCACAAATCTGCAGGAGAAATTCTGCCCCCGTCATAATGAGGTGATGAAGATGTTTTGCCGCAGTGACCAGCAGGCCATATGTATTTTGTGCTCCATGGACGAACATAAAGACCATGACACGGTGTCTGCCACAGCAGAAAGGATCGAGAAGTGGAAGGAGCTTGAGATGAGTCGGCAAAAAATCCAGCAAAGGATCCAGGACAGAAAGAAAGACGTGAAGGTTCTTCAGCAGGAGATAGAGGCGATCAATCGCTCTGCTGATGAAGCAGTGAAGGGCAGCGAGAAGATTTTAACTGAGCTTGTCAGTTTCATAGAGAAAAGAAGCTCTGATGTGAAGGAACAAATCCGATCCCAGCAGAAAACTGAAGTTAGTTGGGCCAGAGAGCTCGAGGAGAAGCTGGAGAAGGAGATTGCCGAACTTAAGAGGAAGGACACTGAGCTTGAGCAGCTCTCACACACCGATGACCACACTGAATTCCTACTCAAGTATCTTTTGCTGTCGGATCTCAGTGAATCAGACTCACCCAGCTTAAATTTCAGACCTCTTAAACACTTTGCAGATGTGATAGCAGCCGTGTCGGAGGCCCGTGATAAACTACAGGACGCTCTCAATGACGAATGGCCGAAGATCTTACGAAGAGTGACTGAAGTCGATGTTTTACTGGCACAACCAGAGCCCGAGACCAGAGATGAATTCTTACGATATTCTTGTCAAATCACACTGGATCCTAACACAGTTAACGCGTGGCTGTCATTATCTGAAAGGAACAGAAAGGCAACAGTAATGAGGGAAAAGCAACTTTGTTCTAGTCACCCAGATAGATTCACTGACTGGCTTCAGGTGCTCAGTAGAGAGAGCCTGACTGGACGTTGTTACTGGGAGGTGGAGAGAACCGGCGGAGGAGTTTCAGTCGCGGTTGCATATGAGGATATTAGCAGAACAGGGACTGAAAGCGGATTTGGAAACAGTGACATGTCTTGGGCGTTAGGATGCTTCGACTTTACTTATTATTTCAGACATAACAATGTCAAAACTTTCCTCTCAGGCCCTCAGTCCTCCAGAGTTGGAGTGTACCTGGATCACAGGGCGGGAACTCTGTCCTTCTACAGCGTCTCTGAAACCATGACTCTGCTCCACAGAGTCCAGACCACGTTCACTCAACCGCTGTACGCTGGATTTTTGGTTTACTGGGTCGGAGACACCGCTGAGTTGTGTGAGCTAAAGTAGCTCACAGTGGCTGAATTGTGATGTTTTCCTCCTTTAACATTTTGTTACTGCAGTTTGAGTTTCACCCAGCTCAGTTTTCACAGCAGCAAATAGACACACTTCATATTTCATCTCTTCTTTTTGTTACGGTCACCTCTTAAATCAATCAAAAAGACCAACAGATTACTGTAACTGTGTAAATTAAATGAATGTGGATGCTTAGATGGAAAGAGTAGTAATATAAGCTGCTGCTGAGGCTTTTATCAGCATTTTTCACATAAGACACGTCCATTAAAATGCGTCTGTTTCATGTGTAACACTTATATACTGCAGCAAGTAATTTTCACCTGTAGTTCTACTCTAGTTTGCATGTTTCAGCGAATATCTCACAAGGATCTGTTTAAAACGTACACGTTCACCCACCGCATGTCCTGTACCATCTGCGCACGCACATATTCAGTTTAAACACACCAAACGCCATCTTTTACAAAATGTAAAGGCTCTCTTTGTACGGAAACTTTAATCACCAAACACATTCCGAAATTTTCTATCATTCCAAAAATGTATAAGCCACACTGTAATAATATTTAAATGGCTTTTTATATACTGTAATTAAAGCTTATTACAGGGAAACCAGAAAATATCTGTGTCTCTTGTCAGTTGGTCAATAGTCAGTCTATAAATGTAACTTGTATGTTCTAATAATAATATCTCATGATATTTTCTCCCGGCAATGACAGTAGAAACTTGTTACTCACCTTTGTCCTGTGCAGACGACGCACAGAAAGTCACCAACAACAGCAGAGTAGATAAAATAAGCCGAGTCATCCTCCAAAAAATGGAAGGTTCAAGGTGAAAGATGAACACGAGGGCCACAGCACAAGATCAAAATGGCAGAGTGAAGGTGAAAGTATCACCACACTGCTGATTTCACATCCACTGATCTGCAGTGTGTGAGCGTGTCTGCTGTTGTATGGGAGGAGGCTACACATCTCTGTGCTCAGTGTTTCCATTCTGTCTGACCACTAAACACTTTCCTGTGATCTGTAATAGATAGCGGAGTTCAGGGCTGTGCAGAGACCTGCACAACACCGCTGTGATGTGCTTTTAAAGGCAGGATGAGTGAAAACTTTACCAAAATCACAGTTTTTGAATGAAAACATTGTTTTTCAGTCTCTTTGCCTGACATACATATGCAGGTTTTCATGTGAGGAACAATAAAATAATTTTCAATAAAGCTTTCTAATATCAATTGTTTTCATTGCGTTGAGAGCACGTCTACACGACCGAGCGTAGATCTAAATAATTATTATTTTGTTTTATTCATAACTTTATTTATTGCCAGTCGGCAAAGAAGACAAAGAAGAATACATGTACTTTCTCTGACTGTGTCACAAGATTCTCCAGCGCGAAAGATTTCTCTTTTTGGGGAGCTGAGTCATATTTTTCCTCTAATCTTCAGTCGATCTGATGACATTGACATGCTTCCTGTCTGTCTGAAGGTTATTCTGAGAAGAACAGCTCCCACACTCGGTGTTAATCACACGAATAACCAGAAACTTAATTTATCGAGCACATAACAAAGTTACAGACTGCTTTACAAGGTCAAAACATGAGATTTCAAACAAAATCACACAAAATACACCAAAGATAAGGACAGCATCGATAATCATAACACACATGCTGGAAATCAAAAGAGTGAATCTTTATCTTGAATAAAGATTAATATTTATTAATCTTTAATCTTAATCTTTAAGCTTTAAAATCTGGAAGTTTTGAGAAGATATTTAGGATGAGATGTGTGAAGGGTTTTTCTTGTTTTCTGGTTGCTTTAACTCTCAATTATTTTCTGTTATGTCCCCCCATGAAGAAGAAAACTCTCTGTTATAGCTACTACACAACAACAAAACAAAAACACAAAAGAAGAGCGAGTACTACCTGCGTACTCTCTGACAATGAGAGCGCAAATGCCCCCTACTGTAGTGGATGAGCACTTACAAAAGAAAGGCATGGTCCCCCGGGTCAGGGGGGTGGGCCCCACTGCTGTTATTGCGAAATTCATGATCACAGATGGGAACTAATAACCACATACCCACACACCCATACCACAGCAGAAAGGCAGACTAGAGAGGCAGTGTATTTTACAGGACTGTGCATCGCTGTCTATTAATAGACAATTCAACAGTCAGACAGAATGGACATTGAAGACTACGTCAATGAACCAGGCACTGAAAGGAACAGGAAAAATTCACACTCAGGTAAGAACTCTTTTTTCTTTTTACTTCTGAATGGTTGTTTCAATTTCTCCTTTAATTTTAGGTTTGCAGAATTACTGACGAGGCCTCTGACCTTTTACATTACTGATTATAATTATAAACTGCAACAAAATCAAATCAAAAATCACTAAAACTGAAGTGCTGTGATGTTGTGGGGGATCTTTAGCTCACGAATCAGTCAGATATTACATATATTTACGTGTGTTCTGTCCTGTAGGACTGTCGAAAATCATCTTGGTGGTTGGGATAAGCTTCTGTCTGCTGTGCATCATACAGGTCATTCTTAATGTTACTCTTCGGGTCCATGGAGGTGAGTATCATTCCTCCGCCTTCCAAATTGCTTAAACCAAATCCAGATCAGTCAAAAAAGCTTTGAGTACAGGAAATGTAGTTGGCGTTTTCCCCTCAGTGACTTGAATTGTTTGAGCACCGCAGGAAAGTAAATCCCCAGCAGTCCCAGCAGTAAATCCCCTCATACGTCTATTTTTCTCCTCCAGAGAAGTTTTAGGAATCCCTGCTGTGAAAGCTTTCAAAGCGTAGCTTTAACGGCATCCCATCTTTGTATTTTTGGACTCACAGAGAAAAAGTTTTAGTTCTGTCTTTTTCCTTCCTTCCCAGATGGGTTTTGTAACAAATCTGACCTCATTGACTCTGCGAAGGTTTCCCTGGTAAGTGCTGACATCAGCACCTCATTTTTTCTAAAGAAGGACAAGCTGGTGAAGAAAAATGGATGGATGTGTTAATTTCTTATTTTGTTTGTTTGTTTTTGTTGTTATTCTATTATGAAATGAAACCAGCTGGAAGAACGCATAAAGGACCTTCAGGCTAACAATGATAGACTCTCAGGTGAGCTGTTAGACATTTTCTTCCACATACTTTTTCCTGCCCTTCCCCGTCGTGTCATTTCATGTCCCGTCTCATCTTCTCTTCCTTCTTGTGCCTTGTTTTCCCAGCAGGAAAGAACCAAACCTGTCCCCAGAATTGGAAGCTGTACATGTCCAGCTGTTACCAGCTGTCCGCCAAGAAAGAACGCTGGTGGTATGCCAAAGACGACTGTGTGGAGAAGGGAGCTACTTTGGCGATTATAGACAATGAAAGAGAAGAGGTATTTAGAAATTTAAAATACATTTCTGCATCTTACTTTTCAAGGATAAACACAGACGTATCTTGATGACCTTGTGAATCACTTTTTAGTAAAGCATATCATAATCAAATGTATATCCCAACAGAAGGCTGTCCATTCTCTTGGAGGGACGATCGTGTGGATCGGCTTGAAAGCTGAAAAAATCAAGGACTCGTGGAAATGGAAGTGGGTGGACGGACGTCAACTGAACTATGAGTAAGGTTTTTTGAATATTCCTTAAGAATGAAATGATGGTCGTGATGTTTCAAAAACCATAATGACGGTGAAGTGCAAGAAAAGCAAAGATCCCAGACACGTGTAGGTCCTTCACCACATGTGCCATCAATGACATTACACATTTGACTCATTGGTAATCTAAAATGAATTTGATTAGAGCAACTTTAAAGCTATAAAACTGAAGTCATCAAGTTTGAGTTTTGAATTTGCCGTGGACGATAATGCCAGTTGAACACAAACTTTAAGTTTGATGTAGATCGATGATAAAGCTGCTGTGATCTTTGCAGAAAAACGATTCAGGAGCCTCCGTCTGAACACGGAAATCCTCACACCTGTGTCTATTCTCGCCAGTCACTGTCTGGATCCGTGACCTGGCACCATGACGTCTGTTCAAGCAGACTCCAATGGGTGTGTGAGAAGAACCTAAACTGACGTAGCACCTCCGTCAAAACACTGATATGACAAACATGAAGTTACTTTTTTTTACATTTTGTTGGCTTTAATGTGTTTTTACCAAAATAATCCTGAAGGTTGTTTAGCCAGAAACTTGATCTTTAAAGTGTTTTAACTCTGCGTACTAAAGAAATGTCAGTAGAAAAAGTCTCTAAACATCTTTAAAAATAAACTTTAAATTGTCTGCTGGTGTATTTGAGTGTCTGTCGTGCCCACATAAATATTAAATTGCAACAAGAGCAGGAGGATAAGACAAGAAAACTAAACTTCTACTACAAGATATTAAAACAGTGAAATTATACAAATGACAGTAAACGCTTACACAGCGAGCCCAGGAATCGCTCAGGAGAGGGGAGCTGCTACATCGTATATTAGGGACAGATATTAGAGACACCCTGGACAAGTCACCAATTCATCACAGGGCACGTCGAGACAAACAACACATATTCACAATTAACCTACTAAGTGCAAGTCTTTGGCCTGTGGGGGCAAGCGGGAGAGATCCCATGCAGTATGTGGAAAATCATGCGGCGTGTTCTTGGAACACAGTTTCTCTCTGAATGTGGTGACCTGGCTGACCAGAATAGATAACAGGAAATGACCTTATGTTTCTTAAAATAATGACTGCAGCAGCAAAAAAGCAACCGCCCATTAATGGCCACACATCGATCCAACTACAGCAGATAGTTTGTTAGGAATCATTAAGGAGACTGAAACTGAAGAAAGCTTCATACATTGTAAAATGGTCAAAATGGAGAAGATATCGAGGGTGGTGTGTCTCTTCCTCGTTCCTGTATAACCCCCTCTGTACGTTATCCTGAATGTGATGACGGATATTTCTAGATAACAGCAACACCGTTAGATGACAGCAGTCAAACAAGAAGCGTGCTGAAGTTAAACTGTATATTTGTTTAAATATTCAAGTGCAACTTTGTAGAAAGCAGAAGTAAAAACGCACAACCTTAAAATACTTTTAATGCAGGATGTGACGTCAAACAGGAAGTCAAATCCTACTGTGTAGGATAAAGTGGAATTGAGTCTATGTGTGTGTGTGTGTGTGTGTGGATACTGTTTTTAGAAGTTCTATTTAACATTTAGTCATCATTTATTTAGTTTTCCTTAACAACAGTAACAAATATGTACTGACAACGGCTCTTTCCCTTTCAGTTCAGTCAATCAGTAAATCAATAAATCAGTTTATTGATCACATATATTCACACAGGTGCAATCATAGTTAAAATGATTGTAATTAATAAACCTTAATGAGTGTGTAGTATGCTTCATTTGATAGAGGACTCAAACCTTTTTACTTCTAATAGTTAGTTAGTTACACGCACACACTGTGCTTTAAGTTTAAGTTCTTAGCTCTAAGTAACTAAAGAAATATGTCCAGTCATTTTTACAGCTGAGCCGTGCAGATAAACCGTACGACTTTCAGGCTTTTGCAACATTTAGCTGGTGTATTTTTGAACGGAGGAGGCAGGAAGGCACTGCTCCTCTGTCTCTATTTTCTTTTCATCCAGCCGGCATCCTCTGCTGCTGCTGCCGGTTTGAAACAACATTTAATGTAACATCACAACTGTGAACAAGTCTACAGGTGTGCTAGCAGCTCTGTGAGGCTAACATGATCACAGTGACAGTGCTAACCATCACCAATGTTTATCGCCGTCTATTTCTTTCCAAACCCTCAGAACCAGGACCACGTGTTCATGCACCATTAATGTTTGCTAACTTTTAGCATATGGACAGATTCCGTCAATGTTAGCCTATGACTCATATTTATGTATCTACATTATTACTATTTGAAGGCACCACAACACTAAAATACGCCTACTCCTCTGCCACTAATGTAGGTGCACAATCTGTCTAATTTGACTTCCTGGAGTCACTTCTATTTTAAGTGAGAAGTTGTTATTGAGTCATCGTCTAGCATCCTTTTAAGGACCTGTACCGCCTCTGCGTCGGCTGCAACAGTTTGTAGTCATTTGCAGCTTATTGCATGGGGGGGTTCTGTGTCATTTTTCCCTGGAAGTTTCTGCATTATGTTTTTTTTCCTTGCAGAATCTCAGAACAGTAAACTTAAATACAAAGTGTAGAAAGCTGTCAAATATTATAAATCATTGAGGCATGTACGTAAATTTACCTTTAACTTGTCCAGACACAGAAGTCACATGTAATTTTAAGGCAATGTCAACATGTAAATGATTCAATTTATGAATTTTAGTTAAATGTAATACAGATGATGCCATTAATTGTTCAGATAAGATACTAGGTGTCCTCTTTGTCTTATAGCAGACCAGAATTTTTTTGTACTTGTTTTGTATGAACATCCTTTTTTTAAAAATTTGTGGTCAGTGACGACTGTCACAAGTGTTGCATTGCATCATAGTCGCTTGGCATAAATAGTTTAAGATGAACGTATACATCCTCACACAAACACCAGAGAGGCAGCAGGTGACGGACACAATTTTTATAGACTGTAGCTATAAGAAGAATGGAGGTACCGTACATGAATGTATCCGCTGATGAACGGAACAACAGAGAGGAACCAAAACCATGTTGTCATTCAGGTGAGAATATCCTCAAGTATTTTTGTTGATTTTTTGTTTTGGAAAAAAAAGAGAAAGCTGGTGATGATAACAGAATTATGATGGGTGGGATGTGTGTGTTTGTGTGTGTGTGTGTGTGTGTGTGTGTGTGTGTGTGTGTGTTTCTACTTTCAGGAAGGGCAAAAATCTTCGGGTTGGTTGGAATCAGCTTTCTCCTGCTGTGCATTACACAGTGCATTCTCAGTGCTACATTTCGGCCACAAGCAAGTGAGTATGAGCCCCAACATGTAACATTACACCACATACACAAACACACCAGCTAAAGAATAATAATATGCTAATAAACCAAGACAAGCAAGAGAAAATGTAACACTTCTTAAAAACACATAAAACTGCCGACAAACCCACAGCCAGTGTGATTTATTACTGTACAGTACATAGCATTGTAATAGCTAGCACAGCCAATAGTGGTCAGCTTGCTGATGGCTGCTTGAGTTGGTCTGCCTCCAGTCTTTATGCTAAGCTAAGCTAATCACCTCCTGGCTCTAATTCAGTAGTCTACTAACAACAGATGTGAAAGGGGTATTGATTCATCTGACTCTAAATATGTGTATTTCCCAAACAAACAGAACTATTCTTGTGTAAAACACCCAAAACCACAAACTTCTGTTTCCCTTCCATCTAGATGAATGTTTTAACAGGACCGACAACAGCCCAACTAACAATTTCATCAGAAACCTGATTTTAGAAAGAGACGCACTGCTTCAAGAAAGACATCAACTGCTTCAAGAGAGAGACAAACTGAGTCAAGAGAAAGATCGACTCCTCCAAGAGAGAGACAGTCTGAGTCAAGAGAAAGATCGACTGCTCCAAGAGAGAGACAGTCTGAGTCAAGAGAAAGATCGACTGCTCCAAGAGAAAAAGAAACTCAGTCAAGAGAAAAATCAACTCCTCCAAGAGAAAGACAAACTGAGTCAAGAGAAAGATCGACTCCTCCATGAGAAAGACAAACTGAGTCAAGAGAAAGATCAACTCCTCCACAAGAAAGACAAACTCAGTCAAGAGAAAGATCGACTCCTCCAAGAGAGAGACAGTCTGAGTCAAGAGAAAAATCAACTCCTCCATGAGAAAGACAAACTGAGTCAAGAGAAAGATCAACTCCTCCACAAGAAAGACAAACTGAGTCAAGAGAAAGATCGACTCCTCCAAGAGAGAGACAGTCTGAGTCAAGAGAAAGATCGACTGCTCCAAGAGAAAAAGAAACTCTGTCAAGAGAAAAATCAACTCCTCCAAGAGAAAGACAAACTGAGTCAAGAGAAAGATCGACTCCTCCACGAGAAAGACAAACTGAGTCAAGAGAAAGATCGACTCCTCCACAAGAAAGACAAACTGAGTCAAGAGAAAGATCGACTCCTCCACAAGAAAGACAAACTCAGTCAAGAGAAAGATCGACTCCTCCAAGAGAGAGACAGTCTGAGTCAAGAGAAAAATCAACTCCTCCACGAGAAAGACAAACTGAGTCAAGAGAAAGATCGACTCCTCCACAAGAAAGACAAACTGAGTCAAGAGAAAGATCGACTCCTCCACAAGAAAGACAAACTCAGTCAAGAGAAAGATCGACTCCTCCAAGAGAGAGACAGTCTGAGTCAAGAGAAAAATCAACTCCTCCACGAGAAAGACAAACTCAGTCAAGAGAAAGATCGACTCCTCCAAGAGAGAGACAATCTGAGTCAAGAGAAAGATCGACTCCTCCAAGACAAAAAGAAACTCAGTCAAGCGAAAGATCGACTCCTCCAAGAGAGAGACAGTCTGAGTCAAGAGAAAAATCAACTCCTCCACGAGAAAGACAAACTGAGTCAAGAGAAAGATCGACTCCTCCACAAGAAAGACAAACTGAGTCAAGAGAAAGATCGACTCCTCCACAAGAAAGACAAACTCAGTCAAGAGAAAGATCGACTCCTCCAAGAGAGAGACAGTCTGAGTCAAGAGAAAAATCAACTCCTCCACGAGAAAGACAAACTCAGTCAAGAGAAAGATCGACTCCTCCAAGAGAGAGACAATCTGAGTCAAGAGAAAGATCGACTCCTCCAAGACAAAAAGAAACTCAGTCAAGCGAAAGATCGACTCCTCCAAGAGAGAGACAGTCTGAGTCAAGAGAAAGATTGGCTAACCCAGAAAATGAAAATGCTAGAGAACAGTAACAAACAGCTGACCACAGACAACAATATGCTAAATGAGAAGATCAAGAAACTAAGCAAGCGAATTCAGGAACTTGAGACAAAAGAAACTGGTGAGAAAGTTTCATTTTCAGACCCTTTATTTATTCACAAATTGCTTGCCATGCAGACTTCTTGATTGTATCAATATGGATAATGACATAATATGAAATGCTGGGCACCATTCATGTTTTTTTGTGTTTCCTGGTTAGATCTAATACTTAACAACCCATTTTAGAATGTTTCATGGACAAACAACATTAAACCCTGAACACCAATTTAATTTTTGTCTGATGGATTGGCTTTTGTCCAGACAAACTTTTGTCCAGACATTAATGGTTCCTAGCTGAAAACTGTCTTTGGTCTTTGATCCTGCATCATATTTTTCAGAGAAGCCACGATCTTTTACAGCTGTCATAAATTTCATGTTTTGTAAAATAACATTTTCTTTTCCCCGCTCAACTTTAAAGGAAAACCAAAAAACTGTCCCCCGGGGTGGCAGGCGTTCATGTCCTCCTTTTACCAGCTGTCCTCTACGACAAACACCTGGAATCATGCCAACAGGGACTGCAAGTCGAAAGGAGCTCATTTGGTGATGGTCACTAATGGAATGGAAAAGGTATTTGAAACTTTTCTTTAACCTATTAACCAAATTTCATATTTCACCTACTAACAGCAGTTGATAAAGTTACTGCGCTTCCTTCCAACAGAGATTTGTTTTTGGATCTAGAGTCAAAATGTGGGTGGGCGCACAGACACCAAGGTAAGGCTTTTCTCGTATGGTTTCATATTGATGTCTAGGCCTGGGTATGGATATGGCCAGTACCCTTAAAGTGAGAACTTCATTTGATACCTCAACCCAACACAGTCAACCCAGAACTGTCTGACCCTGTTCCACCCTCACCAAATTCACCAAAGCAGTGCTTTCTGTTGTTTTTTAGATTTCCTGGTTGTAGTTGTCCATCTGTCGACCCGTCACAAACTTCCTTGGTCCAGGATGACTGTAGGGAGCATAAGTATTGGATGTGTGAGAAGAACTGTTACACCGGCTCTAACCTTCAGTAACACTCAAACAACAAACACATCTGCAATTAGTCTCTCTCGCCTCTGTCGCACAAATCGACAAATCTATATTTTTATTTGTTACAATTGTCTCATCCCGACAGTTTTTGCTCTGTGCTCCAGTAACAGTCCAGCAAACCTTGATCAGCTTTCTCCTTTCCTGTACTTAGACATGCCTATATACTATTTACACACTTAAAGTTAGCTAATGTTAGCAAAACATTATTCAGCTACCTTACTAATGTGACTTTTAATTTTTAACCATCTTCAAAATGTGGTTGTCACAAGGACTTTCCAGACATAAGACTGGAATCATTGAATTTATATTCTAATGACTTGTTTATTTTCATGTACCTGTATAATTTTATGATTAGGCCTAAAAGAAGTTGTAACTAATAACTGTATTAACACACTTTGGCAGGTAACAGCTGAAATGTTTGTTTACTTTTCTGCATTATTAAAGAATAAATTCACAGAAAATATGAACGTCAGAAGACTTTTTTTGTGTTGAAAACCAGCAGAACTTGCCTGCCTGTGATAGAGTCATTAAAGGGTGCTGTGTACCACCAAATTGCAGGACTGAAATTAAATTTGTTCCTCAAACCATATAGTTTACAATACCGATTAATCTCCAAATGAGATTGGCTTCAGTCTTAGAGGACTTTGTGCAAATAAATTACTTGTACCAATCCCTGGTTACCACTAGAGGATGGTATTCTAATATTTTCTGGCATATAAAGAACTCAGCAATAGAGTCATGTTTTGTTTCCGAACCCTTCATGTTAATTAAATGTATTTTTATGATAATGAAAACAGGAATTTGCCTAAATACTTAATACCAAACATCAAACATTCAGTTTACTGCATACATTTATTCTCAAGTGTTTCCTGTTCTACTTGTGTTTTAATATAGCAATAAAGTTAGCCTTGACCTTGAAATATATTAACACTGTTGGGTGTAAACCTTGAAGATGTACACAGCTTTACTGCTTCATTTCTCTGAGGAGACTAAAGGATCTATCTACTGCACAACAAAATGTTCTCTGCACAGTATTACTGACAGTCTCTGATCACTACATTATGTGATAAAGTGAATCGTGTACGTTATCGGAGCTCATTGTATCCCGTCATTTGCAGATATGATGTGGATAAGAGCAAGTTCTCACAGATTAATCTCAGAAGGGACGAAGACAGATGAGTACTGAGTCAAAGTTTATGTTGATTATGTCGTTATTCTCTGTTTCTAGACCATAGCGTCTTAAAATAGATAAACCATCTTAACCTTCTAAAAAGTTCTTCATGAAGAAAGTCAACAGTTAGGTCTGATTATTCCAAGTAATACAAGATGTTACACTGAAGGATACAAGCCTAATCCTGGACATCCATATCCTTCCTTGGTCAGGTACAGACGTGCTGTTCCTCCATGATTCCTGTGAATCATTTCGGAATGTCTGCAGCAGCATACAATGCAATAACACAGGATGTGCTCAATAAAATATTTGTAAAATAAGTAAGAATTCTGTAAGTAAGTTTCTCTGGATAGGTTAATCTAAGTATTACATAAATGTACTGAGTATTGTTGCATCCTGAGCCACTGTTTGTGAACTGTCCCTGAAAAGAAGAGAACGTCCCTGTTCCTCATCCTGTCGTGAGGAAGCAGAGAGGAAGTCGAAGGGAGAGGTCAGCTGTACGACCTTGCATCAAGGTCTCCCTCATGTACCTCTGCCTCCGTGCTGTCATGCTGTTATGTAACATCCTGAGCAGTTCACATCCTCATGATGTAGAATCCATGGCTCTCCATCTCATCTCCCGACAGTACTGACTGTTGGTTTCTGTTAGCCATGACCACAATTTTTGAAACGACACCTGCAGAACCTGCAAAAGATTCCTCGTTCTCTTGAAGACGCCCCTCGGGTTCTTTGTGGCCCCAAATTTGATGTCCTGATGTTCTCCAGATGTTCTGCAGGATTTTCCAACATTGAATTAAGTTTTTATCTGAAGGCAAACAGTTGTAGAAGAGCCAATATAAGTATATGTATCTTTAAGTACATCATCTTGATGCTCTTCTTCTAGTTTCACCGCTGGAGAATTGGCGCCACCTAATGCTTTACTGGTGAACTAACTAACCGATAGTCACATGATGGTAGAGGATGAAAACTCTTTGGAATTACTCAGAATTTAAATTTATGAAACATTTGGGTGGAAACTCCGCTAGTGTGTCATTAGACTGATGAGGAATCATCATCTGGCTGGTTGTTGTTGAGCAACAGTAACAGTAAGTTTGACCGAGGTGAATTTCATTTAATTTGAATATGATAGAGCATTTATACCTAATACTTTAGAGAAATATGAATTGTATGTCTGGATTCTTCCCTCACTGTCTTCCAATAATAAGAGATTGATTAATAACTGAAAGAGGTGCTGTCTGTTTGGAAGTTTTCTGTGCAACACCAGATTGTTGGGGTCAAATTTGGCACCTTTCCCTCTCAACTATCCAGGCATCTAGCTGACACTCTTATCCAGAGCCACTCACAACGAGGGAGCAAGCTTAAATGAATTTACACAAATGCAATCTGCTTCTCTCCTGCTGTGAATACAGCCGGTGTCTGACCGCTACGTATAACACACAGCACATTGTCAGCGGTCCACGTTGAGTTACGTTCGCAGTTTGGCCATTTAGGTGACGCTCTTATCCAGAGTTACTCACAATGAGGACAGGAGCAGCAGGAGTATGGCTCCTTACTTAGATCACTAACATTATAAGGCAGACATCAGTGTGATGAGATAAATCAAATGAGGAGACGGTGGATACGGCGCCGGGTACAAAAGGGCACAGTGGAAGCGTGTCCTTTATCAGGACAACAGCTCCATGTTTTCAGTGGATATCAGGAATCTGCTGACGACGTTCTGTCCTGGCAAGTCCAGATGAGGGCTGGAATATTTCAAATATTTGGAAAATTACATCTATGTGTCATATTCTGTGATATAAATGTCATATCTCACTTTGTTTTTCTTTTCTTTTTATTTTGTTAAGTACACCCAGTAATCAGTTAGACCTAACAATCTACACCCAGGCTGAAATAAGATCATTCTAGACTTCACTTGGTATTTTTTTTATTGTTGGTTGTTATTACTCGAACTTTCCAACCAGGCCTTCTGTTTTTTTCTACTCTTGAAGACACAATCACAACCTGTGTCCATCCCCATTCACTTCAGTCCATTCTGTGGGGGATGATCCCTTCATTATAAACATACTCTCTTAATGTGTCGCTCTGTATTGTTCCTGCAAGGCTCTCTTACATAGACTCGAATCTGGACTATTATTGTTCTATCAACTGCTTCAATTCATATATTTAAAAATCAACATTCATGCGAGTATTTGTGGTTGTCCCAGTAACCAAATATATTTTCCATATATCTATGTCAATTTACTTTGTGAAGACAAATCCTCTGTGTGGAGTAGCAATATATCACGGTGACAGTAAACTAATACACACCGAGGACTGGGATCGGGGAGAGGACACTGCAGTCTGTTTCTTCCTCTTTTTAAAGGATTTGACATATCCTGTTATTCAGACAAATCACCAGCAGCCGAAGGAGACGCAGAACATGCTGACGTGACTCTGGACATCCTTCAGGCTTCACAGGGCGTCGGTGGTCTTTTTTAGGCGTGCTGGGTTGCAGCCCTGCAGGGAGTGGTGAGAGTAGATATGACATGTGTCAGCATATCTACACCTTCAGCTTCAGTGTGTGAATTGATAAATATCTTTGTGTTTACCAGCACGTTCCTTCTTTGCAGGAAAGTGGTAGAAAACTGAGCTGGAAGTTTGCTGGAAGGTTACAAGGTTAGAAGGTTACTTCTAGTTTCTTCTTTGTCTCAGCACATGGTCTATTATTTAGTGCCTAAGTATCTAGATGGTTTCGCTCTGAGTTGCTCCTTGAGGTAAGAAGCAGGCACATTGTGTTGATTTTTACAGTAATCTCACCTCCTTTAAATCTCATCTCTGTCAGTACTTTCCTCCAGTGGGCAGGAGGAATGAAAACAAAGGATGTAATGGATGATGCTTCTACATATCTGAAATATTTTGAGAGCGATATGAATGTTTTGTGTTCTCTTGAACAGCAGATGATAAGGTTGATCCAGACTGGCTGTCAACATTAAAAGTACAGTCATACAGATAGTTTGAGTTTCATGTGCCAGATTTTGTGATTATGTGTCTTTAAAAACTAAATCCAGAGATCTCACTATGAGCTGCTTCTCAATCACAACAACATTTGATGACAAAAAAAAAGCTAAATATGGTTTACAGCATAAAAACAGGAAAGGGAGTGGGGGTTACATGCCTATCTACCTCTCGGGGAAAACAGCAGGGTTCATCGGGTGCAAATTTTTACATCTGTCATATTTTGAGGTCAACAGACAAGCTTTTGTTTAAAGACAAATTATTCTGGGAAGCTGTGTTAATACCATTAACTGCAGCTAAAATTAGCAGTCAAACACAGTATCTGAGAACAATAGGGGCTACCATAGGGAATACAGTATAGAGGTGGTTTTCCTGCATACAGGTAACACTAAAGTTCAAATCTCCATAAAATATGATCCAGTTTAACCAAAATCAGTAAATATGAATACACTCCTCAGGCTGAATCAACATTTTTAATAGTTTTATAGGACAGATGGCATGTAGCGCTTCACATAGGTGACAAAAAACTTTACCGAATTTGGAAAGCAGGGCTAAAAATCAGAATCAAAAGTCGTGTTTGGTTACAGCTGAAGAAAAAATAAGTCGTCAGTTAACATTTATTTCAGTAAATATTTTGGGTAACTTATAGTTTTTAGATTTTGGCTGATATAGTATATAGTGTGCCTCCCCGCTGAGAGGCACTGTTAACCTCCCATACCCGCGCTGAAGGGGGCGTTCCCGGTCTGAAGCGGAGCTCCGGTCATTTCAGCTCCGGGCTCAGTCAGTGAGGAGGGAGAGCTGAGAGAGGAGGTACGCTGCTGCTGCTGGAGGATCCAAACCAGGATGTTCCTCTTCGACGAACCCTCCGTTTAAAGCACGTACGGTAAACCTGCGGGGGACGTAAGCGCGGCTCGTGCCCGTTACTGACGCGCGGTGACCGGCGGACACAGATGAGCGCGTGGCCTCTCTGAGTCCGGTAGTAAAACGTCTGTCTTTGTTCGGCTGTGACATCTTCACCTGCACTATGGATCATGTAGAGAAGGAGCACAGGTCGGACGACGAGACGGAGTATGAAGACGAGGAGGTGGACCCCAGAATCCAGGTAACTCACCTGTTCGTCGGTTCATTGTCTGAGTCTGCACGCCGCTGTAACGTTAGCTAACCGGGAACGGAGTCCTAGCACGGTGCTGCAGCCTCCTGTGCACTCTCTGAGACATATCCATGTTTAATATCTGAAATATAACAAACACCTGTCCGGTATAATCTGTGAAGACTCTGGCTCACCTCATGCACATGTGTGAGGAAGATAATCCAGACCACGGTGGTGTCATCATCATGAAAACAGGGCACAATATGAGCGCAGAGCTCCAACCCTGTGGAATAAAGTCTGAAGTATTATTTATTATTTAACATTAAAGTTGAAAATGTGTGTTTATGCTCAGCTTTTCAAAATAAAGTTACAGTCTGTCATCAGAGAAGAAGAAGACACAACAACTGATGTCAAAAGAGCAGACACAAAATACAACTAATTATCCTCATTAAGATGAGTCACAGATTACTAATCTGTGATCTGTGACTATTTGTTAACGTCTTAAAATGATGAATTTATCATCTGCCCATCAACAGACCACTCTCTGAAGCTTTAAAGAATGCTGATATGGAGTATTGTTAGTGAAAGGTTTCCTCACACACTGCCTGCCAGCTGTGAAGTGAGTGAAAGCAGTTCTCACCTACAGTGATTGCATTAATTCATATTTTCAGTTAATCACTTAAAATAAAGGAATATCTTCCTGAGTCTGCTCGTCATAGTTTGAATTTATCAACCGCTTATGATGAGTTCTTTGAAATATTTTTAGAGCCTGAGAAGTTATCAAGAAAAGAAAACAAAGAAATTCAGAGAGAGAGGTCTTAAATGAAATCGTCTGGCTCCTTCATACCTTCCCATAGCCTTAAGCGTGTTTGCAGGATGCACCGATTTGATCTGTCAGATTGCTGCTGAGGCGACTTGTCCAGGCTGAATGTTTTTGAATATCGTGTCATGTGTTAATCATGATTTGCTCCAGATGTTGCTCATTCCTCCTGCTGTACCTCCAGATATTCTGTCACATTCCTTTCTCTTCCCTCTCTCCGTGGTGCTTAATCTCCCCGTCTCTCCCTCTTTTCCAGGGGGAGCTGGAGAAACTCAACCAATCCACGGATGACATCAACAGATGTGAGACGGAGCTGGAGGTCAGTCTATAGACACACACACACACACACGAGGAGTATGTGTATTTAATGCAGGTTATTTGTGTGCTCGAGCAGCGTATCAGTTTTTACCCATTTGACTGTTGGAGCTTGTAATCACGTGCATGTAAGCACTGTCAGGAGATAAGACCTCACATCTTGTGTTCACCTCAGGTGTTGACTGACAGGCTGTGAGATCGTTGTTGCGGAGGCTTCAGTGTGTGCACATACAGCAGTTTTGGCCTGAATTACAGCCGGACCTTTGCTTCTTCTTCAGGACAAAGCGTTTCACATTTTGGTCTGTCAGCGACTTTAAACAAGCAAGAATTTAGTCGTTTTGTGAGCTCTGACGTATTCTGATGCAATAAACTCATTTGGGTCTTTACAGGGATTTTACTGACAGCCGTTTGCAGAGTAAATGACTTGTGCATAGAGAAATGGACTCTTAGGCTAAACCTGGGCTGGTAAATCGGGCAACTGGTAGCTAAGAACTGAGTCACCTAAACTGCAGAGAGCTGTGGTGACATGCAGGGAAATGGTGGTGGGTAAAGCCAAAGTGCAGTTTGATGATGGGGAAGTTTGTGAAGCACAAATTTAAGTTGCATAACCGATCTTTGAATTCCACTAAAACCCAGTAAAGTCTGATGGCTTACATTTATGTAGGTCAGCAGCATGCATCTTTATAGAGGTCAAAGTCCATAGCCTTGTCATGCTCGTCCACAGTTTGATGACTGCACATGGTGGTAATGAGGCAGCTGAGAGGTTGAAGTGAACAGAAGTTAATTATTTGGGTCTGTGTGTGTGTACCAGAAGTCCTTACCTCAGGGGCTCGGTTCGGCCGCCGCCCCCCATGTTAAACCCATTTTATCTCTCTGCAGATACCTGTCCACGTGTCTGATGTATTCGACTCTCAGTCGATTGTTAAACCTTGACTGATTTATGTTTCTGCCCTTTCTTCATAACTTCACGGACTACAAATTCAAATCAAGTTGTTTTTATGTCTGACAAAGACGTCCACTGTTCAGGATTATGACCGTCTACTGTCAGAGGATTGTCTACTGTCGGCGGAGAGGGGGAACACGGCGGTCACGGCACAGTCGAAAATCAAAACAGCAGCCGCTGGATGTTTTCTTGGACTTGTTGAGATGATTGAGTGAACAGAGAAATGTAAATAACATGAGGTAGACCTGAAATGCCCTTGAACACATTCTCAGTTCTGAACTTAAAGATTCCAGAACTGAAAAGTCAATCATCATTGGTCATTGATGCAAAATATTTTCAAAAGTTCACAGGTTCCAGCTTCTTAAATGATATTCTGGTCCATGAATGGATTTCGGACTGTTTGAAAATGACCCCATCATCCCTGCGAACAATCTCATACTGATTTTTACTAACGATATTTGGGATAATTTGGCATATAATTTCCGCTCCTGTGTCATGACCTTCTGATATACTGATGACATGACATGATATTGCTTTCCTTGTGTTATGTCATAGTTTACTGAAAGGTTTAGAGTTTTTGGACCTTTGCCAGACAAAATAAGCAGCTTGAACACTTAACCTTCAGCTCTGGGACCCCATGATGGGCATTTTATTAGTTATTATTTCATTAATCCAGATTAGCAGTTAGCTTCCTCTGCCTTTGGAGTGTTTTGCTCGGGCACTCTGAAGGAGGACTGATGCTTGTAATCGCACGGCCTTGAACCAAGATATTCCTGTGAGAGTCCAGTGTTTACTTATTATCTGCCCACACAAACACACAGTGTGTTTACATCCTTTGCTGATTCGCTGCCAGGATTCATCTTTTTCACATTTCCCCATTTTCTACTTGACAGATCTCCCCGTAGATTTCTTGATGTTAGTGTGTGATCATCACATGAGAGGAACGGGGAGAGTGACTGGAGTCGTAATGAGTCAGGTGTCATAGTAACCTCTGGAGTGATGTGAAGAAGCATAATCATAACAGTGATGCACAGCTTATTTCATTTAGCAGACGTTTGAGACATTAAAGCCTGGAGGCAACTAACGTGTTGACAAGGTGAAGTGCGTCACAGTGTGAGCGTCCGAGCCGAGTGGGAGGACAGAGACTCTGCACTGCAGTCTGCATCGACATCAGTCGATGGTGAGATGCAGAGAGGGGAAGAGGACAAGGATATGCATTCATGGCTCTGCTTTAAGATGAATATTTATAAGCCTTATTTCTCATTTTGTCACCTTTCATGTGTTTACATTTGACAAACTGAGTGGAAACTGCAGGCCAAGGTTAAATAAGGTCACGATTCCTTCCTTCCCTAAAGCTGAAACCCTCTGAGTCATTGTTTGAAATCCAGTGTGCTGGACTACAGAACCAAAATAACTGTACTGTACTGAGTTTCCTCTTTTGGCGTTCTCAAACATAAAGTTAATCAATAATTCTGGCCATTGGTAAATAATTTGAATGAACTGGTTCTAGCTTCTTAAATGATGATTATATCACTGGAAATAAATGCTTTGCTGTATTTGTTTCTACACTGTGTATAGGCTGAAAACATTGCTATGTGGAAAATGGTTAATCGGTAATTGCAAAGGAATCGATAAAGAATTGGACCAATGAGCAGAATAATAATGGCTTTGGTATCAGTAAAATGTTACAATTCCTGATGATGATGTGACATGGAAAATTAATGGGTTACCAAAGTTATCATGAATGTCTGAACCAAATTTCATTACTGAACCAAAGTGGTGACTGACTAACCAATGTTGGAATCCCTCGAGCCACTAGCATGACTAAAGTTAATATCAGAAAGTGACATTGTATCAGTGTAGTGAAAGAACAAATTTCTCAGTCGATACCGTATTACTGCATCAGTTGGTATCATTTGGTTTAGAAATGGAGGTCATGCTCAGGGATATGACGTTTGAGAGAAGATGAATGGCACTGGGGTGTTTCGAAGAAGCGATGGAGATAAAAAGACTGGATGAAGGATTTCAGGAGATCAGTTTGACAGAACAGCCGGAGGGTAAAAGTCAAATTGGAGAGTGAAGGCGAGAGCTGACTGATGTCCATGAGCCGATCAAAGCCCGGATCAAAAACTCCAGACATCAGTGAAAGCAAACTGGTTTCAGCTGCCTGTGTAGATCTAACACCTCGGACTGCTGCAGCCCCTTAGAGACTCCGACCTGCTGGGGAATCAAACAACAATGGCGGCTTTTTAAAGTCAGCGTTTCTCCAACACATTCTGTTCATATAGTGAACTGTCAAGCAAAACTAACAAGCTAAAAAGCCACTTAGATAGGACACCGTTACTGCTACTGTTTTTGTTTTACTCATGACTAGAGGTAAAAATGCCTTTCTTTTTAAGTAAGGCAGAGGAACAAGTCCAGTCAAAGCTCTGCCGATGTAGCTGATGGTGAAATCGTTCTGTTTTCTTGTTTGAGCGCCTCTTGAGTTGGAGCCTGTTGTTACTTCGATGAAACACTAATAAGATTTTGGGTTTTGGCAGAGCTCAGCAGTAGGATAAATAAGGTTGAGTTTTCTTTTGGGACTCTGACATCAAGTGTCACAAGGTTCTTTTTTTTTTTTTTTTAGACCATCTTTAAAGTTCAACAAATTAACTGTGTGACATTGGATTTGAGCAGCAGCAGAAGAAGAATTCAGCCTTTGATCCAAATCCAAAGTGGATTACCAAACGTCTAACAATGCAAACGTTCACCCCCTTTAGTTAGTCAGTGTTGCTTTCCAATCCAGCACTGCGCATGTGCAGCTTACAGCAATAAAGATGACAGATGATGTACCACTTTGAAATCTGTGGTCAGTTTTGAAACAACGGGTCCTCGACCTCAGGCGGAAGTAAAGATGAGCTGTCTTGTTTGATTGCTACATACATGATGAAATGCTAATTCAATTCTGTGTCATGATGCAGAAAAGACTTGATGCTAGAGCTGACATTTGTTTAGTTACGATTGCTAGGCCATTTGCGGGGAGGAATTAGCAAACTGACAGGACAATATTTGATGTTGATAAACTACAAATTCCAGGTCATCAGACCCAGTAACCCAGATATTTTATTTACAAGGGAAAGAGCATGTAATATTCAGCGTATCTCCAAATATCTTTCTTTTCACAGTCTGTTATATTGAGATCCCCAGTTACCGGCCTCAGAGCGTTTCTTTGTCCTGAGTTTCAAAGTTCACCAAAAGGTTGTTTTTAACAGCAGGAGAACAGCTGTTTCTCAGCCACATCTAATGTCCATAGAATTTATAATGAACATGGAGCAATAAACAAACATCTTGTGCTCTGGGTGAATGTAAAATACTGCAGCACAGAAGTCTAGATTATTCTCCAAACCAACCATTGGGAAACGTTGTGGCTTTTAGAAAAACATGTGAGACTACACGATCTCCTACAAAAGACATTGAAAACATCATAATAATCAAGGGGGCTTGAAGTTATTGCTGGATATTCTAACAACATTAGAAAGATCAGAGAGATTCTTAGAAATCAGGGGGGTTTGTCACAGCACATTTTAGGTCAAAGGAACTTTGTCCTCGATGGAAGCAGTTAAATGTATTTACGATGGATACAAACGCCCATAAACTCTTGTGCAAGGCAACACTAGCCTGAGGCCTCTTTCACCAAATTTGCAACATGCAAGCTACAATTTGCAACATCACACATTTCAAGAGTCAAAACAAACTCCATACTTGTGACACATGCCTGTGATAACATACTGAACTAAAACTGTGTTGATCTCAAATGTGCTTGTTGGCATTTTACTGGTACTGTTTAGTTTGCTTTGTAGGAAAATGAGGTACCATTTGTGATTGATTGATTTGGTTGTTGGACAGATCTATCACAATAACATTTAACATACAGAACATACAGATTTCTAAGGGCATGGAGGGAAAAGGTTTCATGTGCCACACAAAGCAGATGAATGATTTTTACCTCCTTGCTGCCTCTTGATTCCCCGGTAACATCAGCTGCTGCTGGCTGATAAACGTTATCAGCTTGTCCTTTATCCTCCACTGCAATGATCCCTGTCACAATTATTGGGCTTTCTGAAGAAACTTCACACACTCAGTTGCTATGGCATTTTGTGACAGCTCAGCTATATAGCAGTATAGCTGACCAATGCAAAGTCTAAAGGCAAATAGACAATGAAGTCAAGCATGTTGGATCAAAGTCAAGACTCCTAGACAATAGCTAGTAGGCAGGGGTTTTTTCTACGGGTGGTCTACATGTGGTTGTTGACAGTGTTACAACAGGTCCAACAGACCTATTTGAAGCACCAAACATATCTGGGATCTATGAAAACAGTGAGAAAGATTGTTTTATATGTCTGAACCATGGTGGAAGATTTTACCTTGTTGAAGCTTGTTTCCTGGACAGTGGTTTGAAAATCTTTCAATACCACGAGGTTAAGAGATTTTATGGCTAGAGAGGAATTTGACCTTCTGTTTGGTGACATGTCAGTGACATGTCAACAAGTATCTATTGAAACCTATGACCCAAGAGTCTGAGATGTCTGGAACTCCTCATTGATGCCCTGCCGCTACTACAGGGTGCCCGAGAATCCTCATAGACTCCATAAACCCATCAAACCTTGTTTTATGGGGACATTTCCAGTCCATTTCCATTTGCCAGTTTTAATGGTATTATCAAATACAAATACAAACTTTCATGGTACGAGAAACCGACAATCCCAATTGTTGCAGCGATCATGTTTCCAGTTGTAGTCCTGCTCTTTGTCTTTTTCAGCCTTCTAGATAAAGAAAGACAGTTTGTGGACAAGTGTGTTCAGCTGAACTGAAGGGTATGTTTCAGGACAGCAAGGTGGGCCTTGTCTTTTAACAGAAGGACCTTGGATCGTGCCCAATGCCGCCAAAACATGTTTTCCCCTGATGTCACTTGTATAACTGACCCTGGTCAATGAAGGGAGGTTAAAAGAGAGAATTTCCCTGCAGGGATCTGTGAAATTTCTAATTTTTTCTTCCTCTTTCTTCTCTTGTTCTTGTTCTTAGAAACATCCCTGCCCTTTATGCCAATTAGACAATCATGATGAAATTTCAGCTCTGAATGCTTCACCATCCTGAGAAATTCCCCTCGATGAGTCCCAGTGAACAATCAAATCTCTAACATGGAACTAGCAGTTTTCTTTGTGCCAGCTGATAAAATTACATCAGACATTAATTTTTCACAGGCGTCACTAAACAGATTGGCTTAGGATCTGTTTTTCAGTGTGTTATAGGGACACACTTGTTCTCAGAAAAACTGTGTCAGCTTTATCTTTGCCCAGATTAGATTGAGTTAAATGGCTGGGAACTAATGTTTCTTATCTATTATTTAGACCTACTTTTTTTGTGGTTTTATCTTGGGACTCTGGGGAAGTTTAAGTTTTTACCAGCAGTGACACACAGCAGAGGCAGCAATAGAGCAAGTTTTACTTCCTTACTATCTTCGTATAAATGAGGGTCATGGGCAGCTACTACGCTACGCCCTGTCAAGAGATGTAGCAAGTGTTGATAGAAGTGAACTAGAAGGTGGAATAAAACAAGAAACAATTTTCATTTTTAATGAGTAGTAGAGCCAACATCTGATTGTTGTAACCTGACCAATTACAACATGGTGCACACACTTTATAGCGTTTAATCTGTTTGATCTGCATGATCAGAGATTGTTAAGTCCTCAAACATTCAACAAGTTACAGTATGTTGGTATCATTTCTTTTTGCACAATGCTCTGTAGTTTTTGTTGACTTGAATCTTCTCTTTCTCTCTCTCTGTCAGGATGCGAGGCAGAAGTTCCGCTCTGTTCTGGTTGAGGCCACAGTGAAGTTGGACGAACTGGTGAAGAAGATCGGCAAGGCTGTGGAGGAGTCCAAACCTTATTGGGAGGCCCGCAGGTTGGCCAGACAGGTCAGTCAATGGTGCAGAGATAGTGGGAGGTGGAGACATTCAGAATTGTTGTTGAAAGTCTTTCGGGGGTAACACCAAGTCAAGTTGATTCCTGCGTCCTTGGCTCAGCATTGGTTTTGCTTTCAAGTAATATCAAGTCTCAAGGAAGTCGAGCTCTCCTTTTTTGGGACTCTGACATGAGTCTTCACTCAGAAACCTGATGGTTGTGGTGAAGATGGGAGCAAGCTAGCTGTTACAGCAAGTCATCGTTGAGTTACTGATGATTTGATAATCAACATGAGTAAGAGCTGAGTTGCATTGTTAAATTACCACAACGATTGGTGTTTTGCATGATTCAGCCTTCGGTAAATTACATCTCAAAATTATCTTCCTCTTTGTTAACATTTGTTCGGCTTTGGGAAACTGCATTTTGAGGGTAATTTTCATGCATGAACTCAAATCAGTTTCAAAGACGGTGATCAGTAAAATACAGAAATTGAACGCAGCTTAAAATTTGTGAGACCGGGGAACTACAAACTCATTTCAAACCGTGATCTCAGTTCCCTTTTCAGCCTAGCGTCAGCACAATGTGTGTGTTTGTTGTAAATAAAGGGGGAAGCAGCCACCTGCACAACTCGATAAGAGCCCACACAGCTGTAAGAACTCAGACAGGAAGCTCGGGGATAGACTGAGAGACTAAAAGGCTTCATTATGTAGGTTTTTTTCCCTCCCCATCTTCTGATACAGCTCGCATAGGAAGGTGATGGTAGGGGTTTTCACGAGGAGATCGACAATTGCTATGAATATGTTGGGTAATTTTCCACAGTATGCTGAAAGACAGGCAGCAATGAAGGCGTTTCTGTAAAGTGACGCTGCAGTTGGACTTCTCCTTTTTCTGCTGTATGTCCTGTTTTAGAACCAAGTTCTTGTGAAGCCACTGCTACTATTATTCTGATTAAGGATCACATGGAAATTATCACATAGAGATAATATTTGTGGACAAAAATACAAAGCCAGTGACATCCCGACTCGTAAAGATTGAAGTATGATTTATTTTTTGACTTTTACCTATGACTCAAAGCTGAAATTTATTAGTAGATGATCTTATCAAAAACATTTGTAGCTTTGTCTTCATCATCTGAGGTTCCCATGGAGGTTTGAATTGCCAACCTTGTCAGAAATGAGCATATCCTTGCATATAAATCTCACTCTGTTATTGAAAATGGCACTTTTATGAGCTCCTGGCACGAGGCCTGCTGGCGCTGAGTGTGTCGTGAAGTAGTGGGCAGTTAGACGAGGTTGTAGACTTATCTTGGTGTCTCGGCTGACTCATTTGGCTCAAGCTAGCAGGTGAGTACAGATTTGTTGTCATTGTAAAGTAAAGAAAGCTGCCTGGTGTAAAGTCAACAAGCAGCCTTATCTTTGTTAGTTACTTTTCCATGTATTCTGTGGAACCCAGAATACTTCCAAACACTGCTTCTAGGAAACTTTGGCTTTGTGATTGTCCACTCAGGACGACTTCAGACAAGGACATAGTGCAGCAATGAATACTACTCTCATAGAAACAAGTGACGGTTGTAGAGAGGGATAGATTTAGCATGTCCAGTTGTTGGTAGTGTTGGAGAGGAGGTGTCTATGAAAAGCTGGGTCTTCAGAGGTTTTTGAAGGTAGAGAGGGACGCCCCTGCTCTGGTAGGAACTGGTAGGACGTTCCACACATGGGACACAAGTCCACACATCCACTGCAGATAAAGACAAAATGAGATATCTGATTAACTCCTAAGAATTGTCCCCTGTTGTTGTGGTGTGTCTCCTTTGCAGTGGTCTTCGAGGAACTGAGATGAAGATGTAAAGCATGTGATCATTTTAGTTCCTTCTACATGGCAGCTCACCTGCTGGCCTTCTAATTTTTTCCTCAACATTTACATTCACTTCTTGGAAGTGGCTGGAACAAATTTACTTCAACAGTAAGTCCTAGAATGAAGAGCTGGCTGTGGTGCACTGACAGAAATGCCCTGTGTCTTTTAGAAATGTCATGTATGGTAGGGAAGTGCAGAAATAAAAGATGGAAAAAGAAAAAGGGGAAGCAGGCGAGGGGTTGTAGCTCTGCAGTGAACTTGAGAGGGAGGAGAATTACAAATGCAAAAGATCAGGCTTGAGGCAGGGTTTGTGCTTTCCTCCAGGGAGGCAAAACTTTAAAGGGAAACCATTTGGATGTGCTCTGTATGGACATAGTTTGGATTGGGCTGTTAGTTATACTGCACCAATCTTTTTTTTTTTTGCATGGCCAGACAGACTAATTTAGCTTGACATCAAGTTTCGGAGAGGATTATAGCTCGTCTCTGCATGCAGATGACCCACTTTCACTATCTTCGCTTAGTTGGGGAGACAGTCCTGTAAGGAAAGTAGACCTTGTGTTCTGAAGCATCTTCCTTACTGAAGTGTCCTTGAGAAAGGCACCTACCATCTCTAAATATTCTGTGCTGAAGTTGATCTCGGCATCTTGGGTCCAATCTACCCAATTCCCCAACTGTTCTTGATCAGTTGGTTTTGTTGCCAGTTGCTGGTAAATGTGGGTTCAGGCTCAGGCTTAGATAGAATCCACAAGGGTTATTCATTCATAGTTTGTCCTCAGGATGTCTGGCTTCAGTCTCCATGACTGGCTTTAGTCTCTATGACTATTTTCTCTGGATCACAGATCAAGAGTCTATTAAGCGGAGTCATTATCTGTTATTATTCTGACGGCTGCTGGCTTAGTTGATGATTAATTGAAATTTCCTTGGCAAAGAAAGTATCAGATACTCTGTATGAATAACCACAGCAGTAATAATGTACTATTATACCCCTTTTCATAACGACCGTTGACACATTCTGCTCATCTTGGTAGCCTAACTATTCTGTATTTTTGGTTGAAGCATATTGTTCAAGGGCACTTTGCTGATTTAGCTCCCTCTTGCAGCTTTTCTCAGCAGGTCAGACGTTTGAAATCAATGACTTTGAAATCATGGCCAACATCGCCATAGCTGAATCCAGCGGCCTACATAAACATTTTTCATCTGGCGTATTTATCTGCGCTTTCTCCCCAACTGCCTCCAAGGGCAGATTTAGCATTTGTTATGTTTTATATCAACAGAGAAGGATAAACGTCAGTTACGGTGAGGCAGCCTTGTTCTCTTTGTCCTCCCCTCATACTGAGTTTTTCTCTTTCCCCCCTTTCTGATGACTACAGCCTGCAGTGCAGCTTTTATCAGATCTCTGCAGAAATTCACTGCTTCACTGCTACCCAGGCATTTTAATGCTTTAAGGTTTTTCTTACAGTAAGTCTGGAAAGTAATGTTCTGAATAATATTTATATGACTCGTAAAATAAAATCGTTAACTTTATTCATTTGGAAAATTGTGGCAAATCTCCTCGCCAGAAGTCCAAGGTCTCTTACTCCTTCAGTCAGTCCCAGCTGTGCTTTAGTGCTCAAACCTCCACTGCTGTCTCCTGTCAACTTATGAAATTCATGGGTTTGGATTGGCATACAGTCTTTTTTTCTGTCTTCTGTTGAGATGATATTAATATTAGCTATGTCTATATTAAGTCTCATGGTTATGAGCAGGTGGATATATAACTTAAATTAAATTGCAGGTCACCCTGTATTTGTTGAAGGTACTTTATGCTGCCATGATGGTGGATTGTTGCCAGTTTTGTATGTAATACTGGATTTGTTGAGCCTGATTTCGAGGACGGAGCAGGATCTCTCGGAGCAGATGGATTGTGGGCTCTCCGTCTCGCTCGGCATGAACAAATCACCCTCAGATTCCTTGCAGGGATTTAGTGTCTGTCCATCTTGTCTAATCTGTCTCTAAATGAGCCGCTGCCCCCTGAAGGCGTTCAGTCCTTTTTAAGAAGCCGGTGCAGTCCTTTAGCTCCCTGCAGCAGCGCTGTAGACATTTATAAGGATCAAACGTGAATATGTATCTGTGATACAGATGGTGAACAAGGCTTTTGGAACTGAAATAGAAAAAGCTGAAGTCGAGTAAAAACAGTTGCTTATTGGAGGCGGTGAATGTTTTTTTTCTTCTTCTCGCTGAGGCTGTCTAATGTTTCTAATAAAGCTGTTATCAGCATTTGAGAGTCTTGTAAATGGCTCCTGACACGAATAACTCGCACAAATCGCCTTGATGCCTCTTGCTTTAATGATTTGCCAGCTAAATATATCTCAAATTAAAGGCACACTGGGCCACTGTGTTCGTGCAGTTCACAACACAGCCGCGTAATGTTTGGCCTTTTTTTTCATCAGTACGCAGCTTGACTTCAGTTTGACTTGATTATATAATTAGGGTTTTAATTTTATCTCGCTCAGTTGTTGACTAGTGAACGTGTTTAGGAGGGGAGGTAAGGAAAGCTTGACAGCTCAGCCCTTTTACTCTGATTCCTCCTTGCTCTATTTTATTTATTCCTTTCCTTGATTCCTTCCGTCCACCCTTCGTACATTTGATGCCCTTTCTTCCTTCCTTCCTTCCTTCCCTCCTCTTCTACATTTCTCAATCTCACTTCCCTTTTAGCCTTCTCCGTCACGGCGGTATGCACAATATTTACCTTTACTCATTGTTATGTTTGCCTCCTAAGAAGAAAATCCTTCTCTTCCTCCGCCTGCTCCCTCCATCGTTCTCCCACTCACTCTGATAAGAAACACATTATTTGTGGGTGCAGATAAGCAGGCGACAGCGCCCAGGGAGCGGTGGCAGCGGCCGGTGGTGACAAATGCTTTGGTTTGACCTTGACTCCGCATAAAGTACAATATACAGTATAAATACAGAAGAAAGGGGCTTCCTACAGGGCCTTGAATGTGAGTTTGAAAGCAAAAGAAGCTTTTTTTTCTTATTAAATTGATGGCTATAAAAGTACTTTCAATTAATTAATGAAAAAAAGGTGCTAGTCTTAATTTCCACCATCGTCATGTCACTATACTGCTGTAATGGCACGGTGGTGCAGTTCTAGATAATAGTTAATGGCTCTGCATGAAGGAACAAGTGGATGAAAAACTGAGAACTCCTACATCTGCCTCATGTTTTAGTCTGCAAAGTCAAAGTCTGTGTCCTGCTCATTGTTCGGTTATAAATTCCAAGCGCACCCCGGAGCGTCTCTCCTGCCGGGCTGCTGACATTGCTGTCCATCAGAGTGGGCAGGCGGTGGTAGCACAGCCTGGCTTGCGGCAGCTGCTGCCCAGCCTCACGCTCTCCACCATCAGCCTCCCCTTCCGTCTCTGTCCACCTTCTCTGCTTTGTGGTCACTTGGAGACTCGCTTTGTAAAGTTTACAGCCTGCCTTGCTGTCGCTCCTTTATCACTTTGTGCAGTGACGCAGCAAAAAAGCAAAGGTGCAGAGATTCCACTGACAAAATATGTGGCAACTTGGTGTCCTCACCTGCTGACTCATAGAGGATCTGGGAGGCAGCCTTACTGTCCGGTCACATATTCTCAATTAAGTGGTCAAGCTTCGAGGCTCAGCACTGTCAAGACGTCCTGCAGGTGGTTACCGGTAGGAGTTTGCATGTCAGAGCTCACCTGAGGTTCACTACATGAAAACCTCTCTGAGAGAATTCAGTGATGTGTGTCAGCGCTGCTGGAATAAATTGATTTCAGTCATAACTGCATTTGTGACTCAACCCTTCAAGCTGCATGAATCAAACATGAGTCCTTCCTGTCGGGGCACAGTGTTTCTGACAGTTACCTGAAAGAGCTTTAAGCTTTTGATCGCCCTGGTGAAGGTTTGTCAGCTGGTCCAAAAAGAAAAAAGAAAGATGCACTTACCGATGACCTGAACACTTGTCGAGGAAGTGGGTCAGGGTGACGAAGCAATAAAGTTTGTGGAGTGTTCGCTTGAGTGCGCATCGTTTTTAAAGATGCACGTTTTTTTAAGTGCTGACTCTGGCTGCCATATCTGAAGGTTTTTTTTTTTGTAATGTAATGAAATATGCATGAGGCTCATTTTTTATTCCATCTCACCTCCTGAGACTCGAGGCTGGAGATGGAAATAAGCCCGGGTATGTGAGCACTTGTTTTTGTGTCTTTTTATTCGTATTTAGTCCCTTTTTCTAAATTGTAGATTTTTGGTCCTTGCTTGTTATTCTGTGAGTCTGAGGGTCAGACAATTGAGCGGAGCAGAGTGAATGCTCTAGTTTTGTATTGTAACGGAGCATTAAAGTCTGAAAGTGGATGACTCAGCTCCTCCTCATGAATGTGACGAGGCTGATTTAAACCCGCAGACTGCTCGGCCTGCAGCACTACACTGTTTTCTGCTAAGTTCACTCGTTTAATGAACTTATTGCTTCAAATCAAACAGCTTGTTGTGATTTTTTTAAACCTCTGTGTTCACGTCAGGCTCCAAAAAAATGCTCTTCTGGACTGACATTGAACTCGACCACCTCCTGCTCATGATCCTCACGTTAGATGTGAGCATGTCATCTGTGACGGTGGCCTGAGTTTGAACAGATGTCAAAGGGATCAGCGAGGCGAGGGGGGGGGCACGATGAACACGGTGCCTTTTCAGGCTTTGATGCGTGTTTTTGGAGAGGAGGATGTGATGCTGCTGACGGAGAGAGCTGCGAGCAGGGAGAGGAAAAAGAAAGTGGTGAGAAAAGGAGAGTGAGCAACAAAGACACGCTTCAGTTAATGGTCATGATTGTTTTGGCTCTGTGTCAGGAGCGAACGCCAGAACCTGTGCAGTTTCCCTCATTAGACAGATGGGACACCAAGAGGGACTACGGTTGAGTGGAGGGGTGAGTTGAAGGGTGGGGTTGGTGAGAAGATGAAGATGAGGTTAAGGTGTCCCTGACAACCTCTGTAGTCTCATTTAGCCCCGGGTAAAAGCTTCAGATCACACGTCAGATATTTACTGAGGTATTTAGAACAAAACACAAACAGCTTGTGTGAACCTCAGACCTTATTTTAGGAATCTACCCAAAACCCATAAAAAAAATCACTGGGTTAGAGGCGAGGGAAGCCGTGCTGCAGAAGTGCTAACTCATTTCCAGGTTTTTTTTGCAGCACTCTGTCAGAGGGAGAAAAAGCTCCCTGAGCCAGCGAGCGAGCTTACTAAATGTCAGTCCTCAAACTCATTAGCTCAGTCTCTGATGGGACAATAACCTCACACAGTTTATTCAACAGATTTTGGATATTTTTACCATCGACTCTTGTCTCTGTCTGCAGACCAGTCCTCTTTTGTGGTGACTTCTTATTAGCAGAAGACGTGGCTCTGGAGACGTGATTTTATCATGTAGAATTTGGGAATTGACTCATTAATCAGACAACATTTACATATCCTCGCCCGTCAATCAAGCTTTGTTTCTCTGGCTTAAAGTCACGTCTCTTCTAGGTCGTTGTTTTTCTCCGAGGCCACTTCTCTTCTCTCTCCCTCCCTCTCTGTTTATCTCCCTCCCTCCCCCACTGGAGTGACATGTTTTTGGCAGGCAGCGCACGTCACGTCAGACATTAGCCACGGGGAATGGTGCTGGGGATGGATGGAGTGAAAGATGGAGGGATTTGGAGACTTATGCGACGGAGGGAGAGGAAGCAGCTGCAAGGTCAAAGCCATCTGGTTGTGCCTGGACCACCTGGGATGCTGCGGTGTGTGTTTGCTGGGTTTGTTTGTTGCGATGCCACTGGCCAGTCAGTTGTTGCATAAATGGCTCAGGCAGGCATGTGATTGGTTGTGACAGTGTCAGTAAGAACACAAAGTGTAATAATGCATGCAGGCTTTTTATCCACCTTGACACTGATACACTGAGTGACTGAACCATGTCCCATCACATCTACCAGGATCAAAACGGGGAGGAAGTGGTAAAGCAGTGAAGTCCATCTCTTGCTTCTTTTGACTGGCTGCCTCGGTCAAGCATGAGACTGACCTGCAGCTCAACTTGCACTGAAAAGTTGAAAACATTTTATCACAGGAAAACCAGCCTAAGACTAAAATGAGTCATTGCTTTCCCTTTTAAACTTGCAGTGCTGGCAGTTCTACTTCTAAGCCTGCTTGTATCTGGGTTAATTTCCTTCCATGAAGCGAGCATCAGCGTTCCGAGGCCTCCGCCCTGCTGTTGAAGTCATCTGTGGTCCGTTGAACCCTGAAGCTCCCTCTCCCATATCTAGGCCAGTTTGTTCACCTCTCTCCTGGCTTTGCTGCAGGGTTAGACGGGCATCCCGGCACAGACAGGACGCCGCGTTTACAGCGCTCGACTGGCCTTTAACCACCGTTAGCAGTAAACGTTATTGTCCCAGATCGTGCTTCCTCTTTAGAGGAAATTAATTGCCGGATTTGATCGAGGAGTCGAGATAAAAATAATTGAATTTCCTTGAAAACTGGAGAAATCAGGTCACTTTGAATAGAGATACTGTCTCCTCCAGAACCCCTCCTGCTTCTCTTCTGTTAATCGTGGCAGACAAACAGATTTAGGTCTTTCTTGAGTCCCTGGACTGACTGGACTAATGGTCGCCTCTTAGATAACTCTGTCTTGATACCTCTGAGCACTCCAGTTACAGCTTATCATGAGTGTAAAGCTGGGTCATCGAGCCATTCCTCCCTGGATGAATGAAGGAGAAGCGTCTGCATGCAGCGAGGAAATATCCAAGACGCGAACAGACTCTGAAGTCTTGTTTTTATCGTCACAAGGACGACGTGAAGGTCTTTTATGATCTAAAGGTTCATTTCACCACGCCGTCTCTGTTCGACAGCTCTGACTAATGATGAGGCTTCTACCTGTCCCCTCTGTCTGTCTGCCATCGCTCTTCCTTGATGTCTTCCTCTCTTTGCTGGTTTCAAAGGCCATTATGTGACTCATTATATATATTTCAGTTTTTACAGCCTCTGTTCATGTAGTCATGTAAAGTACTTTACATTTACTTCATATGAAATTTCCTTGCTGTAAGGAATGAGTGTTGCCAAGTGTTTCTCCTCCTACACTGGTAATAATTGTAGTATTGTCTTTTCCCAGTATTATTGAGCACAGATGTTGTTTACTATAATTCGGTTTCATCAGCTCCTTGCACCAAGGAGGTGTATGGACGTAGTTACACACAGCTAAAATCTAAGCAGTCGTAGGTTTATTTATTCTTTTCTTTCTGCCTTCGTTCTTCTTTTTCCTTTCTTCTGTTCAGACGTTAAAGAGCATGTTTTCTCCGCTGAGTAATAAATGCGCCCGCAGAGCCAAGTTGCCTTTTTTCTTCCGGGGACAGAGAGCGAATCGCAGCTCGGTTTCTGCACTTCTGCATTAGTTACACATCGGCTTCCCTCTGGAGGTTTCGTCTCTGTGAAAATTTCATAGGCGCATGCAGAGTGATTAAAATATGAAGTCGCAGAGCAAATGAGTGGGAGCGACAGAGCTGAGTGAAGATGATGCTGAGAGCAGGGATGGAGAGCCGTGTAGAGGGAAAGACGAAGCAAACAAAAGGGCAGAAATGTGGCAAGCCAGAGAGATTAAGCAGGATATGAAAAGTGACGGATGGGGAGGGCAGAGGAAGAAAGGGAAGAAGGAGATGGATGACGAGGGGAGAGAGATTGTGATGGAGGGCGGGATTGTAGCCGGAGATGAGGATGGATGGAAGGAGACGGGCAGATAAAGATAGAAAGGGTGGGGAAGAATGACAAAGTTGAAGAGACAGGGTGAGACATAAGAAGGCAGGTAGAAGAATATCAAGGAGAAATTAAAGAGACGATTCGAGGAAGGCGAAGAAGAGATCCAAAATAGTGTGACACAGCACACACATTCACACTCGGCTTAAAGCAGAACTGACTTGTTGTGGTATTGACACCTTTCTTGACTAAACTCAGACCAAAGATAAGCAGCTGTGAACTGTGAGGCCACACAGAGACTAACAACACACCAAGATTCTTGAGAAATCGCTCTGTTCACACACGTTTGTGTGCAGTTGCTCTAGCGTCCACTTGAGGCTGGCTCCAGGAGCCCCCATGTTGGTGGTGTCGATCTTAAAGTGTGTTCCAGCTAAATCCAGCTGGTTTGGTGTGGAAGGACTCGGCTGACCTCAGCCACATCCAACACCTTTGGGATGAAGCGAAACGCCGACCCGGTTACCCAGCATCAGTGTTTGACCTCACTGATGCTCCATGAAACTAAAACCAGATCAGCTGAGTCTGTTTATAGAAGATTAATATCCTGGTTTTGAAATCAACTGTATCACACATGGTTGTGTTGTTCTTCTTTTACTTCCTCACAGCTCCTCTCTTCCTTTTTGGAGCGTCGGCTTTGAACGGTGGCTGACTGATTTTGCCGTTGAGCTTGCCTGAAGCCGACACGTCGGTGCCTCTATGACAAACTGGGACAGAGAATAAAGGCTGAAGCTTTATTTAGATGTTTGTCTGTCATTGTGCTGCACGTCTGAAAAACTGGACACGCTTGACTTCACATGAGCGTTTATTTTGTGCATTTTGGTCTCATTTATAAAAACATGTCGCTCTGTAGTAAAGACTGACAGACAACAAAATTATTGGTGAACAAGCCTGCAAGTAAACACTGATTTAAAGCCAGGGAAACAATAACCTCTTCTATCTTCCCCGTCTTGACCGAAGCAGACCAGCAAGACTGTTTTTAATGTTTGTGCTGACAGAATGAGGGAGACGGGGGGAGGGAGGAGGGAGTGAGCACGTGTAGGATGGGATTCTTGTGGGCAATGTGACAAGAGAAGAGGAGGAGGAGGAGGTGGGGGAGGAAAACAAGACTAAAACCTTGCTGCACGAGCAGCTCTGTGAGGCTGTAGTGATCGGGGGAAGACAAATGGAGAGACGACTTGAGTATTTTTTGATTTACTAAAATGTGAAAGTTTGACTTGCTGAAGGTTCCTCAGTATCCTCCGTATGGCAGACCTATTCAGGACATGTTGGACTGCATGTTGAAAGGTGTAGCCACGCTTGTAGTGTGTGGTGGAGGTTGTCGGTAGGATTGGATGCAGTTGTTTGCCGAAAGGGTGACGGTGCACCCGCCTACCGCCCAAACAAAACACAAAGAGTTGCTAGGCAGCGGACACTGTGATATCAGATTGTTTTTTGAAAGTAGCTACTGTATGTTAACACCTACTGACATTAGATGCACACAGTGATCATCTATGGCATGTTAAGCCTCTTTCAAATCCACAATGAGCTCCCTCAAACATTAATCCTAACGTGCAGCTGGAGCTGACAGAAAGTCATTTTTGGGCCACTGACATATTTTCACCAGCGTTTAGCTGGTTCTGATTCTTTCCCGGTGTCGCCTCCGCAGTGATCTCGAAGCTTCACCATGTCACAGCTATACCTTGAGTTAAACTAGCACGTCTAATCAGTTAGCGAACCTTTTTAAACAACTTGATTGTTACAAACCTTTTAGCTGCGCGACACGACCGTCACATGCAGCGATCGTCATGTTGTTCAAGAACGTGAACACGCCATGTGGCGAGTCTCGTTGCCCGGCAACTCTTTGAAAGAGGACAAGGAGATGTTTGTTGACGCATGTCGGCTGCAGCGGCATCTTCATGTTTCAGACCCCAGGAGCCGTTACTGTAGGTAACACGTGGCTCTCCGTAGCGATTCAGTCGCATGTGCATTCAGGCAGCAGCGTGAAACACAAAGGCGAACACATGACGGCAACAAGGCAGGGGTTGTTTTGCTTCTTGCTGTGCTGGCACACTGATGAGCATGGATAATGAAATTACAGCGAGCATGAGGTGATGTCAGAGCGTCTGCAGACTGGAGACGGACCCCGAGAGCTGATGGAAGGCTGATGCTGGATCTGTGGATAGAAACTGCCTGTTTTACAAATACCCAGGACATGCTGCATTGACTGTGTCAGTATAATGTTAATAAATCAATATCAGTACACGTGCACGTTGATTAAAGAAAAGTGTGTCACTAGAATCAGGATAAGAAATCCAAAAATACTTTGAATAAAGTGGCATCATTAAATGTTTCGCTGTAGTTCACATATGTGTTCTCACTCTTCTCACTCTTACCAAAGTTTGTACAGTAGCTGGGTGAGTAGAATCGACTTCTGATTCAATATTCAGTAAACTGACTGAAGCTGATCCACGTTAGTGTTGCTCTGCAGTTCCTCAGTCGAGCTCTTTGCCTCGAAACTTCTGAAAAACATTTCAGAGAAAAAGAGAGAGATGAGTTTACTGCAACACATCAGTGATGATTCATCACATTCACATTGGATATTATATATGCACACACACTGCTCTCTCACACACACACACACTCTCTCTCAGTCAGTCACAGAAAAACACTTTATTCAGGGTTTGTCAGCGCTCTCAGCTGCAGCTTACACATCAAAAGAGGAAAGGATTGGCTCGGTGCTGCTGACATCATCCTCACACACACACACACACACACACACACACACCTTGTTGTCAAACACTGGTTTTGTCACATTCTGTTGTGAAGGTGTGGCCTTTTGTAGGACCGAAGGCTCGTAATTGCAGCATCACACGCAGCGTTCACGGGATTCATCGCAGCATCTTTAGCCCGTCTCGCCTTCAGCCGGGCAGAAACTTAAATCATGTGCGTTTGCTGGCAAGAGGCGCAACCAACTGAATACCGCTCGCCTCACCCTCTCTTTCACCCTGGAGCCTGTGTTTGGTTTGGTTCCTCACTCTGTAGATATAAAAGTCTCATTCTAAGGTAATAAAAACACAAAGATTCTTAATTTCATGTTAATGTTTACAAATGAAACCATAGTTATGCATGTCATATTCCATCTCAGCCAGTGAATCCTCCTAAATGTTACAAACTGGAGTGAACACTTGAACACAGTCGGCAGAAATTGTGAAACCGCGCCTGGTGGAGCTTCCCACAATGACACATGACTCTCTGCTGATAAGTCTACAAATGAATATCAGAGTAAGAATTTTTCTGTGATGAGATAAATCTGTTAACACTAAAAAGGCAAAGTGAATTCAAATATTTCACCTTTTCACACTCTGCGGCAGATATCTGACGTTAAACGAGTGATAGTTAGGAGCCAGTTTGTCCTGACGTCTCATTTTACCAACATGTTTTCTGCGCTCCGAGTTATGAGGCATCCGTGTCTCAACAAAAAAACACCTTGTATTTCCTCTTAAATGTATCATGAAATTATTATTGTATCATTTTTATTTTGGTCCTCTGTAACTTTACCAGTGTAGTAACTTCACACACACACACACACACACACACACACACACACACACACACACAGCGTGTCGAACCTCTCTTATCCGTGCATTCACACATGACATGTTCATTTGCACTGTGGACAGAACAACAGTCTTATCTTGTGATGACGTCAACAAAGTCTGACTGCAGCAACAAAGAGCTGTTCAAAGTTTCTATTTTCTACACTTAAATATCTGTGAATCACTGGAATTATTATTATTATTATTATTATTACATATTCAAATAGATGCATATCTGTATATAAGCTGTATATTCGCTGTAAGTGAACACTTACAGAATTGTGTTTCCTCTGTGCTGCTGCAGAGTTCAGTCTGAATACGAGAAGAGGCTTGTGGGAGTAAATTTGCAGCTGAGGGGTGAAGACTCGGCTCATTTCACAACTAAACAATGTGTATTTAATATCACTGCTTCATGAGAAGAAAATGATTTCTCCGGAGCTCCGCAGATAAAGACGAAGTAAAGCTTCACATGAGGAGATTGATTGTTTGACCCTCGCCTGCCTCTTGTTGATCAGGTGTGTGAATAAAACCCACAGACTGGCTGCAGACAGTAAATATACTGTAGCTGGTCCACAGGCAGTGTGTTTGGGTTGTTCTCCTCAGGCATCAACAAGTACTGCAGCAAAGATACACAGACTGTGTGTGTGTGTCTTTCAGGCTCAGCTGGAGGCCCAGAAAGCCACACAGGACTTCCAGAGAGCCACTGAGGTCCTGCGGGCGGCGAAGGAGACCATCTCCCTGGCCGAGCAGAGGCTGCTGGAGGAGGACAACCGGCAGTTTGACTCGGCCTGGCAGGAGATGCTGAACCACGCCACCCAGCGGGTGAGGAATACTCTATTTTGACATTTTCTATTTAACTTCTATGCATGGCTGATGTGGCTGACGGTGAGTTATGATTGGCTGTCGCAGGTGATGGAGGCGGAGCACACCAAGACGAGAAGCGAACTGGTGCACAAGGAGACGGCGGCCAAATATACGGCTGCGATCGGCCGCATGAAGCAGCTGGAGAAAAAACTCAAACGCACCATCAACAAGTCCAAGTAAGAACCTCAGTCAGCGTGCGAGCAAAGTCTGACTGCTTGTTAATATTCTGAGATTAATGCCTTAAACTGAGCTGTAACGCAGTCTGGCAGCCAAAGTGGTGCTCAGCAGTAAAAACCGGCTGCTCTGGAAGTTTTTAGAGGCACATAATTGGAGATTTTAAGACTGAATTTCAAATATTTCAGAATTACGATAGTGCAGCAAACACTACACTTTAGTTACCCACTAGTCAGATTTTTGTCTCCATTGTGTCTCAACGATTCATATTTACCCAGAACATTATGTTATACTGCAGTCGGTCAGCAGTATTTTCAGCTCGCTCCACTTTCCATGAATGAATTAGACATTAAAGGTTTTAATCTTTGCTGAGCCGGCATGCCGTCACAGCGAGGTGCAGAGCCTCCAGACGAATGACTGCTAGTGTGTGACGTTAGTCAAATGTTGAGCTGCAGCAAAGTTTCCGTCAACGTAACGTCATCCGCTGTGAGCCCTCGAGATCGAGAACAATCGATCTGCCCGGAAACAGACTTCAGCCTCTGTCTGATGAAGTGAAAGTGTGTAATGTTAGAAAATGTGGTCTCTGGGTTCTGCTTTGTTGAACCCAGATGTGGTCTGAAGTCTTTTTCCTGAATGTTGCACCTGAGCAGTCAGGTTGCTCTTCTCTTTTCTGCTGCAAGTCTCTGTGAAGCAGAAACTCAGCCTCAACCACACATCAAACAGTCAGACGCTGAAGAGGGAAGTCCGGTTAAATCTGGTGTCATGAGGTGAAGCCCTCATCTGTCACAAGTTTAAGGAAATGATGTGGCTGCCATACCGAAACATCAGAATTAGTCACGTTAGCCAGGTGACAGCTTTCAAATGAAAAATGAACAAAAACGCCAGGATACAAAATTTCTCATTTTAAAGATTTCTGTCCCGCGTTTACCCCGTGTGTACCAGCGATGACAGTCAGTCCTTCCATGGTGACTATCGCTTAACAAATTAGTGATGTGAAACATGCCGCTCACGTTACAGTCTGCCAGATGGTTTTATCTCAGAAGGACCAATTAGATTAGATTAGATAGTCTTTAATATCCCAGAGGGGCAATTTGATTTGCAAACACCAATCAACACAACCAGATACAACACATCATATAATAAACACTGGTCATCAGTGGATTACAGTGTAACAGAGCTGCAGTGAGCTTTAAAACCAGGAAAGTGTGCAAAAGCAACTCGTCCTACAGTTTAAGAATCCGACAGCTGACTGACCAAATTATCTCAGATTTGTTTGATTTGGCCCCTGCATGGGCTGAAAGTGATTCTGGAGTCCAAACTCATGAATTCACGAAGATCTGCCAAGATGGCATTTACCCTCTGTAGACAGGGCCAAGACCATTCAGGTCAGGGCCAGAGGTCTGGTGTTCTGAAAGAACTGAAAAGGTTTGCACTTGATGATTGAGAGAAGCAAAAATTTACTGTTGATCTTCACTGAGCAACTTCAGGAAAGTTCTATAAAACATGTTTGAGTTCTTCACCAATGTGTTGCTAAAAACACGTCGGGAAAAACAGTTCTCGCCTGGATTTTGTATCATTTTCTGTTCTCACCAGTTCATAATGTGCTTCTTTTATTGATGGGCCATAAAATACAAATGCAAAGCCAGATTTCCTCCAAGTAAAATAAAAATATAAGAAACTGCAGAAATTTAGGCTTTTATACTTCAAATCATTTCTCATGAAAACTAAAAACTACCTGTCATAAATACAATCCCACAAACACTCGAACCTTTAATATCTCTAAATCACCAGGCCGACAGATGGAAGCCGTCTGAGCTCTGTGTTGTTTAATGAAGGTACAGACTCAAGACGACACCTCAGTGCCTTTCTGACATCTTTTTCATTAACGGGCTGTCTAGACCTTCAAAGTTCATTCCCTCGTTGATTAAGAATACGTTTGGAGCTCAGGGGTACGATTCTGAACTGAACCTCCAGTAAAACTCCAGTTCAAGCGCTCAGAAGTTATATAAGACCCTCCCTCAATCCCCTGATGTCTATACTTTATCGCTCCGAGCCTGTGGAAGGCCGTGTCAGCCTTCTGCCGCTCGCTAACGCTCTCCAGAGGCAGAACTGCAGTCGGTGTGAAGATGATTTGTTGGCACTGATACACGGACAGTCTGGAAAGCAGTTAAAGTCACTTTTATTATCTCTGAAGTCAGGAGCAGCGTGATATCTCAAACTATCAGTCTGCAGCAGCATTAAAATGGCCCCACTCACTGCAAACGTTAGAAAAATCTGACATCCGTCACTGGGTGAAGGTTTAAACTGAAGCACTGACAGGAAATGAAACAAATTTCACAGAGGAAATACAGAAGAGCAGAGTATTTATATTTTATGTGACTTCCACAATACTTTTCACTTCTGCAGATCGTAGTTAGCAAATTCATAGTTTAAATGCAAAACATCCTGATCGAAAAACATGAAGTAACATGCTGCTGTTGGTTCGGCGTCGCCTCAGCAGGACGTTAATCCGCTCTGCTTCGTTCACTCGTCCAACGTCACAACCCTGTTATCTCCTCTGTCTCCAGGTTGCCATGGTGATGATGTTGGTACTGCTCTTTTTTTTTCTGGGTTGCTCTGTATTTTTTCTCTCCTCTGATCTCATCTCTTCCCTCTCTCTTCCTCCTCCTCAGGCCGTACTTTGAGATGAAGGCCAAGTACTATCTGCAGCTGGAGGTAGGTGACGTCGACCCCGCCGACCCCCTCTGAGGCTGTTTATGTAGCCGCGCCAGAGCTTGAAAAATACGTTGACTATGAAAATGTAAACGGTCATCACGTTATCAAAGAAAAAGATAATTAACATGAAAATAATGTTTAAAATTATGGTTAAATGTGCCTTTGAATCCAGAAACTATAATACAAATATGATAAAACAGATTGCTGTCTGCTGTCCATGACCTTCATCATCACCCTCCTCTCCTCTCTCTCCCGTCCAGAACCTGAAGAAGAACGTGGACGAGCGGCAGGCCAAACTGTCTCAGGCCAAAGGCGAGTACAAGACGGCCCTCAGGAACCTGGAGATGATCTCCGACGAGATCCACGAGCGGCGACGAAACTCCGCCATGGGCCCCCGCGGGCGAGGCGTCGGCGCAGAGGGCGATAGCGTTTCCGGAGACGACATCTCCAACTTCAAGATGGAGTCAGACGGAATATCCAGTGAGTACAGAACGGCTCTTTCCTTCTGTCCTCTCAGAGTCTCAAGACAAAAGGCCGGTTAGTAAATGTTAAACCCTCCCATCGCTGCTCTGTCGACCTCCGCTGACGGCTGCTGACTGTCTAAATGTCAGGGTTAGCTGGATGAGGTTTAGTCGGCGTTCTGTTAGAGCAGCACAGACAGAACATGTCTGATACAGCCAACATGTCTTTAAACTTAAATTGAAATTTGAAAGAGCTCTCTGTCTCTCTCTGGTCTGGCTGCTGATCCACCTGGAAGCACTTGGAAAGTGGAGACAGCGCCGCTGACGTCAGGATACTTTGTTGAGAAAACACTGACAGACAGAGATTTTGTCTGATGGTAGAAATAACTGGAGGACTACAGATGGTTAATGACGGTTACTTGAAGGAAATTGCTTCAAACTCTGTTTAACGAGTCCCAAGAATGAGTCTTAGTAAATAAGCAGAGACGTCCCTGAAAAAGTCGCTTCTGTGTGGAAGCAGCATTAATGGTTCCTTCACAGATGTGTCAGTTCTCCATCGTGCTACGGGCACTAACACACTCTCATACCTTCGTAGATGCTGCTTTTGGAGCTCTGATGTTGCAATAACTTGAATGGTTCTTTTCCTTTTTAGCCCGGAAGACACGTTGTCCATGATTTTCAAAAATAATTTGAAATGTGGAGACATCAGACAACAAATCGGCTTTCAGACAGACCTTTTGAAAATGTGCAAATTAAAAAAAAAAAATAGACAGAGAGAGACGAACGCATCACAATGGCAGAAAGAAGCCGCTAAAGGAAATAAAATGGAAATACCGCGTGCCCTCTGCATCACATTGGCCTTGACTTTGCAACAAATAGGCTGGCGTTACCGTGGTTACCGCAGAGCAGCGGAGGTGTCCGATCCAATAAGCAGACTCTGTGATTACAAGTTAACCTGTAAAAAGAAGAAAGCCGCGTCTGATGGCCGCGGTGCTTCGTGTGCTTTGATTTATGTCGGTGCAAACGCCTCCGCTGGGAGTGATGTGGGCGGTCCTCTCTGTTCTTTTTATATCCCTATTTGCTCACACTAACATCTTCTTTCTCTCCTGTGCTTTATTCCTTCATCCCTCCTTTCTTCCTTGTCTCCTTTCTGTCCTCTGTTCCCTCATCCCCTTTTTCTCATCTGCACTTTCCGTCCATGTCTTCCTTTGTCCTTTCCCCTCCCTCTCCTTCCTGTCTCATCATTGCATCTACACCTTTACTTTCTCACTGTCTCTTAACATCCTCCATTCCTCTCCGTCTCCTCTTCCTGCAGTGACGTCGGTGTGTTTCGACGACGAGGCCTGCGGTGGCAGCAGCATCATGTCGGAGGAGGACTCGGAGACGCGCTCCACCTGCAGCCTGGGGTCGTCTCCCAGCAGCCCTCAGGAGCTCCTGTCGCCCTGCCCTTTTGCCAGCTCCTCCTCCTCCTGCACATCCTCCTCCGCCTCTCCATCGCCCACTCCTTCCTCCACCTCCTCCTCCTCCCCCCTGTCTCCTCTGTCCAGGCCCTGCAGCCTGGACCTTCCCAGCACCGTGTCGCTGTCCGACTTCGGCCTCATCTCGCCGGTGCTTGGGCCTCGAAGCGAGTGCAGTGGAGCGTCATCACCAGAATGCGACCTGGAGAGAGGTGGGTGACTTCTGTGTGTTTATTTTTTGTTGTAATTTATGTGAAATACTCAAAGCTGTTTTCATACTTTTAGTTTTCTTTACTTTCAGGTTTCCAACTAACAAACTGTCTCATTTTGTTTTTTGAAATGGTGAAAAATGTTTCCCAGAGCCCAAAGTGATTTCCTCAAATGTATTATTTTGTCCAGAAATTCAGTTTACTGTCATAGAAGACTAAAGGAAACAGGAAATATTCATATTTGAGAAGCTGAAATCAGAGAATTTTAACATTTTGATGATGATATTTTTTGTTTTCGGTGCCACAAATCTGCTTCCAGCAAAGATTTGTGGCTGTAACCTATTTTAAGACATCAGTTCTTCTTCAAAATAAATAATTTATTTTAAATATTTTATAGAATAAACAATTTGTTGATTAATTATCTGCAGCTTAATCTATAATGAATGTGATGGTAAGGTGACCTGGAGATGTAATAATAACCACAAACTAAAGCAAAGATATATTTAGGTTTATTAATGTTCTCCAGCGGAGCAGTGTTTGTGTGCAGCTCGTGCTGTTACACAGGAGGAAGCCAAACAAAAAAAAGAAACAGGGAAGTGAGATGGACGATGTCTGAGAATCTATTCTGGGTAAGACGTGCAATATCGCGCTACCTGCTCCACTCACACCTGCTTCGCCACAGGAGGGTATTAGTCAAAGTGACAGCTAGCCGAGTGTTTCACCTGCAGGCGCAACACATCTGCAACAGTTTGCCACACTGCTGTCGGCCTTAATGAAGCTGTGTGTGTGTGTGTGTGTGCGCGTGCGTGTCCACCTGAATGAGATTCTTCACTGTACTCGTTTGTTTTACAGACGTGGTTTAACTTTGAATTTTGCTCAGATGAGAAACATATGGAAGCCCATTTCCGCCAGTAATAATAATAATAAAAACACACACATAGTCAATAATTATGAGGGGAAAAAATTCTAAAAGAATTTTTAGAAAAAGGTCAATTTTGGGGTGGAAAGTCAGAGTTTCAAGGGGAAAAAGTCAGAATTTTGATGAAAAAAATCTGAATTTTCATGAAGAAAGTCAGAATTTGGAGAAAAAAGTCAGAATTCAGAGAAAAAGAAGTTAGAATTTTTATGAAAAAAAATCTGAATTTTGAAGAAAAAAAAGTGAGAATTTTGACGAAAAAATGTCAGAAATTTTGATTTAAAAAATCAGAATTTTGAGGCAAAAAAGTTAGAATTTTGATGAAAAAATGTCAGAATTTTGAGGGAAAAAAATCTGAATTTTGAGAAGAGTCCAAATTTTGAGAAAAGAAATCAGAATTTTGAAGGAAAAAAAATCAGAATTTTGAAGGAAAAAAGTGAGAATTTTGCTGAAAAAATTTTTATGAAAAAAGTCAGAATTTTGAAGGAAAAAAGTGAGAATTTTGATGAAAAAATGTCAGATTCTTTGTGGAAAAACGTCAGAATTTTGAGAAAAAACGTAGAAATTTTTAAGGAAAAAAGTCAGAAAAAATGTCAATTTTTAGAAAATCGTCCAAATTTTTATGGAAAAACATCAAAATTTTGAGAAAAAAAGTCCAAATTTTGAGAAAAAAACATCAAATTTTTTACGGAAAAACGTCAGAATTTTGAGAAAAAACGTCAAATTTTTTAGGGAAAAACGTCAGAAATGTTGAGCAAAAAAGTCCGGAAAAACGTCAAAATTTTTAGAAAAAACGTTGAAATTTTTATGGAAAAACGTCAGAATTTTGAGAAAAAAATGTCAAATTTTTTACGGAAAAATGTCAGAATTTTTAAGGAAAAAAGTCAGAAAAAACGTCAAAATTTTTAGAAAAAACGTCCGGAAAAACGTCAGAATTTTTAAGGAAAAAAGTCCAAAAAAGCGTCAGAATTTTAAGAAAAAAACGTCAAATTTTTTACGGAAAAACGTTAGAATTTTTAAGGAAAAAAGTCTGAAAAAAAACGTCAATTTTTAGAAAAATCGTCCGAATTTTTATGGAAAAACGTCAAAACTTTGAGAAAAAAGTCAGATTTTTGAGAAAAAAACGTCAAAAATTTTACGGAAAAACGTCAAACTTTTTAGAACAAATGTCAGATTTTTTATGGAAAAACGTCAAAATTTTTAGAAAAAACGTTGAAATTTTTATGGAAAAACGTCAGAATTTTGAGAAAAAAACGTCACATTTTTTACGGAAAAATGTCAGAATTTTTAAGGAAAAAAGTCCAAAAAAAACGTCAGAATTTTAAGAAAAAAACGTCAAATTTTTTACGGAAAAACGTTAGAATTTTTAAGGAAAAAAGTCTGAAAAAAACGTCAAAATTTTTAGAAAAATCGTCCGAATTTTTATGGAAAAACGTCAAAACTTTGAGAAAAAAGTCAGATTTTTGAGAAAAAAACGTCAAAATTTTTACGGAAAAACGTCAAAATTTTTAGAACAAATGTCAGATTTTTTATGGAAAAACGTCAGAAATTTTGAGCAAAAAGTCCGGAAAAACGTCAAAATTTTTAGAAAAATTGTCAAAAAACGTCAAAATTTTTAGAAAAAACGTCGAAATTTTTATGGAAAAACGTCAGAATTTTGAGAAAAATGTCAATTTTTTTAGAAAAAACGTTAGACTTTTTAAGGAAAAAAGTCTGAAAAAACGTCAAAATTTTTACGGAAAAACGTCAATTTTTTTTAGAACATATGTCAGATTTTTTAGAAAAAAACGTCGAAATTTTTATGGAAAAACGTCAGAATTTTGAGAAAAAAACGTCAAATTTTTTAGAAAATATGTCAGAATTTTTAAGGAAAAAAGTCTGAAAAAACGTCAACATTTTTAGAAAAATCGTCCGAATTTTTATGGAAAAACGCCAAAACTTTGAGAAAAGTCGTCAGAAATGTTGAGCAAAAAAGTCCGGAAAAATGTCAAATTTTTTAGAAAAAACGTCGAAATTTTTATGGAAAAACGTCAGAAAAAATGTCAATTTTTAGAAAATCGTCCAAATTTTTATGGAAAAACATCAAAATTTTGAGAAAAAAAGTCAAAATTTTGAGAAAAAAACATCAAATTTTTTACGGAAAAACGTCAGAATTTTGAGAAACAACGTCAAATTTTTTAGGGAAAAACGTCAGAAATGTTGAGCAAAAAAGTCCGGAAAAACGTCAAAATTTTTAGAAAATCGTCCGAACATTTATGGAAAAACATCAAAATTTTGAGAAAAAAGTCCAAATTTTTAAGGAAAAATCAGAATTTTTAAGGAAAAAATTCCAAAAAAAGTCAACATTTTTAGAAAAATTGTCCGAATTTTTATGTAAAAACGTCAAAACTTTGAGAAAAAAGTCAGATTTTTGAGAAAAATAACGTCAAAATTTTTAAGGAAAAAGTCAGAAAAAACGTCAAAATTTTTAGAAAAAATGTCAGATTTTTTATGGAAAAATGTGAGAATTTTGAGAAAAAAACTTCAATTTTCTGGGAAAAATGTCAGAATTTTGAGAAAAAAAACGTAAATTTTTAGAAAAATCGTCCGAATTTTTATGGAAAAACGTCAAAACTTTGAGAAAAAAAGTCTGATTTTTGAGAAAAAAACGTCAAAATTTTTACGGAAAAACGTCAGAACTTTGAGAAAAAAACGTCAAATTTTTCACAGAAAAACTTCGGATGTTGAGAAAAAATGTCAATTTTTTTAGGGAAAAACGTCAGAAATTTTGAGCAAAAAAGTCCGGAAAAACGTCAATTTTTAGGAAAAACGTCCGAATTTTTATGGAAAAACGTCAAAACTTTGAGAAAAAAAGTCCGATTTTTGAGAAAAAAACATCAAAATTTTTACGGAAAAATGTCAGAAAAAACGTCAGAATCTTTAGAAAAAATGTCAGATTTTTTATGGAAAAACGTGAGAATTTTGAGAAAAAAAACTTCAATTTTTTGGGAAAAATGTCAGAATTTTGAGAAAAAAAACGTAAATTTTTAGAAAAAACGTCAGAATTTTTAAGGAAAAAAGTCCGAAAAAACATCAACATTTTTAGAAAAATCGTCCGAATTTTTATGGAAAAACGTCAAAACTTTGAGAAAAAAAGTCTGATTTTTGAGAAAAAAACGTCAAAATTTTTACGGAAAAACGTCAGAACTTTGAGAAAAAAACGTCAAATTTTTCACAGAAAAACTTCGGATTTTGAGAAAAAATGTCAATTTTTTTAGGGAAAAACGTCAGAAATTTTGAGCAAAAAAGTCCGGAAAAACGTCAATTTTTAGGAAAAACGTCCGAATTTTTATGGAAAAACGTCAAAACTTTGAGAAAAAGTCCGATTTTTGAGAAAAAAACGTCAAAATTTTCATGGAAAAATGTCAGAAAAAACGTCAGAATTTTAAAGGAAAAAAGTCCGAAAAAACGTCAGAATTTTGAGAAAAAAACGTCAAATTTTTTACGGAAAAACGTCAGAATTTTTAAGGTAAAAAGTCCGAAAAAACGTCAAAATTTTTAGAAAAAAAACGTCAAAATTTTTAGAAAAAATGTCAGATATTTTATGGAAAAACGTCAGAATTTTGAGAAAAAACGTTGAAATTTTTTGAAAAAAACTTCAGAATTTTTAAGGAAAAAAGTCTGAAAAAAAACGTCAAAATTTTTAGAAAAATTGTCCGAATTTTTATGGAAAAACGTCAAAAAACTTTGAGAAAAAAACTCAGATTTTTGAGAAAAATAACGTCAAAATTTTTACGGAAAAAGGTCCGAAAAAACGTCAGAATTTTTAAGGAAAATGTCCGAAAAAACGTCAAAATATTTAGAAAAAACATCAAAATTTTTAGAAAAAACATCAGAATTTTTGAGGAAAAAAGTCCGAAAAAACGTCAGAATTTTAAGAAAAAAACGTCAAATTTTTTACGGAAAAACGTCAGAATTTTTAAGGAAAAAAGTCCGGAAAAACGTCAAAATTTTTAGAAAAAAAGTCAGATTTTTTATGGAAAAACATCAGAATTTTGAGAAAAAACGTCGAAATTTTTTGGGAAAAATGTCAGAATTTTGAGAAAAAAACGTCAAATTTTTCATGGAAAAACATCGGATTTTGAGAAAAAACGTCAGAAATTTTGAGCAAAAAAGTCCGGAAAAACGTCAAAATTTTTAGAAAAATCGTCAAAAAACGTCAACATTTTTAGAAAAAATGTCAGATTTTTTTATGGAAAAACGTCAGAATTTTGAGAAAAAACTGCGAATTTTTTGGGGAAAAATGTCAGAATTTTGAGAAAAAAAGTCTGATTTTTGAGAAAAAAACGTCAAAATTTTTACGGAAAAACGTCAGAACTTTGAGAAAAAAACGTCAAATTTTTCACAGAAAAACTTCGGATTTTGAGAAAAAATGTCAATTTTTTTAGGGAAAAACGTCAGAAATTTTGAGCAAAAAAGTCCGGAAAAACGTCAAAATTTTTAGGAAAAACGTCAAAATTTTTAGAAAAAATGACAGATTTTTTATGGAAAAAAGTCTGAAAAAACGTCAAAATTTTTAGAAAAATCGTCAGAATTTTTATGGAAAAACGTCAAAACTTTGAGAAAAAAAGTCCGATTTTTGAGAAAAAAAACGTCAAAATTTTTACGGAAAAATGTCAGAAAAAACGTCAGAATTTTAAAGGAAAAAAGTCCGAAAAAACGTCAGAATTTTGAGAAAAAAACGTCAAATTTTTTACAGAAAAACATCAGATCTTGAGAAAAAACGTCAAATTTTTAACGGAAAAACGTCAGAATTTTTAAGGTAAAAAGTCCGAAAAAACGTCAAAATTTTTAGAAAAAAAACGTCAAAATTTTTAGAAAAAATGTCAGATTTTTTATGGAAAAACGTCAGAATTTTGAGAAAAAACGTTGAAATTTTTTGAAAAAACGTCAGAATTTTTAAGGAAAAAAGTCTGAAAAAAACGTCAAAATTTTTAGAAAAATCGTCAGAATTTTTATGGAAAAACGTCAAAAAACTTTGAGAAAAAAACTCAGATTTTTGAGAAAAATAACGTCAATTTTTACGGAAAAAGGTCCGAAAAAACGTCAGAATTTTTAAGGAAAATGTCCGAAAAAACGTCAAAATATTTAGAAAAAACATCAAAATTTTTAGAAAAAACGTCAGAATTTTTGAGGAAAAAAGTCCGAAAAAACGTCAGAATTTTAAGAAAAAAACGTCAAATTTTTTACGGAAAAACGTCAGAATTTTTAAGGAAAAAAGTCCGGAAAAACGTCAAAATTTTTAGTAAAAAAGTCAGATTTTTTATGGAAAAACATCAGAATTTTGAGAAAAAACGTCAAAATTTTTTGGGAAAAATGTCAGAATTTTGAGAAAAAAACGTCAAATTTTTCATGGAAAAACATCGGATTTTGAGAAAAAACGTCAGAAATGTTGAGCAAAAAAGTCCGGAAAAACGTCAAAATTTTTAGAAAAATCGTCAAAAAACGTCAACATTTTTAGAAAAAATGTCAGATTTTTTTATGGAAAAACGTCAGAATTTTGAGAAAAAACTGCGAATTTTTTGGGGAAAAATGTCAGAATTTTAAGAAAAAAACGTAAATTTTTAGAAAAAACGTCAGAATTTTTAGAAAAATTGTCAGAATTTTTATGAAAAAAGTCAGAATTTTGAAGAAAAAAAGTGAGAATTTTGATGAAAAAAAAAGTCAGAATTTTGAGGGGAAAAAAGTCAGAATTTTCATAGGAAAAAAAATATAATAATATAAGGCTGGAAAACTTTGTCTTGAATAATTCATGTCCATCTTACTCAATGCCTCATTAACCATTCACTGATCCTCTTCCTGTGCCACAGGTGACCGGGCAGAAGGTGCAGAGGGGGAACTGGACAACGCTCCGACCACCAACAACAATAGTAACAGCAGCAGCAGCAGCTCAGCTTCCAGCATGAAGAAGAGTTTCAGCCTGGAGGCGCGCTTCAGCTTTCTGAACCTGCGGCGCCCGCGAGCTGACAACACCAAAAACACAAACAACTGTTCCCAGAAGCCCGAGGCCGGGCAGACTGTGGTCTTGGTCAAAGGAGTCTGAAAAAACAGAGAACTCGTTGGAAGGATTTTGACTCATTCTGACCAAAACTGAGCTGTTCATAAGCTGCAACTGCACTCAACTCCTCCACAGTCAACAGGAGACTTTGAATGTGTATAATAAAGTGTCCTGTACATCACGGCAGCATTGTTACTCCCATTTCATTTCTCTTATGAAGGACGTTGCATATAAAGAGCACTGTTGTGTTGGTTTAAGGGCAATGGGAGAAAAAAAGATGAAATTATTCATGTTATTTTGTGTTTATTTTTCCACTAAAAGCAAAAGTACATTGACTGCCTGCATACAACCTTTGACTTGGGGGAGGTCGTCTTAAAATGACTTTTGTCTTATGAATAAATATTAAATGTTCAAAAATGAGAATTTATTACTGTTCAGTGGCACTGGGCATGCTGCAGAGGTGATGTTCTGCTGTTCAGCAGTTAATTTAATCCACATGTGGAAATGTTCAATAAATAACAGGTCTCTCAATCTTCTGCTGTACACTCCTGTGTTTTGATATATGACCATGTTGGACCCTCCAAAAAAGCTCTTTATTTGCCACATAAGCTACTTAAAGTTTATTTCTGCTTAATTTAAGCTTCAACTTTTCACACCTGTTTTTTTTTTTGCCACCATGATGATTGTTTTAAATGTCTGTCTTTCTGGTGCACAGAAATGTTACTGATATTTAAACAAAATAAAATCACATCACACTGCAGATTTTAAATAGCTGCATGTGACTTCTATTTAAAGAGTGTTTCACTGCCCTCTGTGGTGTAAATTAAGGACTGTAGAACGTTAGAAGAAATAACACTCTTAAAAATGAGAGGTTCAATTCATAAGTATTAAAATACACTGAATTTGCAAGAACTGAGGTGTAAAACTGAACGACTGAGGATTTAATTTCCTTCTCTGCTCTCCATTTCCATTTCGAGTTCCACTTTTATGTGGCATAAAAAAAAAAATCGATCCTTCAGATATTAAAACTGTTTTCAGCCTCTCCTCGTTGTGATGCGTCCCTCAGGGCTCTGTACTGGAGTCTCTATGCTTTCCTACAAACTGCACTCCACCTAAAAACCATCAGCCGTTTTTGAAAGACGAAGCAATACGGGGACTCGACTCTGGAACTTGACACTTCATCTTCAGATGGACGCTTACAGTAAAAAACTTTTATGGATATTAAAGAAGAATAGAACATTTTTGTGAATGTGGAGAGAAAAACGGAACTGATGGGAAGTGTTGATGATTTATAACACCAAGTTTGGGGTTAAATGTTTGAGGGCTTGTTTGTTATTTAATTTAGTTTGATTTTTTAAAAACGTAGCCATTGTTTTGCTTGCCTGTTCAGGTGCCATATGAAGCATCAGCAGTGGATTAATCCACATTTGGTACTCTAGAGAGTATTTGTGGCAGCACAGCGATGTACGTGGGACTGAGTCATAATTGCCAATAACAAAAACAAGAAATATCATTTGATGCATCCTATAATAGAACCTTTTCACTCCATTTGTTCTTGACAATGCCTCTGGATCTGGTTTTATTCTGATTTTGGTGTGAAACAGAGCACAATTTTGTATTTTGCAGCCACAGATTTTGCATTTGAGGGAACAAATTAAGTAGGAATGACTAGATTGAGGGAACATTTCACCATAAACTTCTTCTCTGCTGTCTCATCAGCATTGTAGTTACAGCTGTCGGGACAGAAAAGGTGGTAAACAAGTCTTCAGCCTTTTGGCCCTTGCTTTCTTTCTTCAGTCTGTGTATTATATGTGAACAAAATGTGATATCTGTATATTTCAGTATATCTGTGTCACTTTTTGATGTGGAATTAAGGATATAAACCTCCGACCAGCCTCCCTCTCATAGCTCTGTGTGCGGTGGGTGTTCAGTCCTCTGCATCGTCTCTCAGCAGCTTTTGTGCCTGTTTTTTTTTTTCCAGATTTAAATAAACAGATGTTCACTTCACTGTCGCTCCGGTTCATTTGAAGTTCGGCATGAATTGGAAAGATTTCAAAATCTGAATTTTGAATGAAAAAAAGTCAGAGTTTTGGGGAAGAAATCAGAATTCTGAGAAAAAAAGTGAGAATTTTGAGGGGAAAAAAATTGAATTTTGATGAAAAAATGTCAGAATTTTGATGAAAAAAATCTGAATTTTGAGAAAAAAAGTCCGAATTTTGAGAAAAGAAAACTGAATTTTTATGAAGAAAAAGTGAGAATTTTGATAAAATGTCAGAATTTTGAGAAAAAAAATCTGAATTTTGATGAAAAAAGTCAGAATTTTGAGAAAAAAAAATCTGAATTTTGAAGGAAAAAAGTCAGAATTTTGAGAAAAAAAAATCTGAATTTTGATGAAAAAAGTCAGAATTTGAGAAAAAAAATCTGAATTTTGATGAAAAAAGTCAGAATTTTGAGAAAAAAAAATCTGAATTTTGAAGGAAAAAAGTCAGAATTTTGAGAAAAAAAAATCTGAATTTTGATGAAAAAAGTCAGAATTTTGAGAAAAAAAAATCTGAATTTTGAAGAAAAAAAGTGAGAATTTTTATGAAAAAAATCAGAAATTTTGATGAAAAAATGCCAGAATTTTTATGAAAAAAAAACTGAATTTTTATGAAAAAAAATCAGAATTTTTGATGAAAAAATATCAGAATTTTGATGAAAAAATCTGAATTTTGAAGAAAAAAATTTGAGAATTTTTATGAAAAAATGCCAGAATTTTTATGAAAAAAAATCAGAATTTTTGATGAAAAAATGTCAGAATTTTTGATGAAAAAATGTCAGAACTTTTATGTCAGAATTTTGATGAAAAAAAAGTGAGAATTTTGATGAAAAAAAAGTGAGAATTTTTATGAAAAACTGTCAGAATTTTAATGAAAAAAATCTGAATTTTGAGGGAAAAAAAATTGAATTGAGAAAAAAAGTCTGAATTTTGACAAAAAAAAAGTCCGAATTTTTGATGAAAAAAAGTCAGAATTTTGAAGGAAAAAAAGTGAGAATTTTGATGAAAAAATGTCAGAATTTTGAAGGAAAAAAGTCCAAATTTTGAGAAAAAAAATCTGAATTTTGAAGAAAAAAAAAATGAGAATTTTGATGAAAAAAATGTCAGAATTTTGATGAAAAAAATCAGAATTTTTATGAAAAAAATCAGAATTTTTGATGAAAAAAATTTCAGAATTTTGATGAAAAAAATCTGAATTTTGATGAAAAAATCTGAATTTTGAAGAAAAAAATTTGAGAATTTTTATGAAAAAATGCCAGAATTTTTATGAAAAAAAAATCAGAATTTTTGATGAAAAAATGTCAGAATTTTTGATGAAAAAATGTCAGAACTTTTATGTCAGAATTTTGATGAAAAAAAAGTGAGAATTTTGATGAAAAAAAAGTGAGAATTTTTATGAAAAACTGTCAGAATTTTAATGAAAAAAATCTGAATTTTGAGGGAAAAAAATTGAATTGAGAAAAAAAGTCTGAATTTTGACAAAAAAAAAGTCCGAATTTTGATGAAAAAAAGTCAGAATTTTGAAGGAAAAAAAGTGAGAATTTTGATGAAAAAATGTCAGAATTTTGAAGGAAAAAAGTCCAAATTTTGAGAAAAAAAATCTGAATTTTGAAGAAAAAAAAAAATGAGAATTTTGATGAAAAAAATGTCAGAATTTTGATGAAAAAAATCAGAATTTTGATGAAAAAAATCAGAATTTTTGATGAAAAAAATTTCAGAATTTTGATGAAAAAAATCTGAATTTTGATGAAAAAATCTGAATTTTGAAGAAAAAAATTTGAGAATTTTTATGAAAAAATGCCAGAATTTTTATGAAAAAAAATCAGAATTTTTGATGAAAAAATGTCAGAATTTTTGATGAAAAAATGTCAGAACTTTTATGTCAGAATTTTGATGAAAAAAAGTGAGAATTTTGATGAAAAAAAAGTGAGAATTTTTATGAAAAAATGCCAGAATTTTGATGAAAAAAAAATCAGAATTTTTATGAAAAAAAAATCAGAATTTTTGATGAAAAACTGTCAGAATTTTGATGAAAAAAATCTGAATTTTGAGGGAAAAAAATTGAATTGAGAAAAAAAGTCTGAATTTTGACAAAAAAAGTCCGAATTTTGATGAAAAAAAGTCAGAATTTTGAAGGAAAAAAAGTGAGAATTTTGATGAAAAAATGTCAGAATTTTGAAGGAAAAAAGTCCAAATTTTGAGAAAAAAAATCAGAATTTTGAAGAAAAAAAAAAGAGAATTTTTGATGAAAAAAATGTCAGAATTTTGATGAAAAAAATCAGAATTTTTATGAAAAAAATCAGAATTTTTATGAAAAAAATCAGAATTTTTGATGAAAAAATTTCAGAATTTTGATGAAAAAAATCTGAATTTTGATGAAAAAAATTTGAATTTTTATGAAAAAAAAATCTGAATTTTGATGAAAAACTGTCAGAATTTTGAAGGAAAAAAAGTGAGAATTTTGATGAAAAAATGTCAGAATTTTGAAGGAGAAAAGTCAGAATTTTGAGAAAAAAAATGAGAATTTTGAAGAAAAAAAATGAGAATTTTGATGAAAAAATGTCAGAATTTTTATGAAAATAATCAGAATTTTTTTAAGAAAAAAGTCAGAATTTTGAAGGAAAAAAAATCTGATTTTTTATGAAAAAAAGTGAGAATTTTGATGAAAAAAAATCTGAATTTTGATGAAAAACTGTCAGAATTTTGATGAAAAAAGTCTGAATATTTATTGGAAAAAAAATCTGAATTTTTATGAAAAAATCAAATTTGGATGGAAAAAGTAAGAATTTTGATGAAAAAAGGCACAATTTTGATGGAAAAAAAAAACAGAATTTTGAAGGAAAAAAAAATTGATTTCAGAGAAAAAAAGGTCAGAATTTTGAAGGAAAAAACGTCAGAATTTTGAGGAAAAAAATCAGAAGTTTGAAAGAAAGAAGTTAGAATTTTTAGAAAAAAATTTGAATTTTGAGGGAAAAAAAATCAGAATTTTGATGAAAAACATTTTGATGAACAAAATCAGAATTTTGATGAAAAAAAGTCAGAATTTTGAAGGAAAAGAGTCAGAATTTTGAGAAAAAAAATCAGAATTTTTATGAAAAAAAATCAGAATTTTTATGAAAAAAATCAGAATTTTGAGGAAAAAAAGTGAGAATTTTGAGGGAAAAGTCAGAATTTTTATGAAAAAAATTTAAATTTTGAGAAAAAAAGTCTGAATTTTTAAGGAAAAAAAATCTGAATTTTTAAGAAAAAAAATCAGAATTTTGAAGGAAAAAAATCAGATTTTTAAAGGAAAAAAGTCTGAATTTTGAGGGAAAAAAGTCAGAATTTTGAAGGAAAAAAGTTAGAATTTTCATGGAAAAAAAAAATCAGAATTTTGATGGAAAAAAAAAAATCAGAATTTTGAGGAAAAAAAAATTAGAATTTTCATGGAAAAAAAAATCAGAATTTTGAAGGAAAATATCAGAATTTTGATGAAAAAAGCAGAATTTTGAAGGAAAAAAAATCAGAATTTTGAAGGGAAAAAAAATTGATTTCAGAGAAAAAGGTCAGAATTTTGAAGGAAAAAACGTCAGAATTTTGAGGAAAAAAGTCAGAATTTTGAATGAAAAAAAATTTTGAAAGAAAGAAGTTAGAATTTGTAGAAAAAAAATTTGAATTTTGAGGGGAAAAAAATCAGAATTTTGAAGGAAAAAGTCAGAATTCTAAGGGAAAAAAAATCAGAATTTTCAGGGAAAAAAACAGAATTTTGAAGGAAAAAAGTCAGAATTTTCATGGGAAAAAAATCAGAATTTTGAGCAAAAAAAGTCAGAATTTTGATGGAAAAAAAAAACAGAATTTTGAAGGAAAATATCAGAATTTTGATGAAAAAAGTCAGAATTCTGAAGGATTTTTAAGGGGGAAAAAAATCAGAATTTTGAAGGAAAAAAATCAGAATTTTGAAGGAAAAAAGTTAGAATTTCGAGGAAAAAAAAAATCAGAATTTTGATGGAAAAAAATCAGAATTTTGATGAAAAAAAAAATCAGAATTTTGATGGAAAAAAAAATCAGAATTTTGAAGGAAAATATCAGAATTTTGATGAAAAAAGCAGAATTTTGAAGGAAAAAAAATCAGAATTTTGAAGGATTTTTAAGTGAAAAAAATCCGAATTTTGAAGGGAAAAAAAAAATCAGATTTTTAAAGGAAAAAAATCAGAATTTTGAGGGAAAAAAGTCAGAATTTTGAAGGAAAAAAGTTAGAATTTGGAGAAAAAAATAGTTTGAATTTTGAGGGAAAAAAATCTGAATTTTGAAGCAAAAATTCAGAATTTTGAAGGAAAAAAATCTGAATTTGAAGGAAAAAGTCAGAATTCGAAGGAAAAAAGTCAGAATTTTGAAGGACAAATTCAGAATTTGGAGAAAAAAAGTCAACTTTCGGGAAAGAAAAGGTGGTAAACAAGTCTTCAGCCTTTTGGCCCTTGCTTTATTTCTTCAGTCTGTGTATTATATGTGAACAAAATGTGAATCTTTTGATGAACTTTTTGATGTGGAATTAAGGATATAAACCTCCGACCAGCCTCCCTCTCATAGCTGTGTGCAGTGGGTGTTCAGTCCTCTGCATCGTCTCTCAGCAGCTTTTGTGCCTGTTTTTTTTTTTCCAGATTTAAATAAACAGATGTTCACTTCACTGTCGCCCCGGTTCATTTGAAGTTCGGCTTGAATTGGAAAGATGTCGCACATGCTCATAAATTAGCTTTATGTTCACAGACTGAGGTCATAATTGTAATCTGATTAGTTTAGGGAGCTTCACTGTGACAGAAGGGAAACTCACTCCAATAAACACAAATTAAAAGCGTGGTGTTTTGCTCAGTGATTTGGAGCATTTAAAGGGGTTATGAGGCAATCTGACTTCAATCGACAATCTGTCGAAAACTGCATTAACATCAACGAGCATCTGGCACATCTTTAGAGAGGCTTTAAGTGTCTGAACGCTCATCACATTTTACCAATAAAGAAGAGAGCGCCAACACAAAGTAACGTGACATGATCTCGTCCTGAAAAGGTGATAAATCACTACATCGCTCTGAATGTTGGCGTATTAAGACTAATTTGTATTTTCTTCTTTGGATTGAGGTCACAGAGTCCTCAAAAGTTAAATCTATCTCATGAACTGATGAACTACACTGAGCTCTGGAGAACTGTGCTCATTGAATGTTATTACACCTGCTAATGTATTTATTTGGATTAAGTACTGGTGCCAGAGTCTGACATTAAAAGCAGCATTTACCAGGAACGGCTTCTTTATGTGGACTCAAATTTAATTTGCTTGTAAAGAAACTATGGATGGAAGCTTCCAAACATATTATTAAGCACTGCTTCTGCTTTCCGTGCAGAGACCACTTGAAAATTAAACTCGATGACTCATGCCTCATGACAGCAGATTAGCAGCAGCTGCATGTTGTTTCTCAGACACATGCTTCCAACAGTCCGCTTGCACACCTCTTCCTTTCAGTGTTTTTCCCATGACCGCCTTCCTCTTTACACGCTTCAATTGACCTTTCAGCCTTCATGTTGTCAGTGTTGTTGACTGAGAGGGATACCAGCATTCATGTCACATCACCGTGTCGCCTCTATCAGGCAGATAATTTTATCCTATTTGAAAAACTGAATATATTCCGCAATTCTAATGACTTGTTTGTGGTTAAGAGATGGTCACAACAACTTTAGGAGGAGGCAGAGCCTGCATGGGTTTGTTATGTTAATCAGTAAATAGCTTTGAGGCTGAGACAGTTCATCTCTGAAGCTTGACCTCTGTAACTCTGGTGAGGGTTAGAAATCTGATTATTGTATATTGACACAGAGTAAATCTATAAATAGAAACGTTAAACATTTCTTTAGTCTGAGGAGTTGTGATTCTAATTTTTAGTCACTATCAGAACTCTGAGAAATCAGTTTGGTAAATTTAAATTCACAATTACAGATTCTTAGATTTTTCTTTGATAGACAATTCAGATTTTAGATCTTAACATTTATTATATATTTTTGGTGGTGGTTTTGTTTCTCATTATAAAACAGAAAAGTCATGTGTTTACTGTATGTTTCACTGCTATTATCTTTGACAGCGTATCTGAATTCTTTCATGTATATTTTTAAAAAAAACAATTTTCTTTTTATTGGTTGTAAACTAGGCTGTGAAAGAAGACATTAGTGACATTTGTCTTACCTTTCTGTTTGTAGCTTTAGTCTTCGATCAGAGAAGTTCACGCCAGCCACCATCTTGTGTGCTATCTGAAGGTTTGAGGGTTAGAGGATTCATATTCGTGAATAAACACAGGATAAATGATAATGACATAATAATATAACAGGGAAAAAAAGAAAAATCCCCAACTTACCACACTAGAATAGATTTCATGGCAGCAAAATCAGCAGAAGCTGCAGAAACCACGGCTGCATTAGTTCCATCAGATTTTCAAACTTCACACCACCTGCTGTCACAAACTGATGTCTGTTTGTGCATTTATTCAATTATTAGAGATCATAATTGTGGTTGTTACCTCTTCATTTTCCATTTCTGCTTGCGTAAGTGTAAAATATTGAGTTTGAACGTCAGTTACAGGCCATCACAGCTCAACAAACAGTTCTGTATGAGAAATTAAGGTTTAGCTGTATCCTTTCGATCCCTCAAAGACCCTTTAGTTACCTTCAATAAGTTGAATCTTTTCATAATGGCTTCAAATGTTTGTGTTTTAGCACAAATCATTTTTATGTTTTAATGTACAATAGTGTATCGTCTGCATAGAACATGTTTTCAGATGACAGTTTTCTGATTAAACATCACAAGTTGCCAACTACAGCTGAGGTTAGTATTAGCTTTTGATATCCAGCTACCTTGTTGACATGCTTGATTGAAAAACTGACAAAAACATGCTCAGAGACAGGATGTATGATGGTCTATTAAAATAAAAGCCCCTCCACTCCCAAGTAAATGAATCAAAGAACGCAGGCAGAAGCAGATATAATTTTTTGTATTCAAAGTCTGAACACATCAGTCTACCCCAACATTTAGTGCAAGTTCTGCAAACATTACATCAACATTCATACAACAGGTTGCTGCAAGATTGTCCTGCTGCATATTTAAATGACTCGGCTTCTTGGCAATTGAAAAGACATGAATATGGTAACAGAAAGACATGGCATTCATAACAATGAATTATCATCGACAACAAATATTTGACAGAAGTGCTTGGCAATGGATATTTAAAGCTATATTCAACTCTGAAAACCTTTTAGCACACCAGCATTATTACTTCATCGACAGTCAACAACCAATCAACACTGGTTTTACTATGAATTATTGTTAACAGTTATTATGGGTGAAAATTAAAACCATGCTCCCCAGAAGCGTTACTATGAACCAGTTTAAGACAGCTGGACTAAAGAAGTTGCAAATGGAACAATGTGAAAATAAATGAATTACACGGGTCGCAGCAGAGTGAAAACACATTAGTCGATTAAACTGAACAATCAAATGGCAAGAAAAATTAATTTAAAAACATTCAGCTTCAGACGTGATGATTTGCTGCTTTTCTGTATTTTATATCACTGCACAGTAAACTTGAATATCTTTTTGGTTTTTCCTTGTCACTTGGACGTGGAGACACTTTATGAACTAAACAAGGAAATGATGAAATTAAAATAATCACTGGTTGCAGACATTTACTAGAGCAGCTCAAAGCTGTGCGTCATGCTCAGACTTGTGACGACGTGCAGCAGTCTCAACAACAACACAACCCTCTGTAGTTCACTGCAGTCAGATTCACTATTAACTCAGCACACAACTGCAACTGAAGGGCATCGCAAAAGTTTCAAAAGTCTGTCAGTGGCTGAAAGTAAGTTTGACAAAAATACAGTCTGAAGTCTGAACTGAACTGTTTAAGAAGGTCAGAAAAAAAATCATGCAAGTCGACATTGAGTTAATACTATTTATCAGACTTCGTCCCCTCTTTACAGAGTGAACGTTCAACCTCAAAACTAAGATTTTTTTTTAGGGCCAGTCTAATCTCTGCAACTGAAAAGAAAAGCAACCTTTACTAGCAGCAAGTTGCAAGTCAATTCAAAGGCAACACCAACATTGTTTCTTGTTTTTAAGTGTCTGAAAGTCTTTCGGTGCTTGTCTGCACGTGCAAGGGCTGACTGCATCCACATGATGCAACATGACCTCTATGTTAACTTTCTCGATGTGCTCACCCTGCAACATCCAGACAGACATTCAGCAAATCCACCATGACTGCAATCGATGTTGTTGCCAAAGCTTTGCTAATGTAGAGACGAACAACACAGAAGCGCATCGCCCAACAGACTTTCCACACTGAAAACAAGGACGATGATCGGCCTTCTGAAAACTGCGATGAAGAAACACAGCAACTTATTTACGTCCAAATAAACGAAACGAGGGAAAAGGTGCTGTATGTCAACAAAAAGGTTAACAGAGGATGTGTACTTGGCAAAACATTTACATTTCAACCTGTAGAAGGTCGATAGTGACAATCAAACATTTACACACACACATTCAGTGCGTGACACCTGTCAGTGAACTCGGCTAACGCAGACAACATGAAGAGACATCATTCAAATGCTGCCATGACTGGATTCCCTGTGGTGCTGCTCTGCTGCACTGCTCCTGAGAATAAAATGAACCCTCGTGCTCGTTTAAGGAAACCGACTGTCCTTTCCACCTGGGAGACAAACTGAATGACAAGAAGTCACCGAGTCTGATGGGGAAAATCAATAACTCGCTAATTTTTTGTGTATTATGGCCCCAGCATGAAACAACTGCTTATTCCAGCTGTTCTACAGTGGAGAGCCTCTCAAGCCTGAGCTGGGTTCTCGTTTCTTGTTGAGTCTGAACATTTCATTCCTTTCTGCTGACTAGTTTATTATCTTATTTTATTGTGTTGTTGTTTTTTGCTTTGTGTGGAGAGACAACTATATGACATGAAGACATAACCCTACCATCTTTTGCCTGGCACGGTCATGTATGAATTTAGTGGACTCAGCTGTCCTTTCATATCTCTGTTTTATTGAGACATCATCGTGAACCTTTCCTACATGTCCCTGAATGGATGTGTCACTTGCTGGCCTGGTTTTCTAACAGAAGAACAAGGTGGTTATTCCAGAAACATTGTCCAATTTCACTGATGTTGCGTGGTGATCAGGTCTGGCTTGTTCCTGTTCGTTCTCAGGGTGGGTTTGGATGTGCATGTGCTTCTTTGTGCACGGGATCTCATGTTGAAACAGGAAAGGGGCAAAAGCTAAAATTGGAAGCTCGCTATTGTCCAAGACATCAAACCACGAAAGACGTGTGCGGACAGGTGTGTTCACAGCTGTCCTCTTAGCTCTCTCCCAAACTGCTAAAACGTTTCTGGACTCTTGAGGTGCGCATCGCAGCAAAACAGAACCTGAAAAGAATTTTCTGCGTTGACGCCTCCGTGCTGCAGCTCATGGCTGGTGTTCATTTCAACCTTGTTAATTTCTTCACTCTCACAAGTTCCAACGATATCGATGCTAATTATTATTCACGTGGCAGCTGCAGCTGTGAGCTCAGCTCTACAGACACTGTATCTATCGTATTATGGCAAAAGGAGGTACAGCTGCTCCCACTCTCATTTTGCTTATATTTTGGTGAAAGTGCATTTTATTGACTGTTGATGGGTTTCATTCCGTATTGAAGTTCCTTTTGATGATTCTTTAGTAATAATTTAATCCTGCACCATAACTGTCTGATACCATCGAGTCAACGTTGAAGTTCGAGTCCACAATCTGTCCATTTAGAGTACCTCAGCGAAGGTCTCCAGCTCCATCTTCATTGGAGCTGGGAGACCTTGAGGGGCGCAGTGCTAGCAAAGTCCAAGAAGAAGGGTCCTTCCTGTTTGGGCAAGAAGGTGGTGGGGATGACGTTGTAGATGCCTGCTGGGACGTAGTCCACCTCCATGTAGCAGAAACCACATCTGGAAAGAGAGGGAGACTTTCAGGTGTCACGGAAATGACACTAAGTTGCAAAGAACCTGACTCATTTCTAACTCTGAATACTTTCAATAAATCTAAAATTATACAGTGGAGAACATTCAAATAAAGACTTATGGAATTGAACTTTTTTGGCTTCATGTGCCACCGAGCAGCTACTCTTCATACATCCATGAGTCTGACTGCTGCCCTTTTAAATGTGTCTATTCTTGTGCCCTCTTCTTCTGGTTTTCTGACAGGAGAATTGGCGCCACCTGCTGCTTAATTTGTGAACTAAGATGAAAACAAGTGTCCATTCCCATTGTTTTTGCAAAATTGCTTGAAAATTTGTGATGTATTTGAATGGAAACAGAGGTTTGGGTGGTGCTTGGCGGCCGCTCAGAGTCTTTCTTAATTTAAATCAAAACTTTGCATGAAAACACTGAGGCGAGAAATCGTCAGTGCAGTTACAGAATCTTGATTCATATTGGATCCGACTGATCTGTACTTGCACTGAACAGACCTGCAGGCTGGATGTAACAGCCAATTAGAGCAGCGAAACATGAAGACAACTTGGCCGCATAAAATAAACGATTCTGACTGGACTGGTAGAACTCGTCTCGATGAGTCTACCAGAGCAAATGAAACAAGAGCTCAGCAGTTTCATCTGGTTCACGGGCTAATGCAATACACTAAACAAAGGAGAAACACTGATCTGAGACAGTCTGGGGTGGACAGTCTGGGGTGGCCCATCAGTCATATAAATACTTTTATACTTTAAATCAACTGTAAAATTAACCTAGCGACACACTGACATGTAATTCTATCTGTCACAGAAGATTAATACTGACCGTAAACATCTGGAAAATGACTTCATGACAGCATAACTTTGTCTTTGTTTCATAATAATGTTATTTAAAGTGTTGGGTTATATAAATGCCCTCGTTTAGCTCCCACTACAAGCGCTGTAACATTGTCTGTAAAGTGAGAAATTAATGACACGTTATTGCACTGTAATGATTATAAATGACCCGAGAAGTTAAATTTGTCTCACTGCTCCAGCAGAGCCCGCCGTGGGTCCGATGAGGACGGTTGGCTCGTATATACCACATGTAACAAGCCTACAGGTCTTCAGATCCACAGTCAGTGTTCATGTCGGTACCTGTAATCTCCACTGCTCTTTTTCTGGAAGGCAGACGCGCCTGGATCCCCCACCGTCGACACCGTCAGCATCTCGAAACCAACGCTGTACTGCCTGCAGACAGAAAACCAGAGAATAACTACCAGCTCCAACACAGGCTGATCATGCTCAGACGAACGTCACACACTTTGTTCTTCAGTAAAAAGCTTTGTAACAATCTAAAATGACAACAACCCTGCAGACTCGCCTCCCAAATGATGCAGCAGACCTGTGGAGCAACGTCAAGTGTGCTAACTGCCTGCTATTTGGCATACTGGGTGCTAGCTTGTGAAAGTGCCATCACGGATAAGAAGAGAATTTTTATGTGCAGATGAAGATGTGACATCTCAGCCCAAAGTCGAGGCGCTGAGATCTGACCCTTGTACGTTAACATCCGTCTCTGAGTCCGTCAAGTACAATAATTAAATCCATCTATCACAATCGTTCACACATTCCCGACCTCTTCACTGTCTGCACATCCTGGTGAGTTCACTGTCCAGTCACGCTTGTCATTGATTTAAGTGAGTGATTCGAGTTATGTAAAATAATGTAAGAGTGTAAAATGCAAAGTACAGCTGAGTGTTTGTCAAGTCACGGCCCAGTTCGGAGGGAAATTAAACACGCTGCAATACACTGACTCATCCTGCTGTGTCTGTGTGTGTGTGTGTGTGTGTGTGTGTGTGTGTGTGTGTGTGTGTGTGTGTGAGTGTGGTGAGACACAGACCAAGAGAACAATCCAGAACATCATTAAGTGTTAGTGTCACAGTGTGGGAAAGTCACTGAGTCATCCTGTTAATGAGTCATTTAACAGGTCAGGTTTATTTAAATCAGCGTCTGCATCATTTCCATGACTGCTCTGATGTTTACATCTGTTTAATATTAAAAAGAAGATGCTGCAATATCACCATTCTGTGTCTGTTAAGGCTTTTAAGATTTGTTTGTGTCTTGGGTCACTGTATAGGGGTGTCCAAGTAGGTGGGTGCAGAACTGGAGACTACTCTGAGGTCAACATTAGCGATGTGAATTTAATTTGGGCTGCTACAAAAAACATGATTTAAAAGGTGAGTTGTCCGGTCACTCATCAGTTAATCTGTCCCTCGTATCGTCAGCCTGACCTGGATCCTCTGAGCTCCACCAGCAGCGGTCCCGACCGCTCCAGGTTAATCTGGTAGATTGGGTTGTGTTTGTAGGAATCCTTGTAGTTCCCACAACCTCCAGCGCTGACCCCTTTCCACTGACCGTTGATCTGACAGAAGCAGAGACACAAACACAATGACTAAAAACACAGCGTTTGTTCATTTACTCGTACATACTGCATGCGTGTGGCTGACTTACCCGTTTGGTATGAGTGAAAGGGTTTGGGATCTTGGAGAAGGTGAATTTGCATCCAGAGTACACCTGCAGAAAGAAAGAAAATCTGGTGTATTAAACTGAACGTGAGCTGATCTAATAAACAAATAAACAGAAGCTAAATATTGAGTATAACTCATGACGTCCATGGTGGCAAAAGCTGGTGAATTAAAGAACAGAAGAGAGCGAAAAACAAAGAGACAACCAACTCATACTGCTTCTTCGTTATCTACAATTTTGTACGACAGAGAAGTGTATCATGTTTCCAAACGGCAGATATCACACTTTTAATTTATTCATGATTATCTGCACACAAAATGAAGCTTTCATATCAGCGCTGCGCTGGTGAAAGAGACATCGCGTTTCCTGCTTTGATCTCTGGTGAAAACTCTGTGAACAAGAGAGTTCAATCAGTGATTCTCAAGACGATTTTCAAAGAGAAACGCTGATCTGAGCTGAGAGTGAGCGAGAGAGGGTGCTGCACACACACACACACACACACAGTATATCACCACACACATAAAACATACAGCAGACACGTGTACAGGCTGCATGTTTTTTTTTTTTTTTTTTAATGAGTGATCTCAGTATAAACAGCTCGCTGTGGTTAGCACGAGGCCATGAATTATAAATGATAAAAAAATATATTTGGGTCATACACACACACTCACACACACACACACACGCTCACACTAACAAAATGAAATCATGTGCTGTGCTGTGGAGGGACTGAAGGACCAAGCGTAGAGGACGTTCGGTGGATGTCAGCTGTCAGGAAGAGAGAACTGAAGCAAGAACACGGGCACGTTTTTTTCTAACCCCCAAAGGTCCAGGTGAACCAGATCAGCTGACGGCCCTCCCATGTCAGAGAGGACTGCCTCTAAGACAACAGGAAGGGCGTCACAAACAGGACAGGAGAGCCGTCGCTGCTCTCTACTGCACTTCCCCGCAACACGTGAAACAAAACACACACACAGTTTACACACAAGTCTCTCTCACCCGCAGTGTGTAGTTGATGGTGTTCTGTTTCTCGTACTGGGAGACCACCAGCGTGAAGGTGTGTGTCCCCGCGCTGGTCAGCCTCATCTTGGTCAGGTAATGCGGGCTGTTGATGCGGATGCCGTCGATGTAAGGAGGGGGGTCCGCTGTGGAGGGAGTTTATTTACAGTGAATGACCAGCAGGCAGCTGGCAGTGAAGTCTGCAGCCGTCTTTGTGAAGACGTTTGTGATGGATTACCTTTTCTTTGTGACTGTGAAAAGCAGACATAATGTTGTGGCAGTGTTGCCTCCTTCCATTGATCGAACCTTACCTGGGTAGTAAACCTTCTTCCCGTCCGTCTTGTAAACAACGAGGGTGATGAACTCCCTGTTTTGTGCAAAATCATCCTGAACAAACAAACAGATAACAGTCGTTAGACAATAGTGAAGCCTCACGATATCACATCATGACATTACTGGGATTGAGATGTCTCCCTTCACCTTGTCTGTGATGTGTCTGGTGAGCAGCACCCACACAGCAGCTCCCCCTGCTGGACACTGGACCTCCAGCTTGTACTGGGGGTTGTTGGCCAGGCTGTAGACGTCCTTCACTGGGCCCTGCTTCCCATCCCAGCTGCTGCAGACGGCACACAAACCAGAGCACACACTTCAGACTGAGTCTATGTACTCCGACAGCAGAAGTGTTTTAGTCTTCAGTCGAAGGGAATTTTAATTCAGTGCACGTTTTCCATCTCAGTCGCCGTGTTTACATCCAAATGCATCAGAAATTTTAGCTGAATTTTGAGTAATTCAGACAAAGAAAATTTGCCTGTTCACGCCCCATCGTTAGTATTAGTGTGGTAAGCAGTAGGTGGCGGCAATGAGGGCACATCAAACTTTTCACACACATACACACACACAAACCTGTGAATACAGGAGGACTCTCTGAAGAGGGCAGGGTTCCAGCTCAGGTAGATGACATCATAGTACTGACAAAGGTCCTCCCACGCGATCCAGAAAACACCTGGAGAGCAACAAGCGGGAAAATGTGTCACAACAAGCAACAGCAACCAAGTACAACACATGATGAAGCACTTAAGTCTATATATATATTAAATATATATTAAAGGGTGACTTCACCACTGGAACGATGAACTGGAAAGACTAAGACTAAGACTAGTAGTATTTGATCTTTGCAGAGAAAACAGGCTGTTAATTCTCTTTTGTTTTGAGATAAAATAAAGGTCATACCGTTGTCAAACTTCTGCGCTGTCTTGGGGTCAAAGTTGAGGTATTTGAGGAGTTCGGGTGTCCAGTTCTTCTCGTCACGCTCGCTGTAGCGCCCCTTCCACCGCAGGTGACTCCACGGATTCTTCAGCTGCAGGAAACGCATTCCCTACAAGAGCAACAGAACAGGAAGTTCATCTACTGGCTCTTTCATGCTGTTATTGCAGTATTACAGGTGTGTGAATACAGGTGACTTCAGCTCCAACCAATGATCAGTTGGGATTAAAAGTATCATCAAGCTTGTGTGTTCCATACTTCCAAGTTCTTATGTTGACGTGCTAATGCGCTAACCTTGTAATCCCGGATGTCAAGAACAGCGTAGGCGTGTGTTGGCACTAGACCCCATCTCTCCCCTTCTTCCTCTGTCATTACCCCTGTTGCCGTGGTGATGAGGACGTCACCCCTGTGAAACCTGGCAACCGAGAGAAAGAGAAAGAGAGAGAGAGAAGCAGACACAAAGGGAGAATAAAAACAAAGATAAAAAGAGAAAGAGACCCAGAGACGGAGACAGAAAAAAAGATGCAGTCAGAGAATGTGAGGAAAAATAAAAGTTGGTTTTAAACGTTAAACGTTAAATAACTTTCTGTGTATGTTTGTGTGCTGCTCACCTCTGGAAGAGCATGCGGAAAGTGTCGTCTTTGCTAAATGACTGATTGTCTGAGTGCATCGCGATGCGTTCGGGGATCCAGCCAGTGAGCGCGTGCAGGTCGATGTTCTGTAATTAAGAACAAACCTTTTAAAAATCTGACTCATTTCTCCACAAACACACTTTGGTGTGTATTCAATATGCTGAGAAAATATTAGATTTTATTCAATTTCCAAACATTTAAAGACTTGGAAGTGATCAGATGTTAAACTTCCAGCCTTGTCTAATTCAGCATGAAGCGATATATAAGTAACTCTTATAACTCTAACTCTAAAAGCTTAAAAAAAATCCCTGCTCTAATTTTTGCTTTGATCAACAGGTCCTCTAGTGTTGGACTTCCTCACAGCTTCCTCTCCTTGTTTCTCCACCTTCACTCACCGAGTTGGAGCCAGGGAAGTCATAGCCTCCCATCACCTTCATGTAGGCCTTCTCTATCAGGGAGACCCAGAGCTCGTTCCGGTTGCTGGAGTAGGAGCACAGCAGCTCTCCGTTATGATCCACCGGCAGGTAGTCATCGATAATCACCTGCAGCCGGGACAGAGACAGGTTTGAGGCACGTTGAACAGATTAGCTTGAGCGATGATAACTTTATAGCTAGAATTCTGGCTGTTTGATTAATCTTCTCTATGTTTCACTGGCAAATTTATCACCTTCACCTCTTTGAAAAACTACTCTGGCAGGTCATTTTTCTCCATTACTCTTTCCATTCACAGACCGGTGACCTTTGTCTCTAAAATATCTGTGCAGAATGAAATTTATATTCTGCTATATGTCATGTGTCCTACGCTGTGGCTGGTGATTTGTCTTTTACCTTCCTGGGAACTCCGTTGATGTGAAGCTTGACCATGTACTTCCCACAGGGGTTATACTCGGGTTCCCCTCGTCTGTTCTGAGGGTAGATGACACTGTGACACACAAGAACACGGGCACCCACACACACACACACACACTCAGTTAAAGTTAAGTCTCATGATTGAATCTCATCTCTTTAATATGCATACGCTGAACCCATGTTTGCCTTTAGTTTAAAAGTTAGAAGCTACAAAGCACAGATGCAGCTGATGTGCAGTGTGTTCTTGATGACACTGACAACATCAGACAACATTTGGCTTTTATTGAATATTAAAATTTAAAAAGTTACTGAAGAAAAGCACAAAATGCTGCCACTTCAAGTATCTGTCTTTAGCTAACACACAACGTACCTGGTAATGAGTTTCTTGTTGTAACGCCTCTCATAGGCTGCACTGATGGCTAGCGACGCCACAAACGAACAGTCAGACACCACCGTCTGTATGTAAGGAGGAGGGTCACATCAATTTAACACTTTTTAAGATGTTTACACCAGAGATGAAGCTGCTGTTGTGTCTTTAAGATTCATCTTCCACCAAAAACACAAGAAGAAGATCATTATAATTACATGAAGGCTACCATACACATACACTGCCATTAGATGAGGCTGACAACAGTCCAGCTGCTAATCTGACCTGTTTGATGCTGAAGCTGGACACGGACATGATCATGGTGGGGTTATTGCAGATCTCGTCTGGCCGGACCCAGCGAGAGAAAATGGCTTTCTGTTTGGGTGACAGTGCCAGTTTCCCCATTTTGTCCCTGGTGAGAATAAAAGCAACAAAAGAAACAAAATGCAGTTGTGTGTTTTTGTTCAGACGTTAAAAGCCTCTAAAACGGCGTCATTCACTCGTCTGTCTCATGAAACAGATGCACTGCAAAACATTTCAGTGAAATCCAAAATATACAGCAGATCTTTAACTGTTTTTCAAACAGAATGACAAAGCTGCTTTCATAGTGCTGCTAAGTGTGCTAAAAAAAAATGAGATAAAATCACAGAATGCAAACTTACGAGAACGGGACAGGAAAGGCAAATCGCTCCCTCAGATCCACACTCATGAAGGGCACATAGGCGATGCTATTGATTGTAGATGTACTCCTGAAATTATTTTTTAGATTTATTTCTCCTGGTTCCCAAATATGTCCAGAACAGCAACAGCTTGGAATTATTCCTGACTGGAATCTCGTATTAAAAAAAGGTCTCACCTGAGCACCTCGATCTCCTCAGACGTGTAGCGCTGACCTTGAGGTTCGCTGGACTGGACCGCTCGGACCGGCTGGGGTTGTGGACGGTCATGGAGGGAGAAGTCTTGCCCGAGGGGGAAAAACTGGCGGACCGGTCCTCCAGAACTTCCTGCACTGCTGGGCTTGGTTCCAGAAGTACCTGTCCTGTCCTGAGTCTGAGCGGCAGCTGATTTGGACTGGGAATCTTTAAGACCCTCCGCCCTGACAGAATATAATGACAGACCAAATAAATATTTCACAAAATACTAAAACTGAACAACAATAGCCATACATGCACATCTTTGCTTCTATTATTTTTCATCAAATCAAAGATTTTTCTCAGTTTGTGAGCCCAGATTATACAGTAATGAACATGTACCTGTCTAAAGCCTGACGTGCTAGCTGCTTCAGCTTGGTCTGGAGCGCCTGGTCTGATGTCTCATTGGACTGTTGCAAACACAGAGAGACAGAGAAGCAAGCGGGAATAACGTTAGGGAAGATCGAGTGAAAAGTTAGACATTGTCTCCGAGAGAGTGATGAGGGTCTTACAGTGCTGATGCACAGCTCCACAGCCTGAGTGTACAGTTCAATGGCTTCATCGTCGTTTCCCTTCTCGTCTTCTTCAAAGGCCTGAGTGACCAGGAAGTGAGCGCGCTCCAGGTCCACCTGCTGCCGCGACTTCAGCGGATCGATCTTCTGTGCCTGGGCTGGGTGAGGATACAGAAGTGAAACTTTGTGAGACGGCAAACGAGGGATGTCCAGCCATCTGCCTGATAATATATTTCCATTAGTTAGTGTTGCTAGAGCTCTAACATCAACTGTTCAACTGTTCTAAATTTTGCGGCACTTTGGTGCTCCTTTTCCAGGAAGAGGTGTCCATGTTTGGCTTCTGGACCATGGCCTGTTGGACTGCGATCCAGTTTAAGACAAATTCTCTGATGCTGCTCAGTCTTCCTATCTGCCTGACCTAAACTGCAACAGTCTGCCATTAAGGCTGAAGCTCAGTCTATTCATGTTCTCTCCTTGGAAAATCTCTGGTGGAAAAAAAAAAAAGTTATACAACTGAATTTAATCTTTAGAATATTCTTGAAGTAGAACTTGCAGGTTTATTAGGTCCACCAAGGAAAATGGACAAAGCTTAGCAATGAATCTGACCTTCCTGAAACTGTTTATGCAAGATGATGATCCAACTGTCTGGTTATTTCAGAGGCTGCACTTTTCTGTGCCGTTGAACTGGATTATGTTATAGTGAGAGGTTGTTTCTGATATTTCATCTCTTTAGAGATGTTGTTAGAGAAAAAGTTTCACAGAAAACAGCAGGGAAACGCAGTACTAAACGTCATCCACTGGCTGTCCGACAAAACAGGACACACCCGCAGTCTGTGCGCACACACCCATAATGTTAGGAGGGCCATGGAAAAAAGCAGTCAGACAACTAAACAGAAAGTATGTCCTCAGGGCTCGTTCAGGAACAGTCTGAACAATTTCTTACTCATTACTCCTCACAGGCACTTTAACTTAATATCAGGTTAAATAAACTTGAGGTGAAGAGTGGTGAGAGCTGAATAGTGAGATTTAACAGTTTAACAAGTGCCGGAAATACAGTAAAGACATGCCTAACAAAGGCTGCTTTAATCCAAGGCACTGCTTAAGACAGCATTTCACCAGTTTCATGTTGACTCTTGTTTTCTACCTGCTTGTACTGTGAACACAATGCCGTTTGTCTGTCTTTCCACAGTTTAGTTGTGCAAATAGGACTCAATATGCACTGTCAACATAGTAATAGTATATGTCTGACAACAGACAAAGGGCTCATCTCTCTGGAAATACATTTTCAGCACTCTGAGATGAACTGGAATCAGCATGCATCTGCACGTCGGAGCAGTGAAAGTGTGCAGCTGTGCAACTGTGAAGGAACAACTCAGAATTAACCATTAACCAGTATAACAAAACAACACACATGGAAGACTTAAGTTAGCAGAAAAGTCTGTAAAAACCAGGCAGACATGTGTGATGGTTTGATTTCCAAGTGCCAACAGTGAACTCCAGGATTCTTCAGTCACACATCCCCTGAGTCTCTCTTCAGGTGAGCTTACCAGCATTGTGCAGGGCTTGAACCCGATCCAAGTACTCATTGACTTTGTCCTGGATTCCCTCTAGTTTGGACCCAGCCATACCAGCATATATCAGGGCCTGGGCTGCCTCCTATAACAAAACATATATCCCAGAAAACATAGTTTAAAAAAAAACAGATACTAAGAGATACTTTTATTTATCCCTCGAGGGGAAATTCTTTTTTTCACTCAGATTTACATGCATTTTAACACACACACACACACACACACGTTTATGTACAGATGGTTCACATGCAAATGTGGAGAGAAATGGTGGAGTGATGGGGGCAGAATGCTCAGCTCTGCCATGGCCAAGTCCATGACTGGGGTAACAAGAACATGCAGTTATGTCCAAGACCATCCAGTAGTGGACCCCAGAGAGGAGACCTCTGAGCTGAAATCTACAAACATCTTTATTTATGTCTTTTGCTTTCATGGAGGCTGGTTTGGGTCCCTCACTCTTAAGAACAAAAGCAAGCAGTTGGGGTTCAGTGCCTTGCTCAAGGGCACCTCGGTTAGGGTTAAAGGGTTAACAAGTGTGTTTACTATGAATGAAATATGACTGCACTTATTAGGCTAATTGACACATTCCTCCACACACACTTTGATGTAATTGCATGTACATTTAGGTCCAGAGCTGCATCGCGTAAGTGAAAGTGAATGTTCACCTCCAGGTCAGGTGAGCTAAGTGCTAACACTTCACACCTGTCCTGGCGTGGCTTACCTTGTAGTAAAACACAGCCTCGTTGTGTTTGCCGTTCTGGTCGTAGGTGACGGCTGTTTTGGCAAATTTAACAGCGTCGAGCTCGAGCGCCGCGCAGTCCATGCCGAACTCTGACCCGGGCAGCGGCTAACAGGCGAGCTAACTGCTAAGCTACCCGCGAATCCCCAAATTGACACAATGTCCGTCTTTCAGTTGAAACGCAGCTCGTTTCATCGACTCGGACAGAGCATAGTACATATGTTCCCGACAGGCGTCCTTACTTCCGTGAAGTAAACCAGCCAGTTAAAGTTTTGCTTCGCCTCCTGACAGATGACTACAACTGATTACCAAAACAACCATGTTGTTTCCGGTAAGACACAATTCGCGCAGGCGCATTAGAGTGCGCAGGGCGTACGTTGCGTTCACGTACAGTAAGAAACAATAACAGTCACTCGCCGTTATTTTTTGGTCAATCTCGAAATTCAGTGTCTTGTGAGCGCATTGTTGTATGTTTCTATAAAAAGGGTGACATATTATAACTCAATACGAAATAATCTGACAATTCAGAGCAAATTAGTGCTAATCTACTAATCTATTACATTCAATAATGTTGTTTATTCTAACTCGATGGAACAACAAGTAATAAGTACAAGTATAAGTAAAAAGACAAAATAACACATTTTTATTCAATCTAATGGACTAAAACAGTCATTTGCTTCTAGATAGATAAGAAGAAAACATCTACTGTCACCTCCACATTTTATTAATAAAGCAGCGGTGTAATCATTCAGTTGAAAACAAGTCAAGCTGTTGGCCAATCAGCAGAACAAAATGTTAAAATGTTCCATGACAACAAGAAATAAGAAACTTTGAGCCCTTTTGTTCCCTTTCATCAGTCTGCAAATATACAAAGTGGAAGAACTGCATGTCTAACAAAGCAGAAGAAAAGCACATCCAGATTTATTCATGATTAACAGTTTAGTGCCCCTTTAGGCCAGTCACTGTGTTTCTAAATGATGCTGTCATCAACAGTCAGACTCACAGTACATATAGAATCCAATATCTAACTGTACAAATACATTCAATCTGAGTTTCTGATTTTTACAGCAACAAACATTTTTCAACATTTTCCAGAAATGATTTATAATAATGAACTTTGATAATTAATAAGTTTCTATTGTTTCTATAAAAAATATATTCCTATTCAAATGTTTTAAATTCAAGTAGAAGTTTATGCTTTATAGTTTGATATTTATAATCCAGCTGGTTTTATTTGACATGTAATTAATATTTACAGTCTCCTGTAACCTTCTCAGGTCAGACGTAAAGCCCTCTGCTGGCAGATCCATGGCTTTTTGGCAGTACAGTTCACTGATCTCCACACACTGTTCTTCACAAAACCTGCACATTGACCATCAGCAGCTGGTTGTTGTATCCAGGAGCTGAAGGAAAAACATGATGTTTAGATCAAGGCTGATAGATTTTATAATTCAAAATGTTTAGTAATGTGTCTCTTACTTATTAGTCAGTTCACTTCCATCGAGCCACTTCCATTTCCCATTTTCAGCTCTCAGGCCGATCCAGAATTCCTTGTTTTGTACGCTGTCCAGAAGCGTCTCACTAACAGACGTCTGACAACAGAGAGACAGTTATCAGATTGCAGCCTGCAGACTCACACTATGTTCAGACTTAAAGAAAATCATTTTCATTCTATATTGGTCATATAAATTTGAATTTCCACAGTTCTCTCATTACCTTCTCCTGTTCATTAGCTATGACAGCCAAATTCGATTTGATTTCTTTGCAGCGTTCTTGAGCACTATCCCAGGTTCTCAGGTTAGCAGGCTCACCATCATTAACAGCATAGCAGTTGGGGGGTTTGGGTGTCCATGTATCCAGACAAGGCTTACACTTTCTTTCACCGTCTGAATCAAGAGATCAACCAAAAAACAGGATTACTGCAGTGATATTATTGATATTGATTATTTTTGGAGCTAATTAATGGGTTCTGAACATACTTCTTATGGGGCAGTAGAGATTAACGCTCCACTGAATTTGACTGATGTTCTGCTGGTTCCATTGTTTCTCCAACTCTTGTATTCTTGCTGTTAAGTTCTTCTTCTTTTCCTCCAGCTGCTGGTTTTGTGTCTCCAGCCGTATGTTATGTAACATCTTGCCACTGTTTTCAGCAATGACAGAGGTAACTGCAGTGATAGACAGAAAGAAATGTTGGGCCCTAAGACTTTGTTTCAAAGTTTCCTTTTGTCAGACATGCAAACAGTGAACAAAAAACTGAGTTTTTCTTCATACAGGAGAATAAGAGCTAACTCCCTGAAGCTCTTCTAAATCATGTTAAGAAGAGAAAAAAACTTTGTGACATCCACATAGCAAATACTCACAGTAGATACGCAGTGACATGATTAATATCAGCACCGCCCAACACACTGCTATTGGCAGAATAGACTGAGTGAAGGACGGAGACTTCTGATCTGAGAGGAAAATGAGAATTCAGTGTAACACAGTCAGACACACTTTGAATATATTTTAAATATAGAAGTGTTTGCTGAACTTTCAGTGTTTCAGTGTTCACTGTCATTTTATTTGCCATCATTAATGTTACATTTGAAATGTATTGTGTTCATCATGCACCTGAGGTGGATGCTGTCTTATCCACAGTGGATCCCGATGTATTAACATAGTCAACTTCTATGATTTCTCCTGAAAGATGCACAAACATTTATATGACGACACTGAATGTCCTTTGCAGATTCATTCCCAACATGTTGAACACAGCGGAGAGAACCATCAAACAAAACATGGATTTTATAATCAACTCAAACATTCTCAAAGCCATCACGTGCATCAGAAACATCATGAATTTAGCATAATACTAAAATCAACAAAGTACAGCTGAATAAGACGATGAGAAGCTTGAAGGCTGACTTTCAATGAATTGGAAATTATTGTAACTGCAAGTAAAGAAAAAACAATAATTCTGTAACAGTCTGTGTCTGTTTTTCTGTGAATTCTGAAAAAGCAAAGTACTCCAGCAATCTTATATGAGGGCTGTATAGAAAATATACAAAGTTAAAATGTACACTTTTGTACATTTTTACACAGACGTATGTTTTTGTTTTCTACTTCTGCTTCAAAGTTGTGACAGATTTGTTGGTTGCCTCAAAGCTGTTAATCCACACTGCGTGTCTGCAACACTTTCTCAAGTTGCTGCACTTCCCCCTTCACTTCCAACATTTCATCTGTGACTTTACATCATGTTCAAATCTCTTCCTGTTGACATTAAAGACCCATCAGACAAAGAAGAATCTTAACTTCATTATTAGTTTTTTTCTAACGGACAGTTGCTCTCATTCTCTCCACACTGCTGCTGAGAAAGTCGACGTCTTCTTCAATTTTCTCTGAGACAAAAATACATTAAACATAAATATTCCCAATGACGAACTGAGTGGAAAAAATTGTAATAAAAAAAAAGATAAAGTCTGAAATTAATGTTCTGGCGCTTAGGTGTCATCAGTCATCAGATGTGTCACACGTTGCAAATAAACAGAAAAACAAACCAGTGAAAGATATTGTAGAAAGTTTGACACACGTTGACACACAAACATGAGAATAGTTTAAATACCAGCTGCCTCCTGTGGTTTTCTGTCCATCCTGAACAAAATCCTGCTGCAGTCCTAAACCAGGGTTTAAGAAAGGTGTCACGATGAACAGCCGTACCACTGTTAGAAGCACGTCTGCTCCACGGACTCAGTATTTATTGTACTTCTGCTTTAGGGTGGAGGCAGGTGGCAAAAATCTGATGCTGGAGATGTATGAGTGTGACCATTTATGGATGTAGAGAAGTTGTGGCAAACACAGACGGTTCAGGATTGAGGTTGCATCACACATAACACATCTTGGACTGACAGCTGAGGAATGACATTTTCAAGAAGAAGAAGAAGCTACATATAAGATATATAAGTTATTATATTAATTGAGCTTAGCATCAGTTCATATTTATCCTGGTCATTCGTGGCCCTCCTGCAGTGGCTCTATGCATCATAGATTGAGAACCACTTAGATGAGGATGGCACCACGGCAGCAGGTGCACATTTAATAATCAGAGAGCAGAGTTGTATTGCATGAATTCACTGATTTGAATAAATCATTATGATAACAAACATTTGTCCTGAAGGCAAACTGATATTTTTAATGATCAATATGTCAGAAAAAGACATTTTTATTGAATATAACAGACCAAAACAGTAATTAGCTTCAAGACAAACAACATGTAACTGTCACCTCTACATATTACACATCATCTCTAACAAAGCAGAAGAAAAGCACATCCAGATTTATTCATAATTAACAGTTTAGTGCCCCTTTAGGCCAGTCACTGTGTTTCTAAATGATGCTGTATTAATAATTATTACTTAACTATTGTTTCTATAAAAACTAAATTCCAATTAAAATGTTTTAAATTCAATTAGAAGTCTTTATAGTTTGATATTTATAATCCAGCTGATTTTATTTGACATGTAATTAATATTTACAGTCTCCTGTAACCTTCTCAGGTCAGAGTTAAAGCCTTCTGTTGGCAGATCCATTGTCTTCTCTCATTACAGTTCACTGATCTCCACACACTGTTCTTCAGAAAAGCTGCACATTGACCATCAGCAGCTGGTTGTTGTATCCAGGAGCTGAAGGAAAAACATGATGTTTAGATCAAGGCTGATAGATTTTATAATTCAAAATGTTTAGTAATGTGTCTCTTACTTCTCAGTCAGTTCACTTCCATCGAGCCACTTCCATTTCCCATTTTCAGCTCTCAGGCCGATCCAGAATTCATTGTTATATAACTCAGGCCAAAGTGCTTCACCCACAGATGTCTGACAACAGAGAGACAGTTATCAGATTGCAGCCTGCAGACTCGCACTATGTTCAGACTTAAAGAAAATCATTTTCATTCTATATTGGTCATATAAATTTGAATTTCCACAGTTCTCTCATTACCTTCTCCTGTGCATTAGCTATAACAACCAAATCTGAATTCTTTCCTTTGCAATCTTCTTGAGCTCTATCCCAGGTTCTCTGATCAGCAGATGCAGCGTTATTAACAGCATAGCAGTTGGGTGGTTTGTGTGTCCATGTATCCAGACAAGCAGTACAGTTTCTTTTACCGTCTGAATCAAGAGATCAACCAAAAAACAGGATTACTACAGTGACATTATTGATATTGATTATTTTTGGAGCTAATTAATGGGTTCTGAACATACTTGTTATGGGGCAGTAGAGATTAACGCTCCACAGAGCTCGACTGATGTTCTGCTCATTCCATTGTGTCTCCATGTCTTGTATTCTTGCTGTTAAGTTCTTCTTCTCTTCTGTCAGCTGCTGGTTTTGTGACGTCAGGTTTGTGATTTGTGTCCCCAGCTGCTGGTTTTGTGACGTCAGGTTTGTGACTTGTGTCTCCATCTGTGTGTTATGTAACATCAGCTGGCCGTTGTTTTCAGCAATGACAGAGGTAACTGCAGTAACAGACAGAGGGAAATGTTTGGCCTTGAAACTTTGTTTCAAAGTTTCCTTTTGTCAGACATGCAAACAGTGAACATTAAAACTGAGTTTTTCTTCATACAGGAGAATAAGAGCTAACTCCCCGAAGCTCTTCTAATGTCAGAGATGAGAACAAAGTGCACAGTCCTCATGTACAAAATACATTCTGGACTTTACCTGAATATGAGATTTAATTTCTCCAAGTTTGTCAAGTCAAGTGTTACTTGAAATTACTGTCAAAATTACAGTAAATTACTGTCAACTTTCACTGTACAAAATGTCCTATCGGCTCCCATCTGGGCAGAGATTTCTAACCTTTTCAGATGATCTGTGGCGATGCAACAGTCTGCTACATTCAAAGAGGAAACAGACTCTAGTACATTAATAAATGCAAAAGATTCAGCATGGTCCTGAAAAATGTCTATGGTAAACAAGGAGATATAAAAAGTCTCCCCACCGATCCGAAACAGCAAAAAATAAATAACTTCACTTAGTTAAATGAATAAAAATACAGTGGACCAGCATCCATATTAATGTGCAAACATAAAAAATAAAACTAATAAGAATAATACTTATGTATTATTGCATCTTATGTAGTAAGAAACATTGACATGTTAATCTGCAACGCCTTCTTTTGGGTCTGTTTCTGTGAGTGTGGTATGTAAAACCACATGCTTGTAAATGACGGACTTTGCCTGACACCAAATGAAGACAGGTGCTTTTTAATTCTCCCAAAATATATTGAGGCTGCACTTGTTGGCGGCCCCCTGGTGACTGCAGGACGCTCTGCATCCACATCGAACTGTTTAAGACAGACTGGAAAAAAATGTGAACGTGTCCTTTAAGGATCAACAAAATCATGTTAAGAAGAGAAAAAACTTTGACTTGAAGTGACATCCACATAGCAAATACTCACAGTAGATACGCAGTGACATGATTAATATCAGCACCGCCCAACACACTGCTATTGGCAGAATAGACTGAGTGAAGGACGGAGACTTCTGATCTGAGAGGAAAATGAGAATTCAGTGTAACACAGTCAGACACACTTTGAATATATTTTAAATATAGAAGTGTTTGCTGAACTTTTTGTCATTTTATTAATGTTACATTTGAAATGTATTGTGTTCATACTGCACCTGAGGTGGATGCTGTCTTATCCACAGTGGACACCGATGTATTAACATAGTCAGCTTCTTCTATGATTTCTCCTGAAAGATACACAAACATTTATATGACGACACTGAATGTCCTTTGCAGATTCATTCCCAACATGTTGAACACAGCGGAGAGAACCATCAAACACTGTCACAGTAACTGCTGGCAGTGTGGCAAAGCATCAGAGGCGTCACATATTTTGAGACAATAAGAACCTTGCAGTCTGAGTTGGAAGTAAAGAAAGATTGAACTTTTTCAGTAACACTGTTTTTCTGTTCATTCTTGAACAAGCAAACTTCTCCAGCAGTCTTATATGATGGCTGTGGGGAAATGTAAATGTTCAGTGTACCCATTTTTTTTTTTTACTACTTCCACTTCGAAGTTGTAACATAGTCATTCATTGACAAGATAATTATGCTAAATAGGAAGTTTTGGCCTCAAAGCTGTTAACCGACACTGTGTCGCCAACATGTTATAAAGTTGTTACACTTCCCCCTTCAATTACAACATTTCAACCGTGACTTTATATCATGTTCAAATCTCTTCCTGTGACTCTGCAATAAGACTTGATAAGTTGTAATAATCTGCCTCTGTCAGATCCATCATCACAGAACTGGACGAGATCTACCTGTCACCTTTTGCCCTCTGTACCCCAACACTGCACTCCAAGTACTGGAACATTTGCTTCATATCATACGTGATATGTGTTAATATAAAGCATATTTATATATACAATATTCTTATCTTCTAGCACATTCTATTTACATATTTAAATTCATAGTATATTATTATATATCATTATATCTATCTATCTTAAAGACCCATCAGACAAAGAAGAATCTTAACTTCATTATTATTTTTTTTCTAATGGACAGTTGCTCTCATTCTCTCCACACTGCTGCTGAGAAAGTCGACGTCTTCTTCAATTTTCTCTGAGACAAAAATACATTAAACATAAATATTCCCAATGTGACGAGCTGAGCAGAAAAATCATAATAAAAAGCGTCAGAAATGATTTTAGGTGTGTCATCAGTCATCAGCTGTGTCACACGTTGCAAACAAACAGAAAAACAAACCAGTGAAAGATATTGTAGACAGTTTGACACACGTCGACACATAAACATGAGAATAGTTTAAATACCAGCTGCCTCCTGTGGTTTTCTGTCCATCCTGAACAAAATCCTGCTGCAGTCCTAAACCAGGGTTTAAGAAAGGTGTCACGATGAACAGCCGTACCACTGTTAGAAGCACGTCTGCTCCACGGACTCAGTATTTATTCTACTTCTGCTTTAGGGTGGAGGCAGGTGGCAAAAATCTGATACTGTAGATCAGGGATGTCCAAAGTACGGCCCCGGGGCCCAATCACGGCCCACCCTGAGATTTCACGCGGCCTGAGCTTTATTTCTACAATATATTATTTATGGCCTGCTAGGATTGTCAGATACTGTATGACTGGATTGGAAGATTTGGCTTCTTTGGTTGACATAACGAAGAATTTGAACTGACATAACTGCTGGTGTCATATAACCTGAGATCTGACACAAAATATGACTTTCTGAATGACGACAAGAGACATAGAGAAGTTGTGACACACACAGACGAGCCAGAGAGGACAGAGTCTTCAGGACTGAGGTTTGATCACACATAAGACATCTTAGACTGACAGCAGATGTTCAAATTAACAAGAAGTAGCTATATATAAGATATATAAATTATATTAATTGAGCTTACCATCAGTCCATATTTATCCTGGTCATGGCACCACGGCAGCAGGTGCACATTAAATAATCAGAGAGTAGAGTTGTATTGCATGAATTCACTGATTTGAATAAATCATTACGATAACAAACATTTGTCATGAAGGCAAACTGATATTTTTAATGATCAATATGTCAGAAAAAGACATTTTTATTGAATATAACAGACCAAAACAGTAATTAGCTTCAAGACAAACAACATGTAACTGTCACCTCTACATATTACACATCATTCATCTGCATGTCTACATATTATTATTACATCAGGATACAAATGGTTATGAAAACAGCTGATCGTTCTGTGGAGAACAGGTGATGCATCGCCACCTGTTGGCCAATCAGCAGAACACACAGTTTAAAATGTTCCATGACAACAAGAAATAAGAAACTTTGAGCCCTTTTGTTCCCTTTCATCAGTCTGCAAATATACAAAGTGGAAGAACTGCATGTCTAACAAAGCAGAAGAAAAGCACATCCAGATTTATTCATGATTAACAGTTTAGTGCCCCTTTAGGCCAGTCACTGTGTTTCTAAATGATGCATAATTAATACTTAACTATTGTTTGTATAAAAACTAAATTCATATTCAAACGTTTTAAATTCAAGCAGAAGTCTGATAGTTGATAGTTTGATATTTATAATCCAGCTGATTTTATTTGACATGTAATTAATATTTACAGTCTCCTGTAACCTTCTCAGGTCAGAGTTAAAGCCTTCTGTTGGCAGATCCATTGTCTTCTCTCATTACAGTTCACTGATCTCCACACACTGTTCTTCACAAAAGCTGCACATTGACCATCAGCAGCTGGTTGTTGTATCCAGGAGCTGAAGGAAAAACATGATGTTTAGATCAAGGCTGATAGATTTTATAATTCAAAATGTTTAGTAATGTGTCTCTTACTTCTCAGTCAGTTCACTTCCATTGAGCCACTTCCATTTCCCATTTTCAGCTCTCAGGCCGATCCAGAATTCATTGTATATTGTGTTGCCAAAAAGCGCGTCACCCACAGATGTCTGACAACAGAGAGACAGTTATCAGATTGCAGCCTGCAGACTCACACTATGTTCAGACTTAAAGAAAATCATTTTCATTCTATATTGGTCATATAAATTTGAATTTCCACAGTTCTCTCATTACCTTCTCCTGTGCATTAGCTATAACAGCCAAATCTGAATTCTTTCCTTTGCAATCTTCTTGAGCTCTATCCCAGGTTCTCTGACGATCAGGCTGAGCGTCATTAATAGCATAGCAGTTGGGTGGTTTGGGTGTCCATCCCTTCAGACAAGGCTTACACTTTCTTTCACCATCTGAATCAAGAGATCAACCAAAAAACAGGATTACTACAGTGATATTGTTGATATTGATTATTTATTATTTATTAATTAATGGGTTCTGAACATACTTGTTATGGGGCAGTAGAGATTAACGCTCAGCTGAGCTTGACTGATGTTCTGCTTCCATAATTTCTCCAGCTCCTGTATTCTTGCTGTTAAGTTCTTCTTTTCTTCTGTTAGCTGCTGGTTTTGTGTCTCCACTTGCTGGTTTTGTGATGTCAGGTTTGTGATTTGTGTCCCCAGGTGCTGGTTTTGTGTCTCCAGCTGCTGGTTTTCTGTCTTCAGGTTCTGGTTTTGTGACATCAGGTTTGTGACGTTGCTTTCTAAGACAGCATAGGTTTGTGTCAGGTTGTTGAACTGGTATTTCAGATTGTCGCGCTCCCTCGTCAAGTTTTGATTGTCTGAGCTGAGTTTGTGGTTGAGCTTTGTCAGGTTGTTTTTGTCAGCCAGCAGAGACGTTTGGTTTTCTTTTAACTGGCTCAGCTCATTCTTGTAACTTAATGTAACTGCAAAACGAAAATGAACTTCTTGAGGGAAACAGAAAACAGAAATAATGCATTCTCTTTTGTCATGTTGCACTTGTGGAAGGTAAGTCCTGTGAAATGTTTCGTGTACTTACGAGTGACGCCGAGTGCGATGAGACTCGACAGCAGAACGATGCAGAGAATCCCCAAACAACAAGCCCACTGCCTGTCATGGCGCCCGCTGTTTGCTTCCTTGTGGGGCTGAATTCCTGCTGAGCCAGAACAACAAATAGAAACATCAAGGCTTTAGTATTCTGTGCTAACCAAATCAAGAGGGTATCTTTCTGTGCCTCAGTGTGATTGTGTCCACCTGTTTCCCCTTTCCCCATGTGTGCTTATAGTCTGCGTCTCCCTCTGTCCTGTGCCAGTTTGTTGTACATTCCACGTTACCTTGCTCAATAAAGCCAGTTCAGCTCTGCATCTGAGTCCCAGGCCTGATAGAGTTGTACACAAAATGAGGACTGTACATGTTGCCCCCTGTATTTTACATTGTACAGAGATCCTGCTTTAAGAAGACTTGAATAAATGTGAACCTATCTTTTAAAAAGACATGCGTTTGTAAAAGTGTTGAAGAACAGCAGTATTTTAGAGTTAGCAGCTGTAACGTTGGCTGCAGTTGAAGCAGTCAACCACCTGTAAAAACAAATGAAGAAACACTAAAGTAGTTCCTTAATTTGGATCAAAAAGCCAAACAAAAAAACATTTGACATACTTCCTGTAATACAGTGTGAACGCTCGATCCTCACTGCCTGTGAAGCACTGACGTATTTTAAACGTGATACCCCCGTTTTGTAAGAGATACAGGCTGAGTACAGAAGAAGTTACTACACTCGAGTTACTTCACATCGTTCAAGTTGTAATACCGGCTGAATGTGGTGTACATATTTGTTCTCCACAAACTTACCATTTGTGTCGGCTGGTTTGTCTTGTGTCTTCACTTCATCATACACGATTTCGTCCTCCTTTTTAACTGAAAGGTTGAAGGACATCATGGTGAATGTACTCATGTAGCACCTTGATTCCCCATTTGGGGTTCAGTGTCTTGCTCAAGGACACTTTGACATTCAGACTGAAGGAGACGGGGATCGAACTGCCGATCATCTGATTAGTGCACGACTCGACCTCCTGAGTAACTATTACACAGCCACACACAGCCGCCACATAATCTCGTGATTAATGACTGCACGCTGTTCAAATGGCTCCAAATGAACTAAACTTCGAATTATTCTTGCCTGACGATGATTGACAGCCACTCCCTAGACTCACAGGGCATTAAACGTCTTGGCTAATTGGTGAAATTGTGTCAGTTGGCATGAGTGATGACATGATAACGGAAACTTTTCTGGGGAAACACTAAAAGTAACAGTTTCATTGCACATCCTGCTAATTAGAGAGAGTTATCAGGTTATTCCAACATTAATTCATCACTTTACATTTTTAAAGAAACAATCTGCAGTTCAGAAATGGTAACTGCAGGTAAGCATCATTGTAATTGTCCAGTTCAGTGGAGTATAGTTGGTTAGAGTTGGTCAAATCTTTCCTGTACTATGTGGGTTCAAACCATGCAAACACTACAAATGTGAAGACTCACGCGTGCAGTCTAGAAAACATTTCTTCAGTGTCATGCTGCTAACATGTACATGATAAGTCATAGTTTAACCCTGGTTGCACAGACTTTTCTAAAATATAGATTCTGATCCATATCAGCAGTGTGTTTTAACAGACAAACAAACCCTAAACTTACCTTCGGGTGGGGGATGATTCTTGGTCTTGAACACGACTGAAGCATAGTTAATCTCCTCCTTCTCCTCCGTCTCTGCCATTACTACAGCCGCTCTGAGTTTTCTGTTACTTGCAGGCAGAGAAGTATCTCTGCAAATGAACCACAGAACATCCTCATACAAGAGAAATGGTTGTTTCCTCTGCTGATGTGAGTGTCACTGACAGCTTCAATGAACAACTTCTGCTTTTGGTCCAGAATGTAATTTGCATATGTCTGACTGCGTCTGAACTTCAGCACAACACAGCGAATATTCTGGTTTTATGAAAAGATAAGATGTCATGTTACAAACAGTACACTCATAGGAAGCATGCTTGACTGATGATTCATTTTTGATATTTACTCAGCGTATACAGCTCATGCGGTCTCGACAGTAACCAAATCAATCAGCACCCAGACTAACAGACTCCAACGTGCATTGCAGCTTTAAGAGTGGTCAGTATGACTCTGCCAATCAGACTATAACAATGCAATATTCTAACATAAATACTGACCCTAGACAAGGCCTTTAAGTGTCATTTCTCCTTTACACAATGAAGGTGAGCGTGATGTGAGGAGACTGCAATGCAGCGATCACACCACTAGATGCAACTAAATTCTCCACGCTGCACCTTTAACACGGTTTATCCGGACACGAGCCGCCGTAGGTTGGGCATGGATGACAAGGGTGAAAATAATGATAATCCTGCTAACATTTACTTCACTATTCACTTCCCCTTGCATCCTCCATTAGTTGTTCCCACCTTCCCATCCTGAAGCAGGCCAAAATATCTAAATATAAATAAAAGTCCTACACCCAGTTTGCAGATCAGGTGTTGTTTCTGTCCATCCAGAAGAATGGAGGGATGGGGGATGAAAAAAAAAAGGAAAGAAAAGAAAAGAAAAGAAGAGTACCTTTCACTTTTCTTATACTAAAACTCGTTGGTACCATTATTTCTTCATATGAAAAAGTAAGCGCATGACTGAACTGAAACTCTGTGGTGCTCAAGGGAAGAAAAGGACAAGGAGGAAAACATGACAAAGACAGAGGTACAGTGAAGATGATGTCATGTATTTGGCTGTTGCTGAACGAACACGGTTTCATCAATAAATAGCATTGGCTTGTTTTATTATGTGATGGAGCCTAACAGCTGTTATGGAAAGTAATAATGTAGGTAACTGCTCCCAGCTGACCGACACCAGCGGGCAGAATCCAGAGGGACCAGAAGCTCGTGGTCGGAGACAGAAGGCAGGGTCGGTTACCAGGATTACAGCAAACAGCTTAGTCCAAGGCAGGCAGAGTCGGCAACGGGAGATCAGTCCGGAGAGTCTAGCGTGAGCATGTAGAACAATCTGGCAGAGAGTGAGTGAGCAGGGAAAGCTTAAATACTAGCTGATTGGTGATGGGAAGCAGGTGTAATGAGGAGGGCATGGCTGGCAGGTGAGTGGAGAGGGAATGGAAATGTACAGAGGCAGGTGAAAGGGGAGCAGACTGTGACAGAATCTCCCCCTCAAGGGACGGCTCCTGAAGTTCCAAAAGGTGAAATGCTGAGTCAGGAGGGTGGCGGGGGCCCAGAGGAGCGTTAATATTCATCTGAAAGCACCATGACCTCCTCCCCTGCTTCAGAAGGTGCCTCCTCCTCCGAAGGGGTTTCCTCATATTCAGAGTTGTGGTCAGAGGCCTCGGTTGAACAGGGAGGCGGACCCTTCCTGGTCGTACTTCTAGAGGATGTGGAGGGCCTAGCCGGTTGATCTGGGTGGCATCGATGGAACTCCCTGATGAGAGAAGCATCCAAAATATGCCGTGCAGGGACCCAGGACCTTTCCTCAGGACCATACCCCTCCCAATCCACCAGATACTGGAGACCCCTTCCCCAGCGACAGGCGATCAGTCCGGAGAAGAGCGCTGGAGAGTCTAGCATGAGCATGTAGAACAATCTGGCAGAGAGTGAGTGAGCAGGGAGGGCTTAAATACTAGCTTGATTGGTGATGGGAAGCAGGTGAGTCAAGCCTGAGGGGCGTAGGTGTGATGAGGAGGGCGTGGCTGGCAGGTGAGTGGACAGGGAATGGAAAAGTACTGAGAGGCAGGTGAAAGGGAATTATCATTTTCCAGCCCTTCATATATCAGAGCTGTCTTTTGTGTTACACTTTATAACTTAGCATCCCCATGTGTTAATTCAAGAGTTTGTATTTTGTGGGTAGGTTTATTTATATGTGTGTGTGTGTGTGTGTGTGTGTGTGTGTGTGCCAAATTGAGTATGTCCCGACTGTTTTTACCTCAGAGCTGTTAAACCACAGTGTCTGCAACACTTTCTCAAGTTGTTGCACTTCCCCCTCACTTACAACATTTCATCTGTGACTTTACATCATGTTCAAATCTCGTCCTGTTGGCATTAAAGAAAAATCTTAACTTTAATATTAGTTTTTCTCTAACGGACAGTTGCTGTCATTCTCTCCACTCCCATTGTGTTGAGCTGAGCGGAAAAATCCTAATAAAAAATGTCTTTTGGCTTTTGGTGCTCAGGCGTTCACACATCGCAAACTAACAGAAAAACAAACCAATGAAAGAAAAGCATGAAGTTCCTCTTTGTTATACACAGTTATGTTTCCCTAATAACTGACAGTCACTGACCGAGCTGTTGACCGTGTGTGCAACTGATCTGTGAGCTTCAGACGGAGGAAACACAGCAAAGACACACAGAGGACAGACCTGCCTCTGTCTCATTCTGTTCAAACACGTTACAACATCCTGAGTAATGTTGTTCATTCTCGCTTGATGAAGGCAAACTGATATTTTTAATGATCAATATGTCAGAAAAAGACATTTTTATTGAATATAACAGACCAAAACAGTAATTAGCTTCAAGACAAACAACATGTAGCTGTCACCTCTACATATTACACATCATTCATCTGCATGTCTACATATTATTATTACATCAGGATACAAATGGTTATGAAAACAGCTGATCGTTCTGTTGAGAACAGGTGATGCATCGCCACCTGTTGGCCAATCAGCAGAACACACAGTTTAAAATGTTCCATGACAACAAGAAATAAGAAACGTTGAGCCCTTTTGTTCCCTTTCATCAGTCTGCAAATATACAAAGTGGAAGAACTGCATGTCTAACAAAGAAGAAAAGCACATCCAGATTTATTCATAATTAACAGTTTAGTGCCCCTTTAGGCCGGTCACTAAATTCCTATTAAAACATTTTAAATTCAAGCAGAAGTCTTTATAGTTTGATATTTATAATCCAGCTGATTTTATTTGACATGTAATTAATATTTACAGTCTCCTGTAACCTTCTCAGGTCAGAGTTAAAGCCTTCTGTTGGCAGATCCATTGTCTTCTCTCATTACAGTTCACTGAGCTCCACACACTGTTCTTAAAAGCTGCACATTGACCATCAGCAGCTGGTTGTTGTATCCAGGAGCTGAAGGAAAAACATGATGTTCAGATCAAGGCTGATAGATTTTATAATTCAAAATGTTTAGTAATGTGTCTCTTACTTATCAGTCAGTTCACTTCCATCGAGCCACTTCCATTTCCCATTTTCAGCTCTCAGGCCGATCCAGAATTCATTGTTTTCTATCGCGGGCCAAAGCGTGTCACCCACAGATGTCTGACAACAGAGAGACAGTTATCAGACTGCAGCCTGCAGACTCACACTATGTTCAGACTTAAAGAAAATCATTTTCATTCTATATTGGTCATATAAATTTGAATTTCCACAGTTCTCTCATTACCTTCTCCTGTGCATTAGCTATGACAACCAAATCTGAATTCTTTCCTTTGCAACTTTCTTGAGCTCTATCCCAGGTTCTCTGATCAGCAGATGCAGCGTTATGAACAGCATAGCAGTTGGGTGGTTTGGGTGTCCACCATCCCTTCAGACAAGCAGTACACTGTCTTTCACCTTCTGAATCAAGAGATCAACCAAAAAACAGGATTACTACAGTGATATTATTGATATTGATTATTTTTGGAGCTAATTAATGGGTTCTGAACATACTTCTTATGGGGCAGTAGAGATTAACGCTCCACAGAGCTCGACTGATGTTCTGCTCATTCCATTGTGTCTCCATGTCTTGTATTCTTGCTGTTAAGTTCTTCCTCTCTCCTGTCAGCTGCTGGTTTTGTGACGTCAGGTTTGTGATTTGTGTCTCCATCTGTGTGTTATGTAACATCAGCTGGCCGTTGTTTTCAGCAATGACAGAGGTAACTGCAGTAACAGACAGAGGGAAAGTTTCCTTTTGTCTGACATGCAAACAGTGAACATTAAAACTGAGTTTTTCTTCATACAGGAGAACAAGAGATAACTCCCTGAACACTGCACACTCACTGCACAAAATGTCCTTTTTAGAGGACATGTGAGCTTAAAACATACTAGAAAATGTGAACGTGTCCTTTAAGGATCAACAAAATCATGTTAAGAAGAGAAAAAACTTTGACTTGAAGTGACGTCCACATAGCAAATACTCACAGTAGATACGCAGTGACATGATTAATATCAGCACCGCCCAACACACTGCTATTGGCAGAATAGACTGAGTGAAGGACGGAGACTTCTGATCTGAGAGGAAAATGAGAATTCAGTGTAACACAGTCAGACACACTTTGAATATATTTTAAATATAGAAGTGTTTGCTGAACTTTTTGTCATTTTATTAATGTTACATTTGAAATGTATTGTGTTCATACTGCACCTGAGGTGGATGCTGTCTTATCCACAGTGGACACCGATGTATTAACATAGTCAGCTTCTTCTATGATTTCTCCTGAAAGATACACAAACATTTATATGACGACACTGAATGTCCTTTGCAGAATCATTCCCAACATGTTGAACACAGCGGAGAGAATCATCAAACAAAACATGGTTACTGTGACCATCCTCCACAGACAAGGAAGAGCAGGCCTCCTGACCTCTGCCTGTCAACTTACATTGCAGTAAAGTAGCCCACACATCCTTTGGCCAGCGTAACGCAGCGGCAATACGCTCAAACACGCCGAAATGAGTCTCCACCTCTGCCTCACAAACACAGGGACCAAGCAAATGTGCTTCCTCACATCGACAGTGACAGACTGACACGTGGCGGGTTGAGCCTCAGCAGCCTGAGTTGTGCGCGCCTGCAGCTCCACCTGCCGCAGCCTAACAGCCAACCCCCCCCTGCTGACCAACTCATCTAAAAGAACCGCTTTCAGCTCAGCCTTGACAAGCGAGTTAGAACCCGGAACACCACAATGCTCCACAATTAACACACAATGAACACCATCAAAACTGTCACAGAGCTGAACTAGGGGAACACAGGGAGGAAACAATTAAAGCAAAGACCAAAAACAAAGACATGAACCAAGGACCGTCAAAAAGACTCATACAACATAAGGAGAAGGCTTCCTCAACGATCGATGGAGCCAGAAACGACCCGCGGGCTGCGGGACCACCACCCGTAGGAGTTTACAGCCTGCAGCTGGTTGGGGAGGAGAGAGGAAGGCCGGACCTGACACACACACCGAGGCCCCTAACACAGTTTGACACACGTCGACACACAAACATGAGAATAGTTGAAATACCAGCTGCCTCCTGTGGTTTTCTGTCCATCCTCAACAAAATCCTGCTGCAGTCCTAAACCAGGGTTTAAGAAAGGTGTCACGATGAACAGCCGTCTGAAGCACGTCTGCTCCACGGACTCAGTATTTATTCTACTTCTGCTTTAGGGTGGAGGCAGGCGGCAAAAATATGAAACTGCAGATGTATGAGTGTGACCGTTTATGGATGTAGAGAAGTTGTGGCAAACACAAACAAGACAGAGTCTTAGACTGACAGCTGATTAATCAAATTAACAGGAAGAAGCTACATATAAGATATATAAGTTATTATATTAATTGAGCTGAGCATCAGTTCATATTTATCCTGGTCATTCGTGGCCCTCCTGCAGTGGCTCTATGCATCATAGATTGAGAACCACTTAGATGAGGATGGCACCACGGCAGCAGGTGCACATTAAATAATCAGAGAGTAGAGTTGTATTGCATGAATTCACTGATTTGAATAAATCATTATGATAACAAACATTTGTCATGAAGGCACACTGATATTTTTAATGATCAATATGTAAAAAAAAAAAAAGACAGTAAGAAGAACGTACAGCAGCATTTTTATTGAATATAACAGACCAAAACAGTAATTAGCTTCAAGACAAACAACATGTAACTGTCACCTCTACATATTACACATCATCTCTAACAAAGCAGAAGAAAAGCACATCCAGATTTATTCATGATTAACAGTTTAGTGCCCCTTTAGGCCGGTCACTGTGTTTCTAAATGATGCTGTCATCAACAGTCAGACTCACAGTACATATAGAATCCAATATCTAACTGTACAAATACATTCAATCTGAGTTTCTGATTTTTACAGCAACAAACATTTTTCAACATTTTCCAGAAATGATTTAGAAAATAATGAACTTTGATAATTAATACGTTTCTATTGTTTCTATAAAAGTCTTTATAGTTTGATATTTATAATCCAGCTGATTTTATTTGACATGTAATTAATATTTACAGTCTCCTGTAACCTTCTCAGGTCAGAGTTAAAGCCTTCTGTTGGCAGATCCATTGTCTTCTCTCATTACAGCTCACTGAGCTCCACACACTGTTCTTCACAAAAGCTGCACATTGACCATCAGCAGCTGGTTGTTGTATCCAGGAGCTGAAGGAAAAACATGATGTTTAGATCAAGGCTGATAGATTTTATAATTCAAAATGTTTAGTAATGTGTCTCTTACTTCTCAGTCAGTTCACTTCCATCGAGCCACTTCCATTTCCCATTTTCAGCTCTCAGGCCGATCCAGAATTCATTGTTATCTATGCCGGGCCAAAGCGCGTCACCCACAGATGTCTGACAACAGAGAGACAGTTATCAGATTGCAGCCTGCAGACTCACACTATGTTCAGACTTAAAGAAAATCATTTTCATTCTATATTGGTCATATAAATTTGAATTTCCACAGTTCTCTCATTACCTTCTCCTGTGCATTAGCTATAACAGCCAAATCTGAATTCTTTCCTTTGCAACTTTCTTGAGCTCTATCCCAGGTTCTCTGATCAGCCTCGTCAGCGTTATTAACAGCATAGCAGTTGGGTGGTTTGTGTGTCCATCCCTTCAGACAAGCAGTACAGTTTCTTTTATCTTCTGAATCAAGAGATCAACCAAAAAACAGGATTACTACAGTGATATTATTGATATTGATTATTTTTGGAGCTAATTAATGGGTTCTGAACATACTTGTTATGGGGCAGTAGAGATTAACGCTCCACAGAGCTCGACTGATGTTCTGCTCATTCCATTGTGTCTCCATGTCTTGTATTCTTGCTGTTAAGTTCTTCTTCTCTCCTGTCAGCTGCTGGTTTTGTGACGTCAGGTTTGTGATTTGTGTCCCCAGCTGCTGGTTTTGTGTCTCCACTTGCTGGTTTTGTGTTGTCAGGTTTGTGATTTGTGTCGTCAGGTTCTGGTTTTGTGACGTCAGCTTTGTGACGTTGCTTTCTAAGACAGCATAGGTTTGTGTCAGGTTGTTGAACTGGTCTGTCAGATTGTCGCGCTCCCTCGTCAAGTTTTGATTGTCTGAGCTGAGTTTGTGGTTGAGCTTTGTCAGGTTGTTTTTGTCAGCCAGCAGAGATGTTTGATTTTCTTTTAACTGGCTCAGCTCATTCTTGTAACTTAATGTAACTGAAAAACGAAAATGAACTTCTTGAGGGAAACAGAAAACAGAAATAATGCATTCTCTTTTGTCATGTTTGTAGGCTATAGACTCTCAATGTGTTTCTTTGACTGAGATCAACAAATCTAATGAAAAGACTACAACAAACGATGTGTCTCTCAGTGTCTTAGCAAATATTTCACACTGCCTCAAACAGCTGGGCACTATTGTTTGAAGTAATTATTACTCCAACAGGAATGAATACTGCATTTGTTTGATGTGCTAGCCAGCCTTTATGGCACTAGGACGGTGTCTATGGGACTCAAATTACAGTGTCCATGTTCATGGTTATGAAGGAACATGTGCGACAGTGTGGCTTTTTATGGTTGACGGACAACATTGAAACTCTACGGCACAGAGGAAGAAGACACATTTTATCACACAGACAGAGTGTTAGTAGGATCAGTGATCTGTGTTAGTCTGATCATAAGATTTACACACTGTGCGTTAGCCTGTCCGCTCATCAACATCATGTCTAATAAATGTCTTGCATACATTTCTATGTTCATTATTCTGCAAACTTTCTTCTTCGTCTTCTGACTGTGACAAATAATTTATCAGTCAATGAATGAAATGTTTCGTGTACTTACGAGTGACGCCGAGTGCGATGAGACTCGACAGCAGAACGATGCAGAGAATCCCCAAACAACAAGCCCACTGCCTGTCATGGCGCCCGCTGTTTGCTTCCTTGTGGGGCTGAATTCCTGCTGAGCCAGAACAACAAATAGAAACATCAAGGCTTTAGTATTCTGTGCTAACCAAATCAAGAGAGTAGTGTGGTCAGTGCATCATTCGTAGTATCCGTAGTAGTAGTAGTATTAGTACTTGATCTGACTAACCCAGATAGAGTTGTACACAAAATGAGGACTGTACATGTGTCCCCCCGTACTTTACATTGTGCATCAGACAGATCCTGCTTTAAGAAGACTTGAATAAATCTGAACCGATCCTTTGAAAAGACATGCGTTTGTAATTGTGATAAGTGTTGAAGAACAGCAGTATTTTAGAGTTAGCAGCTGTAACGTTGGCTGCGGTTGAAGCAGTCAACCATCTGTAAAAAACAAATGAAGAAACACTAAAGTAGTTCCTTAATTTGGGTCAAAAAAACAACAAAAAAACATCATGATCATACACTTCCTGTACGTGTGAACGCTCGATCCTGAAGTATGACATAGCATGTAATACCGGCTGAATGTGGTGTACATATTTGTTCTCCACAAACTTACCATTTGTGTCGGCTGGTTTGTCTCGTGTCTTCACTTCATCATACACGATTTCGTCCTCCTTTTTAACTGAAAGGTTGAAGGACATCATGGTGAATGTACTCATGTAGCACCTTGATTCCCCATTTGGGGTTCAGTGTCTTGCTCAAGGACACTTTGACATTCAGACTGAAGGAGACGGGGATCGAACTGCCGATCATCTGATTAGTGCACGACTCTACCTCCTGAGTAACTATTACACAGCCACACACAGCCGCCACATAATCTCGTGATTAATGACTGCACACTGTTCAAATGGCTCCAAATGAACTAAACTTAGAATTATTCTTGCCTGACGATGATTCACAGCCACTGATCTATCTCTGTTGTGTGTGACGAAAAGGACAACAGTTTAAATCCAATGGGGTTAAAAATACATGCATGGCAGTAGATTTACACAAATTATATATAACTTCAACCCTTCATCAACTTCATCACTTTACATTTTTAAAGAAACAATCTGCAGTTCAGAAATGGTAACTGCAGGTAAGCATCATTGTAATTGTCCAGTTCAGTGGAGTATAGTTGGTTAGAGTTGGGCAAATCTTTCCTGTACTATGTGGGTTCAAACCATGCAAACACTACAAATGTGAAAACTCACACGTGCAGTGGTAAAACAAACCCTAAACTTACCTTCGGGTGGGGGATGATTCTTGGTCTTGAACACGACTGAAGCATAGTTAATCTCCTCCTTCTCCTCCGTCTCTGCCATTACTATAGCCGCTCTGAGTTTTCTGTTACTTGTAGGCAGAGAAGTATGCCTGCAAATGAACCACAGAACATCCTCGTACAAGAGAAATGGTTGTTTCCTCTGCTGATGTGAGTGTCACTGACAGCTTAAATGAACAACTTCTGCTTTTGGTCAAGAATGTGATTTGCATATGTCTGACTGCGTCTGAACTTCAGCACAATACAGAGAATGTTCCGGTTTTATGAAAAGATAAGATGTAATGTTACAAACAGTACACTCATAGGAAGCATGCTTGGCTGATGTTTAACTTTTGATATTTACTCAGCGTATACAGCTCATGCTGTCTCGACAGTAACCAAATCAATCAGCACCCAGGCTGACAGACGGACACAGCTTCTCCTGTGTGGCAATTTGCAACGTATACTTACTATACTGCACAGCTCCAGTATGAACTGAAGCACAGTCTTTGTATAAATGTGCACTCTAGTCCATGTTAGTGAGCACTTTGCCAACATAATCCACTCACCTCTCACCTGGCAGGTGTGGCATGCTGATTAAATAAAATATTTACTGTAGACAAGGCCTTTAAGTGTCATTTCTCCTTTACACAAGGAAGGTGAGGGTGATGTGAGGAGACTGCAATGCAGCGATCACACCTCTAGATGCAACCAAATTCTACACACTGGACCTTTAATGCGGTTTAACTGGACACGAGCCGCTGTAGGTTGGGCATGGATGACTTCTCCTTGCATCCTCCGTTAGTTGTTCCCCTCTCATAGTTAATCATTGATAAAATAAATAAATAAATAAATAGATAAAAACAATTGCAAGCCAAAATATCTAAATATTGTGTTTCATTTAACCAGATAAAAAGCTAAAAATATAAATAAATATGTATAAAACTGCCCCCAGTCCTATTAAAATGCATTTTTTTAAAATAGTATTGTTCAGTTGGCAGATGTTCATTACACAGTGACATCATGACAGAGCTGGCTTTCAAAGGGGAAGTAAATTATGCAAAATCGATTTCCTGAACTTCAAAATCTTCTGTTACAGTTTTGATCCTGTAGGATGAACGATAAGAAATTCATCGAAATGAGTGCAAACAAGGTTGAAAGTGTTTGATTAGACTAACACTAGAGCAGATACTACATCACACAGCTGGTGAGGATGAGATCTATTCACTGCTAAAGTACATGTATGTATTTGGAAAGCTTCTCAGCATCCTGTAAACTCATATTTGTTTACTTTCAGTATCTTACAGTTCAGAATGGACCTGTGCATCCAGAGAGAGCATCATGGAACTGTGATGTTTCTGCCTTATTTATTATCTAGAAAAAGAAATATATATTTAAAGGAGTGCATACGTACTAACTTCCTGTCAGTCTTTGTGTTACTTCTTTTTCACAGGTAGAGGAAGTTTTTAAATTTTGTAATACTTCGGTGAGGCCAGGTTGTTCTGGAGCCGGCCTTCTTTAAAGCAACGTTAGCTGGTGAAATATGAGTTGGCATTATTAGATTTTGTGACTTCAAATCAGTTTGGTCACAACTCGGCTTGGGACTAATACACAGATCTGTTCATCTCTGTCTCTGAGCAACAGCAAGTGCTGCAACACTGCAAGTCATTTGGTTTATCGCGTTTATCACACACGTCTTCCAGTCCACCGTTAATTTAGAGTCCGATGCATTTGGCAGTGTCACCCAGTAAGAGTGGGTAATGGTAGATGGTGTTGCAGTGTTGATAAGAGCCCACTAGATGGAGATGGGGAGGTCAAGCTGTAACCTTCCCTCTGCACAATGCAAGGCCTATAAAATGTGTCACACATTCACTCTGCAGATACAGTAAGTTGCACCCAGTCTGCCGAGGTGTGTTGATAAGATTGTGGATATTTTTAGGAAGAGTTCACGCTTTGCATCATTTGGTTTAATCATGAACTCACACTTCAAACACGCCGTGCACAGGTCAAATAATTTGAAATCTATCTAGAAGGAAGTTCTTCAGAGTTATCCATCTTCATAGACACAAAATCATGTTGATTACTTTTCTCAGTTCCCAGTCTCCACATTTCCAGTGTCGTTCCAACTTCGAGCTCAAACAAATGAACACATGACACCATTTCTCAGCTTCCTGCACTGACCTCTAGTATGTCATTACCAAAACGTTCTTTCTATTAATCAGATTCAATCTCGAATTTCACTATTTTGACCTGTGTTTTGTTTTTTTAAATCACTCATATTTCAGATTATTTTACAGGCGTTTTGTCTTTATGAGAGTAGCATGAAAAGATGACATCTTCCCTCGTCTTAAAGGTCTTCATCTTAAACCTTTTGGCCACTGGGACTTATTTGACTTGCACAATATTGTCACTCAAACTGTGTGGATGTCTTTTACTGTGGCTTGTTTCCACTTCTTTAGTCCAGCAGAGGTTTTTCCAGTGGTGAAAGAGTTAACTTTGGAAATTACATCACTGCCTCCCTCTGCCCTCCATCTCATCTCTCCTTCACCATTCTTTCCTCTCTCCCTCTCCATCCTTCCTCATCTCCTCTCCCCTCCCGCTCTTGCATTCAGTCTCCTCCCTCTCCATCCCTCCTCCCCTCCTTGTCTGTGTGCCCAGCCCCTTCATTAACTTTAGTATGAAAGGGAAGCCTCTGGGAGTCACACTGCCAGACCCTCGCAGGAGCCTCACTCAGACAAAAAAAGGAAAACCCACACACACTGACTCAAGCCTGGACAGAGAGATTCAGTTGGCTGCCAAATCATAATCAGCGTGAGGGCTCACTTTGCCAGATCTCTCTATTTCATAACACGGACATGGAGCTCCACAGTCTACATAAAACCTTCCACCACAGCCATCTGGGTGAGGAGAAGCAGCAGATGTTGAACCTGAACCGACGCCTGGAGACCTACTTGAACCGGGTCAAACTCCTGGAGGAGGAAAATGCACTGCTTGCAAAAGAGATTGAAGCTCTGAGACGCAGCAATCACGGAGCCTCCGCACGAAGGAAGGGCCTAGAGGAAGAGCTGCGCCAGGCGAGACTGGAGGTGGACACAGCCTGGAAGGACAGGGTCTACACAGAGGTGGAGGTTGGCAGGCTGGCCGAGGAGCTCCAAGCCCTGGACCTGCAGAGACAGAAGGAGGCTCAGGCCCACGCTGAGGCCAAGATGAAAGTGGAGCAAAGCAGGAAGGAGCTGGAAGAGGAACGGAGGGCACAGATCTGGCTGAGGGAGAAGGTCAGTCAGCTGGAGCATGAGATGATGCACCTGATTCAAACTCATCAGGAGGATGTGGCCCACTTGGAGGCCACTTTGACCCACTCGAGAGCCACAGTGCCACCCACACTGGCTCAAAGGGGCAACCAGACACCAAACCTCCTGCAGCTTGGGCAGGAATATGCCCAGAGGGCCAACAGGGCATGGCTGGAGACAGCTGAGGCCTACCAGGGGCAATTAGCTCAGCTAGAGGAGTCACTTAACCAGACCAGGAGCCATTTGATCCAAGTGGGTCGGGAGAAGAGCGAGAGTCAACAGAAATTGCAAGCCTTGGAGAAGGAGATCGCCTCAGCCCAGGATGTGAGGCTGCATCTGGAGAAGACTGCAGCCCAACAGGGACAGAAATACAGTGAGGAGCTCCAGCAACTCCAGGTGAGAGCAGAACACTCATACCTGCTTTGAGGCTACAGATCCTATTCATTATACCTACATCAGCATGCCGTCAGTCAGTGAATATATACCACACATTTGGATTATCTGCTTACTAGATAAGTCAGTGTTCTTCTTTCTTCCTCCCCAGTTGCTCAAAGTTTGCACATAAAGTGTGAGCTTATGGTTCATAAGTTCAACCGCTGTTTGACTTGGAGTGTGTTTTTTGACAACTTCACAGGAAGTAAATAGTCTGAAACCATGAAGTGACAAACCATAGAGATTGTGCAAGTTGATACTCAGCGTATGCAAGGCCTTTACTAATGTGCTAGATGAATGGGGGCTTTCCCCCCTCAGTGTTCTCATTTAATATTCTGATGGAATGAAAACATTTGGGTCTCAAAGGAACAGGGGGTGGGGGGGCTACATATTTATAGGTTGGCTCGGTTGGGATTAGTTCTGGGTCACAGTGAAGTCAGAGAGGTGAAGCACTCAAATTTAGCACTTTTTAGGACAATGCTGCTTTCTCTCAGTGTGGTCCAAGACGACTAGCAACAAGGCCACATGGACTGTAATGCAAGTCTTGTAAAATAGACCTAATTTCTTAACAGCATGTGAACAACACAGAATGCAGAAGCACAGAGAACGTTCATTTTCACACAGTATGATCAGCCGTGAGAATGCATTTAAACACTCCCCTTTCCTGCTCTACTTCCTGTTTTGGTAGGAGCACTTGGAGGGCCTTGAGGCGGAAAAAGAGGAGCTGGGCCAGCAGATTGATCATCTCGTTCTGGAGAACCGAGGCCTTCTGCAGGCCAAGATGTCCCTGGGCCTGGAGGTGGCAACGTACAGGTAACGCTGCACTCAGTACTGTATAGTACAGTGTCAGCACAGTGCAAGGAGCTGGAGCCTAGCCCAAGACGCACTGGATGCTCTATATCTTTCCCAATATCTCACTTTTCAACTGTGTCTCCAGTGATTTTGCCACAGATACATCATGTCTAGCTGAAGAGAAACATAAATAGTACCCCAAACAATTTATACAAAAGAGGAATCTGTCATAGATTACATTTATTCTCTGCATCGTCTTTTGTGCAGCTCAAACAATGTGTAGCATCCAGAGTCTTCATTTTTTAATACATACAACATTAACACATGAACATAATTTCACATGCCCCTCAATAACAGAACAGAGAATAATATGATATTGGTGTCAGATGGATGATGACATTATATCCAGAGAAGTATCAAATGGGACAAAATATTGAATTTACTGTACCTGAACACGTTTTCAACCCGTTCACCTTACGTAGCATTTTGTACTGTAGCTTTTCACAAACTGCATCTGTTTCTTTTTAAATCAAGGGAGAGAAGAGTCTCATAGTTGGGAGACTCTGCTCCTCCCAAGACATCCCCTGGGAAATATATAGGTTTGATTGATTTATTCAGATATTGTCCGTTCACTGAAATGTCAGATTTATATCCTGTTCTAACATTTCTATCAAAAATATTGTGATTAATTGGAGGGAAATGTTCATTATAACATGTTTTTGATCATATACATTTATTGATATTCATAGAGGTCAACGTTTGTGTTGACTTTCATGACGAGGCAGCTTTTCTGAAATGGCAGCTTCAAAGTGGATGACCCAAGAAACATTGCCAAAATCATGTCCCCGATTTGAATCTAGGAAAATAATCTTTAGTTGCAGCCCTGTTGGTAACAAAAAACAAGATGTTTGAACGAGGCTAGCAGTTTTCTGGTGTAAGGCTAAGCACATAATATCCACTGATTTGCTATGTTCCATTCTTTTGAAGAAAGGTATGTTAGAATCAGCTACACCACCAGTTGTATGAAGCATCCACGCCTCACTCAGTTAGTTTAACCCATTCTAAGTATTAACAATGTAGATGAACACCCATCCATCGGTGAGAGAAGCTTACAAATCTAGAGACGTTCATGGTCTGTGAAGCCGTCTGGACTAAAGGTCACCTCATTGAAACAGCAGCATCTCGGACAGAGCAACTTATCCATTATGGAGCTCTATAGTGGTGTCTCCTTTCTCCTTCTCCCCCCTCCCCACAATATTACCCTCACCCATCAGTTAGAAGCTGCCGATTTATGAGCTATGGGAGTCTAGAGTAACAGCAGAGGCTGGGGTGGGGGGGCTGGAGGACAAATGTCAATGTCATTCACCACACATGGAAGTTGATATTCTCATTAAACATAAATGCACACACAAAATTACATGAAACTGTTAGACATGCGGCTAATTATAAGAATGTGGTCCACATGTGTGACTGGAGACAGTGGTATTAGTGCTGCTTGGACTGCTGTGTGTGAGGAATTGATGGCAGAGGTTTGTGCGCTGCAGATGGCTCCTCAATGGCGGGGCCCTTCCTTCATTACCATAACAACAGATCTTGGTCTGTTCCTGCTGCTCAAGAGCAACAAAAGTCGCCCTCCTCTCCTCCTCCTCCTCCCGTCCACCGCTGTGTGTGCTGCATCATGTTGGAATTCAACCATCTATGGCTCATACATATTCTAAACATCACAATATTCACATGCCGTAATAGAATGTAAGATGTTTCCTTTGTTGTCGGTCTTTGTAGAGCTTTGCTGGACGGTGAAAGCTTCAAGAGAGATGTGTCCTTTTCACATCAGCCAAGAAACATTTCCATCACAGGTAAAAAAAAATAATCTGCAACATGTCAGTGACTTTGCTGCTGCATTGTGAGAACAATATGTTGCATAAATCCTCTCCTTTATCTTCACTCTCCTTGCTGCATTAATACTACCTCTTTGTAAGGGCATAATTTCACTGAGTCTAACTAAAAGCCCCTCAGAGCGGGGGGACATGTTTCATACGATTTGAAATTGCATTAGTCTAACCGGGCAGGGTGTGGGGGCGGCTTGGCTAAGGGGGCTGAGGTAGGCACTTTGGGTCCTGTAAGGCAAGCCACCTAAGACAGTCCCCAAAGGTTATTGAGCCATATGGCTTTGCTTTCCGGTAACTTAGCCAGCAGTGAAAGGAAATGACGATCAATATCTCCCATTAGTGTCCAACCTCCATTGAGAACATAGGTTTTGATAATGCTTTGGGGAGGCCAACTGGTCAAGATAACTCGGGATGATCTGAAATACTAGTCAAAGCTGTAAGGAGATATCAGATATTCTCAGCATATTTAGGGCACAACTGTTACACTGAAACTGGTTGGTTTCATTTAAAACATCAGTACAAGTTGTTATATTACAGTAGCTTAGCTCATTGCGTATTCATGAGCTCTGTTCTTGTCCTCCACAGATGCAGTTTTCAGTCCCCAAGGGGCTAAAAAGAATTACCAGACCCAGCTGTCTGCTTACCACAAGACCACTTCCCTCTCATCTGTCCGCACTAAAACAGGAACACGGCCAGCAGCAATAACTGCAACACCATTGTGGAGTAGAAAAGCAGTGACCCCCAATGAAACTCCAAAGACTTCCATGAAACCTGCATATGAAGACACAAAGCCTTCAATGTGTGAAGCCCCTTATCCAAAAATTCTGCAGGACGGAGCTGTTGAAAGTTTCAGACCACAGGAGGTTCAAGAGAAGGTCACTTATGCTGAGCCTCTGTCACCTCCTAATGAGCAGGAGGCTCTTGCTGAAACGTCAGAGGACAAAGAAGTTGATTTGGATTTGAGCAATGACTATGTCGAACCTAACAAGGAAAGACCAGTTCTTGAGTCAGTTGTGAGTTACCAGGTTGAGTCTGGTCTCAGCACTGAGCCACCCTTTAATGAAGAATTGAGTCAGCACCAGCTGTTCACACCTAACCTTACACCATACCATGTCAGAATGACGGAGGAGCCCTGTGGTTTCTCCGATGAATCTGATAAGGATGCATCTTTTGAAATACCTGCTGAGAAAGAAGATATGCAAGGGCCACATCCTCCAATCGATGCATGGGTAGAGAACGAGTGTAAAGGCCAAGAGGTAGACCATGTGCAAGAGGAAGCCTCAGATTCTGAAACTGAAGCAGTGCGTGAACCAAATTTTGAATCCAGGACAAGCAGTCCAATGTCTGAATATGAGCCTGAAGAAAGTGTGTTTAACAAAGTGACAGATCTCAGCAGAGATGACAACATCTTAAAAGATGGAGTTGAGATAAAGCAAGAAGTAAGCTGTTCTATAGTAGGAACAAATGAGAAGGATGTTGAGGATAAGTTGTACCCTGATGGAGAAGAGATGGATACATGGGATAGTGTGATAGAAAGGAAGGTTGATCTGAAGACAGATAATGGCATAAAAAAGGATGAAGAAGAACGGCAGCGCGCTGAGCCAGAGGAAGACATATCATCAAGAGAGCATGTAATGCAGGATTCTGCTACAGATCTGCAGCAAGGCGACGATGTAGCCTCTCCAATGATGGACACACAAGTAGATGCTGTGTTAGACCAAGAGCATGCACCACTTCCTGAGAATGGAGAAGACGACGAAGAGGAGGATTCTCAAAATGTCTCTGTGTCATGGAGGACTGAGCTGGAGAGCGACAGCTACGCTCAGGATAACACTCTAGCTGACACTCGCCCCCTGATTCGATACAAGAGCGACGAGACTGACGCCAATACTCAGGCGTCACACATGGATGAGAGCGAGTCCAGTGAAGGTGATCCGGAAAAGAAGACCGGAGAGACAGGAACTGGAATGTGGAGCGAAGGGAAGTCAAAGAGATTTGGAACTATGGAAGATCTATGTGAAGAGGTGGAAGGAGAAGCATTGGATGAGGAATATGATCTAGGATATACTCATATTGAGGACAGGGATATTGACCATGGTATGACTGTTAGTGGGCCTGAAACAGAAAATGCAGAGGAAATGACCTGGAAAGTCAGCGAGGGCCATTCAGATGAAGAAACCGAAGAACCTACCGATCCCGTGCTACCCACAAATGTAGACTACGATGAGGAGTTAGAGATAGACAGACTTGTGGAACAGGAATTAGAGAACTTAGCCACAGACAGCTACAGTGCTCACTTTGCAAAGCAGCAGAGTCAAGAGAGGTTACATGTGCAGGAAAAGTCTGTCGGGGAAATGACAGAGCAAGAAGAAACTGGAAAAATAAACACGTCTCCCTGTGTAGAGCATGAACTTGTGTCTTCAACTGACGTGACAGATCAACTTTCCGAGAACATGTATTTCAGTGATTCATCAGCGCCTCAAACAGACACTTTGACTGACGAGGGAATCCAGCATCAAGAGGTCCAAGAAAAAAGAGAGGAAGAGGATGAACACAATGTGTCCATGGTGACACATGCTGATGTGACAGAAGATCACTCCAGCTTTAGTGACCTCACCAGCAAGCCTGATATGGAAGAAATAAACAACTCAGAGCAACCAAACTCTGTGTTAGAGGCAACAGCAGACCAGGAAAACCTGCACGACGTTGCTGTCCCCACTGAGGTGAAAGAGGTTGCACCTGTGGAACCATCCAGTGTATCTCAAGAACATCTCATTGAGGATCCTGCAGACTGTCAGGAAGTTCCAGAAACAGCTGAATGGGAAGTCCTGAAGAACCCAAGTGAGGACTTTGAAATCAAAGATCAGAATGAAGATCATGAAGAATGTGATAATGTGCCTGAGCCAGCTGAAAGTTATCTCCATGATGATGAAGGCTCTGATGAGGGCGTTACGCCATGTAAAGACGAGCCCCTCGAAATCTCCCCTGACAGTGCCCCTGATGAAAACGATATATTTGCGGTCAAAGACTCAACAGAAGTAGTGGACACAAATGGCACACAAGACAACAACCTCCGTGGTTTCTTCAACTCTGGTGTAAAGAATGATTTCTGGGTGTCCTCTCTGGAGACCGGTGCCACCTATCAACCAGATGATAACAAAGCAGCTGAGCAAACCAATCAGAATGTAGGGTTTGCTGACAACTTGGTTTGGGGGGATCTGCAAAACCCGAATATGGTTAACTGGAACTCCAAGGTGGATATTGACTCAACTAAAGCCCTGGCAGTTAAGAAGGAGCAGGAGATGCATTCGGAGGTGAAGCAGGTGTTGTGTCGAAATGTTGTGGAGGGGGAGTTGGTCCATTCTGAGGAATCTGAAGTTGAGGGTGAATCCTGGTCATCAGGAGAGGAACCAGTATAAAAAAATGGTGATGAGTTTGAGTTAGACCAGTTTTAGATTTAATCAGTGTTAGTCAGAGGAAAGTTGATGTAATGCGTATACTATGAAAACCAAAGTCGTGCCTTGGTGCGCACCTCAGTGACGCTAACCACCAATGTGCCAATTCTATCTAAGATACTGAAGACCCGTCTTATTTCCTTAAACTGACATTTGACTAACCACTTTTTGTTTTATTCTAATTGTCGAATATCTTGAGTCTTTCTGTGTGCATGTGCTGTGGAAGAAGGTTGGACATTTCTGCATGAGGGAACGGCATGAAGACAGAACAAAGAATGTAATTTGAAAGTCAAAGCATTTTATTGATCGCTGCCTAATCTGATTTTACTGACTGATGGAAATCAATGACACCAGAAGGGTAGAATTCCTTGTAGAGATGCTATTTCATGTTGTACCAAACAAACAGCTAGGGTTTCTGCTGGTGAACTCTCATTTCGGTGGACTTTATACATGTAGAATGAATGGCTGTTTATTAAAGGTCTATGTTGAGTGACACATGCCGGTTTGGATAAACACACTGACCTGTTTGGATTTGGTTGGCCTCTATCAACCAAAGTATTTTATTTCACCCATAGAGTTCTTGCTGCGGTACATTTATAGTCTGAAATAAACTTCTTGACACACTCTGATTCTTTGTTGAATATGTATCTTGGTTATTTGAATAGTGCAGTTCACACATCCACATTATTAGTGTAGCTGTAGGTTATCGGTTTGTCAGTTCCTAAAAGTGTCATTGAAAGAACAACAGTTTCATACAATTTATTTGGGAAAATCAGGTTTAATTAATACACTTTACTCTATAATAGGCACCAAATTATTGATCATTCAAGGGAACTTCCTGAAAAATATAAAAACCTATAAAAAAGGTAAAAAGTTACCAGGAGGAGCCTTTTGTTAGAAACATCATAACATGTAAAAGTCTGTTTTTTAAAAGAAAGAACTGGTTAGTGATGATTTATTAGCCGGGCCTCTAAAACCATAAACCTTTCCTTTAGTTGAGAATACAGTTGCATCCTTAAGACAAGGTCAAGAAACCAGCTGCTTGCAGCCTTCCAGCAACATCCATCTCTGTTTCCTTTGGGGTTTTCATTTAGGAAGGCTGTGTGTGGATCTGTGTTTGTGTGTTCCTGGACTTGGCAACATCCCAGTCTCACTGACCTCAAAGCAGGCAAGCTAACAAAGCAGCACCGGGGCCTTCCACAAGCTAGCAGCCATCCCATGAGACGGCCAAGGAAAAAGTATGAAAAAGGGAACAATGTGTGACCTCGCCTCCTCTCCCAACCACCCTCCAACCCCTCCACCCGTCCACCTCCCCCCCTTGTCATTCATTAGTCAGTTTATGGAACAATGATGTCTATTTTAGCGGGTGTTCGCCTCCTCGCTGCCCAAATCTGCCCAATGAGGAAGGAAGCCGCAGACGGTGGTATTCACTGTGAGAATGCAGTGCAGAATGAGTGCTGGAATGGTATTACGGCAGCTGTCTGGCATGTTCCTATTCTCTGCCTATCAAAAGAGCTGTCCTCCCTAAGACAGCCAATACACAATCACTGAACTAAACTGTATAGTTCCCTCGAGGGGAGAGCAGCAGCAAATAAGATAAAAACAGAAGAATTAGTTTAATAGCATAATTTCCAATGTTAAGTGGTCCTCCAATCAACAACTGTACTTTGAATGTTTTAGTTAAGAGCTAATTAAATGCTTTAACTAATAAGGCTACATTTAGAGCAATAGAAACCCCATGACAATCCAGAGGACCTGCTATTCGTGAAAATGACTTTGGCACAGTGCTTCAATTTTAAAACATTTGGCACAAAATCACCAGCCACTAAATCATTCTAGAGGTGGAATGTATATTTTAATGGCTGCATCAATCATTTTATTCCTTGGCAACTTCTTTCTGTAAAATCATGTTACTGGTGGTCAAACCAATCGTCAACAACATGTTTACTGCGTGCCGTGTTTTCAGTGACAAACTCCCTGGATACCACAAAACTTGGCATAGCTGCCAGCAAAGTATTGTTGTGTTTGAAGTGACTTACCAGCGCAGTTAAAACATGTTCTTGGTAAGTTATAACCAGTTAGGAATGTAGAAATATCTGAACATGAGCAGCAGATCAGACTCAAGCCACATCTTCACAGTTTGCTGTCATAATTTTGCGGCTGTAATCTCACTGAAATGTTCAGTCAAGACACCCTGGGTATCAACATGCTCAATCGCTGACCAATGACCAATGAGCTCTGGATTAACATGGGGGAGGTGTGTTTGTACGAGTCCATTAGGAGAGACGTAAACCTCTTTCAGCTCTTTGTGGTAGTGTGTGCACATGTGTGCTCCGATAGCCATCTGCCATCCGTCATTCCGTCTCCATTGATTTAGTCTTGATGTCAATGGAGATGGATGGAGAATGATGAAGGAGCTGCAGAGCTGGACTGAAGAGGTGTCTCCACTGGGTTCTCCCGCTTTAGATCCCCATTAATCTCTATAAACAGATATCTGCATATGAATGCAAAATTTGCAGGCAAAGGACTCAAGCATTCAGGGCTGTGTTTGTAGTCTAAGGAGTATTGACCGATCATATTTGAGTGGGCTTTGGTTGCATGTATTTAAACAGTCCAATGCGGAGATCAAAAGAGGCAGAGCGCATTAGCTGAAATGCAACCTTGATCTATCTTCCATTTAGCTTGATATAATAATACATTTTATTTTTAAAGCGCTTTTCTAGATACTCAGAGTCACTTTACATAAAAAAAACATCAAATCAGGAAAAACAACAAGAAATACACTAAAAACATGTTAGACTGAGCTAAAGATTAAAATAAATTTGTTAGATATGAAAATATCTAAAATACGAACAGATATGCAGATATCTGTTCATAGAGAATGGCCGAAATACACCTCCTCTCTTGTGCATCAATTGGACTGCAGGACTGAGACAGTCTGAGCCAAATATCTGTTTTCCAAATATCTCCCGGCTACACCAGAAGCCCTGAAACATTGGCTGTTGGCCCCAGAGGCTACGTAGCCGTTAGACAAGAGAGATTGGATCCCCATTGTATCAAAAAGGCTTGATGGCACATAATCGAGAGACAGCACACGAACTAAGGACCAGAAATCTGTTTGGTCTATCATCTTGGGCATACTTCCAAATGAATCTGCCCTGAAGTTGTTCATGGAGATTGTGTAGTGTCCAAAGTGAAAGGGGTTCATCCTCTGAGAGCAAGAATGTCCTGGATATAGAGTCGGTTTTACAGCAATCTGCTGATTGGACGTTGATATTTCTTGAGTACAAATGGATATTCTTTGCTTCATAAAGCTCACCATCAACATTACAACGTATCCTCTGGGGAGCATGAACATCTGCAGAAGTCTGGCTTAATGGTGATAGCAGACAAAACATAAAGGGTCACTAATCAGTAGGAAGACAGTGGTTTCCTTACAATTTTATCATCACTAGGGATTGTCAGCCTCTTTACTATTCAAGTAACTGAAGCTAATCCCTGTACTGCAGGAGGGATGGAAGTAGAATCACATTTGTTAATGTCTGTAGCTTTTTCACCTCTCTAGTACAAATTACCACTTCTTTATAAATAAAAATTAGAAACTGCCTGACCATGGACCTGTAACCACACCCAACAGCAATATGTAATGATACACCCAACAGCACACTCGTGCATGACTGCACTGTGAGAAGTTAAACCACTGGAAAACAGAGTTAAGTTACTCTCTAAGTGATGTTTTGTCTAAAGTAAGATATTTTGCTTTAGTAACTTTAGTTCCTCTTTTTTCACAGGCGCTCATTCAGAGAAATGTAGAGTGTATGAAGACAAAGTCAAAAACTTTTTGCACACGGTGCTCAAAGCCCCCAAATCGACCCCTCTGCTTCGCCTAAACACTGCGATCTCTGTGTGAACAGAGCCGAAGGCTTCTGACAATGTTACAAATCCTGCCTATCAAGTCATCAGTCAGCAGCCTGTATCAAAATAGAGCGGAGATTGCACCGGGATGTGCAATCTGTTACTGACAGCTGCAGGTTGGTTTAGTGATCCAGGATAAGTGACTGACTCGTGAATAGAAAATAAATCCTCCATGAGAACAATATTAGCAAAGGTTGTGATCTGGATGTTTGAGCTCGCGGTCATCTGTTGAAATACCAGAAAGTTGCTGTCTCACTCTTGTTTCAATGAGCTTCATTGAAAAACTCAAACCTTTTTAACCAACTTAATTTACCAATGCAGCCACACAGTTTCATTACGGGGAATCCACAGTTGTACGATTTAACCCGTTTCGATGCGCTTCATGCACAGTGTGTCCTTACTGGGTGCTTGTTGCCGCACAGCATTGCTGTACCAGCATGTTGGTTGATCTGAGGGTGAGAAAGGGGAAGAGAAGACGAACGTTGATCTGTATCTGTCAGACATCGGTTTGAGGTTTGTGTTTTGAAGCTTAGCAATTTATGTAACTGTTGGGCCACTTGGCCAGACATGACCATATTTGTTTGGATGATTGCATTTTTAAACAGGAAAAAAAAATGTAACAAACACATACTGTATGAACTATATACTCAGTAGCCACTGAGCAGAAACCTCTGTGGCTGTGAATTGAAACTAGAGCAGAAGTACCAAAAAACACTGCAGCTCCTCAGACTCAGCTAGTTGGGTCGAAGCGATCAGACCTCAGAGGCTTCAAATGTCTAACTTCACAACACGTTAACAGCCTGGTACAAAAAACAGTTTTGGTCTCTATGGTTAATTCTCCTCCTCACACTGATACCCATTCCAATTAAATTAAGGTTTAACATTAACATAAGAGCGTTTGACAAGCAGGAGCCACTACAGGTGGCTTGTTTGAGACATCAGGCTTCATCCAGATCTGCCTCACTCTGAGCTTCACATCTGCTCTAAAACATCCTGTGGGTGACGATTATATCCATGTTTGATACTGTGTATGGTAGCCACGCCCCTGAAACATACCTTGCTTTATTGTATATTTTACTATAAATGACCATCATTTACTAAATGGAAATTATGTTTTACAGAGGAAGACGTGAGACTTGGATTTGGGTCCAGAAACTGTTTACAGGTCCAGCACGCTGCTGGGTTAAAGAGGAGAGAGTGATTAGCTAACTGGATTCAGGTGTGCCAATCACTCTCACCTGGCGCTGCTCTCCTGAGCCCGCTCCACACCTCTGTCCTGCAGCTGATGCACCACGCCCCCTCCACATCAATTAATGGGGCCATAAGACTCGATATTATCAGAGCAGCAAATGAAGCTGCCCGACCCGCCGACTATCCACAAAGGAACATTTTCATTTGAAAACTCTCAGCTGAGGTCATTCAAACACAAATCAAGTTTAAAAGATCAAATAACAAGAGACGACGACAAATGCAGGAACAGCGAGTGCAAGCAGCAGCAACATAACCCACCGTTACATAACCGCACGGACGATGAAGCAGAACAGCAAGAAACAGAAGCAATAAAGTAAATCAATAAAGACAGGAAAAGATAAAAGCAGTACCTGCGTGTGGTCACAGAGCTGGTTTACTGAAGGGTAAATCAGATAATGACGTTCAGATCCTTTTATTTATTTTAGATTTCATTATTTCAATACAGTATTAGAAATATAAAGCATTAACAATAAACCAATGCTTCACAAAGCAGTGACGGCTCGTGTGAAGCTTTTGTTATCTCTGATAATGAAAAGAGGAAATTTGAACAGCACACGATGTTGAAATGGTCCAATTTAAGTTCAAGGAAGGTGTGTGGTGTGCGCACTTCCACCACCACCGGTCAGTGTTGTGACATTAAAGTGGACAAGCAGAAGTCAAACCCTAAAACAGGAATTCAAAGAGCCTTTCTGCTCTGACGATGACTCAGAAACCCCAGAAGGTTAGAGGTTTATTTCAAGAGCTTAAGGGGAAACAAATCTGCCTTCCTATTATGAGAACTAATAATGAAATAACTCTTAGTGATATCAACGTGACAAATTCTGTTCTGCATGTGGCGCAGACAGAAGTGAGCGTTTATTTCCTCTGCTGGTGGGTCTCTGCATGCGTGTCTGCCAGCAGATGCCCACAGAATAATCTAATCAATGTCTGGAAATGAAGTTAGCCGTGCGTTGGCTGACAGGCCACACCCATGAACACACAAAGAACACAGAGGAAGGCAAAGAGGAAGGAGATGACTCACTTCTCTTTGTGTCTTACAGCTACCCACAAAGCAGCTCGGCTATGTACAAACAAACAAGACAATATTCAAGTCCAGAAAGTTAGGTGCAGGATGCGTTCGCGTCCACCCTGCAGCCAGACGTGAAAGCCAATTCAAAGCTTTTTAAAGATTTGACACCCTCACACTGAAAACATGACACTTTGAGTCACTGCGAGGGCAGTTTAACCACTGAAGTGTAAGAAAGATAAGATCACTGAGAAAAATGGCTGCCTTCATCTCTGACGGGAAACAGGGTGACTGCAGGAACAGGCGATGCCCGGATCGTCCAGCTGGATGTCTGACTGAGCCGTCTGAGAGTGTGTGTGGTTATTATTAGCCTCCTGTTGAGCCATGAGTGTGTGTGTCTGTGTGAGACGTGAGGCCGACGGCTGCTGCGGACAAACCAGATGACCGCCACAGCTGATGGCCCGCGTTCGGCTCGGCAGTGCTGGGTGGGTCAGCGTGAACAGTTGTCATCCGACAAGCTTAACCAGCAATGTGGAAATGTAAAACTAGTGGTGCTGACTGGAAACAGAGACCACGGAAGACTTGTGACGTCTGCTGCTTCTGCATTGAGTTATCATGAAGTGCACTGTTAAATGAGGTTCTCCATCCGCACTGCACACACTGCTCAGGTCCTCTAAAGTTTTGTTGTTAAACTCCTCATGTTGCACAAATTAAAATCCTTAAAACTGCATGTTTAGCTTTATTTTGGCCACTTGGGGCAGCACAAGAAGCTGTAGATGCATCAGTGAGATTATTAAAGGTTATTAAACTTGCATCAATGATTTAATATCTGTTATTTTACAGGTGCAAAAGTTACAGTGTTGCTTTAATGCGCTGACATAAATATAATTTCTCCTGGTTTATTTTCTGGAGCTCATTAAAGTTGATCACAAAACATGTTAGAGAATAATTATTCTTTGATTCAGAGTTCTGACACTTCAGTTCAATAATCGCTGTGATTTATCTCAAGGAAACAACATCGTCGTATTGAAGTCGCGTCATAATATCTTTAAAATGTGTTTTTCTAACGTTCTCATATCTTTTATGTTATGTTGCAGCTGACTGTACAGAGTCTCTTGATGATGGTCCCTTTGAACTCGCTCTTTCTTCATTTCAGCAGCATCGCTTCAACTCCACGGTGAGTCAAATTGTTTGATTTAACACAACCAAGAATCACAGATTTGTCCTGGGTTGACTTCACAGTAAGAACCCAATACACACCCTTTGACCTTTGACCTCATCTGTGCAGAGAACAGGGAGGAGGAGGAGGAACAGCTCACTTGTCTTCCGGAGATCAATTAAGTATCAGGATTCATTGATCTGCACTTAAAGTGGCTCAATGACGAGCTGAATGACACACGTGCACGTTCTGAATCATGAAGTCTATCGTTAATCTCTTTATTAGAGCTGAACGTCGTGGTTATTCTGCAGAGAATGAATGTTTGTTTAAGACGCGGGTCCACTGAGGTCGCTGCAGACTGCAGAGCGGGTCGCGATAAAAATCCAGCTATTGATTTTTCTTTTGAAAAATCTCAAATTAAAGTCCTGACTTCTCTCCTTCAAACATAAATGTAGAAACTTATTTATGTGTTTAGAGGTTAAAAACATCCAAGTTGCTGAACAGCAGCACACTCACAGAAATCAGAATAAAGAAATATATCAAACACAGAGACGAGCTCGCCTGTCTTTATTGTGATTTCATTGAATGATTTCAGAAACTAAAAATCTTTTCATTTTCTTGAACATTTCGGGCTTCCTGACTCGGCTTCCTCTGCAGCTCGTGTCCTGCAATAACAGGGGCACCAGAAACCAACCAAACACGAGAGCGCCACCCAGTGGTGACAACACGGCACTGCTGTGACATCTAAAAGACACACGCACATTTAAAAAAAGAACGACACAAACTTTTCTGTAGGTCAACTTGTCTATTTAATATATAAAATACGGTAAAACATACGCAAAAAGGGGAGGAGGGTAAAGAGGGGACCAATGGATACTTTGGTACAATAACAAACACTTTTTTTTGTAAAAGCAGTATAGAATTTGTAATAACATATCAGTGCATACTTTATTTATGAAAATATACACAAATTGTATATCATTCTCCAAAAACAACAAAAAATTATCTTTACAACAAAAAAGCAGACTAGCCGAACACAATATATTAGCTATAATTTATTTTAAACTTTTTTCTTCAATTTCATTTTTTTTCTTAAATGTATTTCTGTGTGATGCATATTTGTGTCGATATTACATTTTATTTCCTATAACATGATTCACTCTTCGCTTTGTTTTTTTAAAAACGCCCATGCATTGACATCATTGTGTCTGGTCAGAAATAAGTTAGACGTGTCACGCTGACCCTCTCCCTTCCTCCCTCCCCCCTCCATGTTACAGCATGTGTGGACTGAGAGGTTTGTACATTGGACTCAAAAAGTTGCAGCATCGAAGCAGTTTTTTTTTTTCTCGACTCGTTCAGCGCCTCCGTCCGCAGCCACACGTGTACTAATATCACTACGCTTGTGTTTTGTTTTTGTTTCATGTCATAAAAATCGTGCAACATTAGTAACACCCTTTTTTTTGTTTTTTTGAAGAAAAAAAAGAAAGAAAACAAATCCCAAAAAAGAGAAAACAAAAAATATATTTATAGAATATTTTTATATAATAAAATAAAATCAAAATTCCAAAAGAAACCAAGATGCCTAACCTACACACAAAAAAAAACGCAGATTTTCTATATCATCATGACAGCTACCGTCAGCGAAAGCGGCGCTAATGATGATAATAATAATAATATCAATTCTCAGAACAATTAAAAACAGACTGTCACCAGCACAAATTAACACTGGAAAGTGAGTGAGACTTCTAAACATCATTATACAGAAGCAAGTATCGTTTTTTTGGGGGGGTGGGTGTGTGTGTGGGGGGGCGGGGTGCAGGTCCTTAAAACTATTTCTCAGCTCGATTGTCTTTCTGTTGTCTTTTTGTGTGATTACAGCGACCCCTAGTGTTGCTTTAAAGACGGTGCTGACGCTGACCGTCCCCCAAAAAAGGATGCCATTTTCTTTTTTCTTCTTTTTTTTTTTTTTTACATTTTTTTTTTTAGACAAACCCGTGGTGGCTCGCGGCCTTTCACGATTTTTATTTGTTCAAAGCTCGGGGTACAACAGTCTTAACAGTCAAAGTGTTTACATTAATGTTCGCTCTGCCACGCGCTCAGAAAAGCAATATTGACACTTGAGACTTGTCACAAAGTGGATGAGTGTGTGTGTGTGTGTGTGTGTCAGATGATGGAAGTGAGGAGAGGATGATGGGAGTAGTGTGTGATGAGGACGGGAGGCGAGGGCGGGTTCTGATTTGACTTTGCAGCGCTGATACTCGCTGTCTGGACAGAGTAGTGTGTGATGAAATGTGTGTGTGTGTGTGTGTGTGTGTGTGTGTGTGTGTGACAGAGTGAGACGGGGTGAGATGGAGGTGAAGAGGGCCTGCCCATGAGAAGGATGTGGTAAAAACCCAAAGTCGACAAGTCTGTTGGATTTGGGAGGTAGTCATTAAAAGATCAAGACTCGTTCTGAAACCTCCAGCTTAACGACAAACGATACCCAGAACTGCCTCCAAAGCTTTTAACGAGCAAATGGACGGAGGCTGAGAGTGCTTTTAGGGAGAGAGAAAAATAAATAAATACATGAATTTGCACTCTTGACCACTATGTTTCTAAAAAAATCTACCCACTAAACACTACATCACCCTTTGCCACTTTTTTAGAGTAGAAAAATGACATCCTTCAGATTTCTTTTTACCTTCATCGTCTTTTTAACCGCTCGGTATTTTATTTATAAAACTACAGCCAGCCAGTGACAGGCGGAGGAGAGATCCGTTACACACACACACATGGCTTTTTAACGAGAGAGGAGAAAGGTGGACAGACAGACTTCCTTGGCTCGATTTAATTGTACGCATCTGTAGAGTTTGACTGATATGTTTGGGGCAGAAGATGCTGCCGTTATTATTGTACTGCAAATACGTCGATATGCCAAAAAATGTTACTTAATAACAAGCAGTGATTATAAAAGCAGACAACTTTTTGGGGGTTTCAGGAATAAAACTTATTTTAAATAGAACTGAAAAACAAACATATCTTTTAGAAAACACTTTTATATTGGATGAACTTCCCTTTTTAATGATTTAAATTAATGTATAAATTGCCTTTTTGAAGGCTTTCAAACTGTACATTTTCATATTGCCTCATAATCAGTTAAATTAATCAATTTAATCGATCGCAGCCGGTGAGGCAGGAAAGCTCTGATTGGTTCAGTAATAAATTATTTAAATTAAATTACAACAATAATTGTAGGATTAAATCAACAAAGACAGGTATATCAGTCTAACCCTAGCGTGTGTGTGCGTGTGTTCATGGGGCAGGTGTGTTAAGGTGTCAGGGGTGTGTGTGGGGGGGTGTGTGTGTTAAGGTAAAGTGCGCTCCATCAGTGACAGAGTCCTAACCATTGCTCAGTCCGAGTCGCCACGGCTACGTCTTCCCTTTCTGCCTCTGCAGCGCCCTCTCTTGGCTTGTCGACATATTACACTTTATATACACGCATAAATAATAATAATAATAAAAAAAGAAGAGAGCGATCCACTGAGAATCAACGTGTTTGCTTTTTTTTTCTTTCTCCGTTTCGTGAAGGGACATCCTGCCGAATATATAGTTCATATATACAATCCCTGTCGTCTGTTGTAGTCTCCTGCCCCAGATGCAGAGCTGCCCTCGCCCTCTGCCTGAAGCTGTTTAAATATATACTTGTATATGATCTATTTTTTTAACCTTCAAAACACCTTATCCCTGTCACACAAAAGCCACAAAGGTTACAGATTGCTTATATACATGGTACCTCACAAACCTCCGCTTTGAACATCAGCTATCTATTCAAAACATGAGTCGCTTTCACAAAAATAATTTCAGCTGTGTGCACTGCAGGTGTGTGTTCAAGGATGAAATCCAGAACTGAACATTTGCCCAAATCACTTTGTCTAAAAAACGACCAGTTGAGGTAACAAACCCGTATACACACACACACACACACACCAAATACACACGCACACCAAACACACACACACACACACGCGCGCCTTTCTCAGCATCTGTAGTTGACAAGATGTCGGGCGAAACTAGGAGTATCTGCGTCATGTGTCGTTGAGCTGTTGCAGCTCGTCCCTGATTCAAAGAAAAGCAGTCTTTTTACCTCGGCAACGAATTGTGTTCCTCGTTTGACAGCTAGTCTTCACGGTTCAGATTAAATAAAGACCCCCGGGAGGGGTCGTCAGTCTTGTAGGGGAGGTCCAAAGCGTCGGCCCTGTTGATGTGGGCCGCCGGCTCGGCTTAAGGGAGGGGAAAAGGGATTTGTTTTTGTTTTTAGTGTCTTCATATTCAAAAACTGAGACGAATCCAAACTCTAAAGATCAACAGTCAAGACAAGGACAAAACTCCACGCTTTAAAAAGAGCAAACCGGCCCCGGGGCTCTCAGGAAAACAAACAAGAATCTAGAGCGGGAGCGATACAACCGCGGTCGGGCCGATGTGTACAAAGATGTGTGGACTCGTTTTGTGTTTGACCGATAACAGTAAGGACGCGAGGGTGGAGAATACCACCAGCCGCGAAGCCAATGCAGGGCATGCTGGGAACAAACATGTCGGCCTGCTCTGCCGGCGGCTGACAGCATCCTGGGTGACAGTAAAAGTCCAAGTGGCCAAATTTAGGGGCCACTGTGGCCGGATTAAAAACTTACTCATTCACTTCTATTCAAATACAGCTGAATAAAGTCAACCATTGACAAATATAATCCCTGGTTTGGTGGCTCCACCCCCCTCGGGGGTTTCGTGTACGTGTGATTGAAGGTACATTAGAGTTCAAATGTGTATGCACATTGCCATACGAGTGTGCGTCAGTGTCCGTACGTGCGACACGAGTGTGTTAGCATGCTTTTGTTGTGTCTGTATGTGAGGTCAGCTTTCCTGTGCAGACAGTAGGTTACTGGGTTGATGGCGGGTATATATACTGTATGTGTGTGTGTGTGTGTGTGTGTGTGTGTGGGAAGGAGACTGGGGGCATCAGGGCTGGTGGGGGCATGTACACAAGCCACAAGTACGCATCTCCATCCTCCATCTGTCCGTCCGTCCGTCCCTCTCTCCGATCATCTCTTCATGTGACCCAGGTATCCAGTCTCATTCTCTTGACGTTGGTCCCGTCCTGCTCCTGGGGTTCGGCCGAAGAGGGCCGCAGGAGGACCATGGTGGGCTGCTGGGCCCCGGCGCTCGCCTGGTGGTGGAAGTCCGGGCCCCCGCCTCGTCCCTGGGCGCCGTCGTCCCGGTCGCTGCCCTCGTACGAGCTGCCGTTGCTGCTGAGGCTGTCGACCGGCGAGCGGCCTTGACCTCCCGCTTCCAGGCGCAGGGTGCCGGGGTAGGCGACCGTCACGAGACCTTGTCCCTGGATTTGACCGTGGCCTCCTCCGCCGCCGCCTCCCCCGCTGCCGCCGCAGGTGGAGCTGGGAGTGCTGCGGTCGCGGTTTGGTGACACGGGTTCGGACTTGATGTTGACGTTGGGGTTTGTGTTGACTGTCAATGCGGCGCCCTGAGATAGGTGGCCCACCGGCCTGAGAGATGGAAAGAAGAGAAGAGGAGGATGGAAGGAGAACAAAAGGAGAGAACAGGAACATGATTACAGAACGACCTGTGTTTCCTTCAGTACATGAGAGCAGACCTTCATCAGACAGTGCAGGGATGAAACAAAGAGTTCAGCTGATATTCGAGGAATGGTCGCAGCACCATGTGCAGATAAACATGAACTGGGCTTTTACAAGGATAAGCTAGCCATTTTCAAAGACAAACACCCAAGACACTCTGCGGCGGGCGATGCTGTAAAACCAAGCAGATGTAGGCTTGGGTGGGCTGCAGCACATGAAGAACAAAGACACACGAGACAAAGAGGACTACATCTGAGACCACAGAGAAAGAAAAGCACAGTCCATAAGCCATGCAGGCCGAACATCTTTGCATTTCAGAATTGGGTCCGCTGAAGGTTCACATTGCACAACGAGAAGCAAACCGGAGCTCGTAAAATAAGTCCCACGGGTTCACGACTGAGTTGGTGTAGCATTCGTCCTGAGAGTAGCGTCTCTTTCCTCTGATACTAATCCCAGAACAGATGTAGAAGCAGCTGAATATGAGCATCATTCCTGTTCTGTTTGGCTTTCACAGCATGACAATCTGCTGTCAACATCTGTCTGCTCACTTCCACCTACGATAACCTTTCTGCATTTGTGGGTTCGGCGGAACAGCTCTACTGGAAGGGGATGAAAACCCGAGGTTTTAAGGCAGTATTTGGTGGCACCTGATTTTTAATCAGGACCTACTGTGAGGCCGCGATCACACACTTATGCTGATCCTTAAAACCAAGAAACACCCGATTCTGCCGCTCTTACAGGAGCAATTAAGGAGCGAGAGGCTGGAAGAAAAGCTAAATCAGTTTGACTGAATACTGAAAAAGGTAAAATCCTCAATCCATCCACCAACTGTTGGGCGCTGCTCTTTACGTTCTGTCTGTCAGACTGTTGCACAACACCTCATCACGAGAACCGTTCCAGGAGGTTTTAACCAAGCGTGTGCAACTATTGGCAGTGTTCAGACATGACGTGACCTCAGACACCGGTAAGACGTCCGTGTGTTTTAAGGACGCTGACAGAAAATATCTCATCCTCCGTCTCCGTCTCTGCCTCCGTCATTGCAAACTCTTGCTATAATCTATCAGAAATGTGTGTTTCATAGCCCAAAGCGGTGCATAGCTGGATGACATTGCATTAAGTTGTGGCTAGGTCCAACTTTTTTTTGCTGGAGGACTGTAATTCTGACTCTGACTTTTTTTTTTTTGCTGGGCCATTAGTGCGTCAACACAGTGCTGTTGTTGCTGTTTGACATGGATTTATTCAGCCACCACCAGCGTCTAGACTTTCTAGTCATCTGACCTATCTGTGAGGGGCCTATTTTTAAGGGGAATGCTTCACTTAACAGAGTCAAACCGCCAAAGTCTAAAGATTGTTAAAAAGACTTCTGATTGACCGCAGATCGCCGACACACTCACACTCAGCGAGCTTTTCATTAAGCTGCCGTGCACGTGTCTTAAGATGCTCGGGACAAAGTGCCCAGAAAGCGCACATCTATGTCAGCGGCTGGGCTTCTACCTGAGACGACTCTGATCAGCCCCTCCACCCTCACACTCAGCCTTCACCACCTCCCTCCTCCTCCTCCTCCTCCTCCTCCTCCTCCTCTTGCTGGCTGGAGGCTGAGTCGAACCTGTCACCGAGGCTGACACCGGCTGTTGACGCTGCACTGTGGCTCGCTTCTTTGACGGCGTCGACAGGATTTTTTTTTTCTTTTTCCGGATGGCGTTCGTTTTCTCTCCCTCTCTCTCCCGCTCCCTCTCCCAGCCTGACACGGTCGATCTGAATTTGAAGCTCCCAATTACTGCGTTTTGCCCCTCGGGTGTGTTCTAATATGTCATATCATGAGCCATCTGCAGCACTGTATCTCTAATATTCCCTCAATTACTGGCAGACTGAGAGGGGAATTTAAGATAGCACTCCTTCAGGCGATCCGGGTCTGCGGCACTCAAATGTGCTCGCTGTCTTGCTCCATCTCTGACACACTTTAACTCATGCACTCTTGCTGTCTTACATACAAATGCTCCTTCCCCTCCCATACACTCTCTCTCACACACACACACACACACATACACAAATCCCTCGGCGGCGGCGAGGCTCACTCCGTCTCTCGCCGTGCCCACTTCATCAAACCCGCGTGTCGTGGCTCAGGCCCCGGCGCAGGTAGATGGATGGCGGTGCCACGGGGGTGCCGTTGCTATGGCGAGTGAAAACGGCAGAGTCAGCGGGCCGGTGACAGTGATGAAGGCGAGAGCGGCAGGCTACCCCCCGAGCGGTAACAACACAGCGAGGCACAGCCAGAAGCAGACACTTGGTTACAGTGCGGTGTGATGAGATGCAGCCGTGTTTCCCAAAATGAACTGAGCTGCAGGACGTCTCTCCTTAAATTAAATTAGACAGATTTACTCGAGTAGTCGCTTCCAAAACTGTGTGTTGTACATAATTAACAGTTTGTTGCTCAGTTTGACGAGACTCTGATCTAATTCAATAATATTTTAGTTGTGAATTTTATTTAAAGTGGCACTCCATCAGTTTCTAAGTGATAGAGAGTGCTGCTCATCCTGTGAGGGTCTGAGAGAATAAAGTTGAAAAATGTTGACCAGACAGGAAGGATCTAATGAAAAGATGCCATGGTTGCATCATGGGAAATGTAGGATCCAGTGTTTGGGGATCTTGACCCATACTTGGCAGTAAAAGTGGAGATCTCCACTTCTGCTGCTTCGATTTTGACGTGCGAGTCCCCAAACTCACCGAATTTCACATGTATTAAAGATTACACTCGATCTTGAGAAATAAAAGAACTGTAACTTATTTTAACTTTGCGGTGTGTGTAGGTGTCATTGAACACCCACTGTTCCACACAGAGACTGCTAATGCTACGAAACCGTGCACGTCATTGTGCTAATTTTCTCAAATGTCTTTCAATTTATTCTTAATTAACATTTCAGTTTCATTCTACAGATAATTGCTGCTTTGCCTGATAGGAAATCGTTCAGGTTTAATTTTTTTCCAGTCTCTTCATTTCAGTAGCAAACTTTGCAGTCAAACTTTCTGAAACTGTGCTGAGGTTCCTTCCGTGCAGCAGATATTTTGGGAAAAGCAGCGTGCCGTGTAGCTGTGTGGCTGAAATGTAGAGAGTACAGTACCAGCAGAGGCCGTCCTCCCTGCCAAAGAGCAAGTTGGACTGAGAGGCCAAGCTGTGGAAGGGAGGTGGAAAAAAACAAAAAAACAAAAGAGAGACAGGCAAGTTTAAAAAAGCTTCAACAGCAGGGAAACAGTGGGACGGAGGCCAGTCATGGTCAATCCAGACATGGTTACTACAAGAAAGAAAGAAAAAAAATGTCTCAACAGCTGCTTCAGTCACACTGAGATGTTGTTAGAGGCAGAGCTGTACGGCAGGAAGTGTTAAAGCCTGCGCTGACACAAATTTGACAGTCATCCACACGCGATGCGTTTTTAACAGTCAGATCCAATAAAGTTGAAGTCACCGGCTTTTCCTAAACTGGGATCGGGCCGATGGGAATCCTCGGCGCTACAGTGTCGTTACAGGAATATGTGAGCATATCAGACACTTTGGGTTGTTTCAATCCCATTTTACTGCTGAGAAAATGCAGAATTCAGCCTGACAGCGATCACTGTAACAGATGTTGTTGATCTGATTTCTTGTTTTAAGGCTCGACGGTTTTCTAAGAATCAACCTGATGTCAAAAATCAGCTCAGGAACAGATTCTTGATGCCCGTGCTCTTAACAGCTGCATGCAGAGGTGGAACGGAGCGACCCGCGACCGTCTGTAATGATGTAAACAGGCTGTGTGTTTGGAGTATTATCTCCCAGGTAGCAGGACGCTTAATGAAACTGCTGCTGCTGCCACTGCCGTGGCTTCTAATCTGTAAGTCTGGGGAAGAAACACTTGATTCTTCTGGGGAGGTTTTAGCCAACAGCCTCTGATAGCATGTGTGCTTTGTGCCCTGCTGACAAACAGCGTGTCCTGTAAGCAATTTAGCAAAGTGTGCAAGAGAGAGAGAGGGAGAGAGAGAGAGAGACGAAGTGTGTTTCTGTTTGAGAGGAGCACTCGGAAGAAACTTCAGCCACCGATGAAACATTTTATCCACTCTGTTAGATGAATTTGAAGCTTCGTACACGGACGGAGCGAATGGACAAAACAGCACTAATGCAGTGGCAGATAACTTCCCTAAAAGTTGCTCTGTTTATTTCCTGTTCAAGTCTCCCAAACGGAGGCCGCCTCGTCGGCCAATAACACATCGACTCGAGCGAGGAAACAAACAACAAATGGCATCTGGAGAGCGAGTCCCTACAAACAGGCAAACCAGCTGAAAGCGAGGCTCCGCGGGGAGGTGGTTTAAGGGGCAGCCGTGGCATTAACATTTAGATTGGGGAGCTGGGGAGGAAGATGAGAGTCAACAGGTGTAAGGCGAATTAAACCGGGTGTGACAAAAGAGCAGGAAATAAGCGGGAAGACGGAAGTAGTGGGAAGAGGAATGATTAAAAAGGGGGGATGGGAGAGGGTACGATGACAGAATTCATTTCCTTGCAGAGCCTGTGGCGAGGAAAAATGTGGATGACAGCGAAGGCGAGGCTCACAGCCAAGCCGTCATTCAATGTTTGATTGGAAGAGCTTGTTTGCTCGCTGTGAGGCCGCGCTGTGATGAAATCAAAAAACAAACCGGAGCAGTCTGGGCTGCAGAAGTGCCCACGTCTGCCCATGCTGTCCTAGGACGGCACGATTTTCCGTTCTGCCGAGAGAACAGTTTGGTGTGCTGGGAAGGCTTCCCACATTTCTGTGGCGCTCGCTTGTTTTCAGTGACAGCGAATCTGTCATTCTGATCCCACACACAACACAGTAAACCTGCCTGGTGTTCATCGCAGTGTCAAACCTGAGAGTGGATGCAATTAAAATACTGCTTATTCAGTGAAATCATGACTATTATTCCCAATGTTTTAAGGAATGTCTCGGCTATTTTAAAGCACAATTGACACTCTGGACCGGGCTGCAAATCACATCGTTTTTTTCATCATTGATTCATTTGCAGATTATTTTCTCGACGCGTTTTCGGTCAATAGAATGTCAGCAAAAAGTGAAAAATGCTGATGACATGCTCCCAGAGTCCACAGTGAGGTCTTCAGCTGTCCATGTTTTGTCCAGACAACAGTCCAAAACCACAAAGATGTTCAACTTCCTCTCACAGGAGACAAAGAAAACACATCTGAGAACTGATTTTTGCTAATTGACTAACTGCAGACTAAATTGTGATGATTTTTTTGGCTGGAAGATGGCGCTAAAGGCAGCGTGAAGAGATTCTTTCAACCCAATCTAAAGGTGTGCTGGCACCTGAACAGCTTCCCCCTACATCACTCAGGTCCTGGTACTGGCCTTTTAGCTGTTCCCTGCATGAAAATAAAGAACTATGAGAAGAAGGCGGCACATGATGTCTCAGAACAGTCTGACAGAGGAGCGCTCTCTTAATCCATTTTATTTTAATAATCGTTCCAATTAACACCAAAGTTCATGGCAATGATATGTGATATTTTACTCTACACGTATCAGCCTCATGGTGGGGCTAGAGGAAAAGTCGGTGTCCAAAGTCAGTAGGATCCTGCAGTGCATCCTCTGAGGATCATGAATTTTGATCCTATAGTTCCAGGAGGGTCAAACATTGTTTCTTTTTTGGATTGTTGGTTGGACAAAATGAGAAATGTGAACACGTCATCATGCACTTCTGAAGTTCTGCATGTAGACACAGTCGATAAAAAAAGAGAAAAAGTCTCTCTGTGGTCCTCGGTAGAGAAACAGTACTTGGATTGTTTCAGCCGACACTCTTTGAGAAAGTGAGAGCTGGCTGCTTTTTCTCTGTTTTCTGAACGACTTCATACAATCTGGACGGCCATTTGTTAACATTTACAAGGCGATGTGAGGAGTTCTGCTGCGTGCGAGCTGGTGAGTGTTAACTAACGTACTGCTACCCCCCCCCCACCCGAAGTCACAGCTGTTGTATACAATAACAAACAACCTTTTATCATATTTTCATGGACAAATTGCAGCTTGTCAGATAGAGAAACAAATAACTCACTCCTGACAGCTGGCATTATTTTCACTGTCGCCTTCTTATCTTTAATTTTCTTCTTTGTGAATTGAGATTCTGAGGAGACGTACGGGCTCTTAAATTAACTTAATGCCAAGATGTAAATTAAACCAGAGTGTTATGAACTGATTATCAAACTCCAAACTCAATATGTGTCTAAATAAGTGGCTTTGACAGCAAAGCTACATCTAAATTATTCTTTTTAGTCATGCCACTGTAGGCACTTGAGGCCTACACGCATCTGAGGAATTGAAATTTATGTCTGACTGTCAGCTGACAGCGACAGCTAAATGGCGGAAGAGTAAAATTTTAATGCAGTAAGCACGTCGGTGGTGCACAGCTGTGCACCGGGGACGGTGTCTGGGACTCAAAAGCAGCATCCAGAGACTCCTTTCATTCGCGAAGCTAGCGAGACACCGCTGCTGTCACGCCGCAGCTTCTTCCTCTTTTGTTCGTGACACTTCCAAAGAGCTTCAGATCTAAGCTGTAGGTGGGATGAGAACTCCTATAACCACACTAGTAAAGTGATAATCTAGAGGAGGGGGAGAGGAAAAAAAGGCGCCTGAAAGAGCAACGAGGTACAGACACAGCAAAGCAACAACAGGAATCACATTCAACATACAAAACATGGTTTGTTGTGTAATTGCATCTATTCTGTCTTCTTTTGGGTTGTTTGGGTTGTTAATTCGGCTCATGACTAAACCTGACAGCAGTGTAAGAACTTCACAGATATGTATATAAAAAGGCATGGCAGAGCTGCCCAGCACTAGATGCCATCATGTCATTCACCTCAGGTTAGCAGCAAAATTGGAGATGCAGTTAACCATCTCCGCATTCTGTTTCTCTGCACCCCACATGCTGTGGAGAAAAAGGGGGGAAGAAGAGAGGGGGGGAACAAAACAAGAGGCAGTTACAAAGCCGCTCGCTCCATCCACAGGTTAGCCTAGCACAGGCAGACTGCTCACACACAAAGACACTTCACAAACGTGCCTGACGCAGCTCCGTCCACCTCAAGACAAGGACGTAACTTTATCTCAAATACATATATCACTGCTGACATATCAGCAAATATGAGAACTTATCTGCTATAAAAGACATGAGAAGTCTAAAAGAACAGAGAGAAAAATGATGGAAAGGAAACATTTCATCATTTCATAAAGCTGCATTGATAAGAAGCAGTAAAGGAACAGGACAAACGATCTCATATGACCCACGTTGTTTTTTTATGTTACTTCAAAGTTTACGTCCTTCAGGAAATGTTTCCTGCATGTTATGGGCTGAAAGGATATGACGTTAACTCAAACGCTTCAGAAATCTAAGATGAGTGCAGGACGCTCACGTTCCTGCAGAGCCACAGTGGTGTTTCCACTTCTAGACAAGGCAGAGAAGTTTCAATGATTCCAATTTCTGAACAACTGCTGTTGGTTTCTGGATGTACTCGGAGTCTAAATCGAATATTTGTTGATGCCAAATTGGTTCGTCTGAAGTTTATTGTTGTTTATTGTAGTTAATGCTGTGCAACAGAGCACCGCACCCTCGAGTCTGGACTTTTGACTTGTGGACGTGAGTTTGTACTCTGCATCGAGGAAAGGCCTGCAGTCCTGAGGCGACAGCTAACCAGCTAAAATGACTGAAAACATCTGTGTGGGATGGGCCGCCACAAGGGACACCGTCTGTAGATCACGAGGTGGGTTAGGGATCGTTTAGCTTTAAGGTAACAGAAGAAGTCAGGAAGTTAGAACTCCGAGCGAGTCCGGCTCTTACGGTTTCCAGCGCCGTGTGTGTGTCTGTGAGCTAGCAGCCTAACCTCGCTACCAGGAGCTAAATGAGAGTGGGACTCCAGTGGGAGAGCGAGTGGGGGAGGAAGGGGTGTAATCTAGGTCAGCACAAAGATGAATCAGACGCAGCTGTGGTGATGCTACAGCTTCATATAGGAGGAGGTGCTTCGTGTGCCGTATGTGTACCTGGATCAGCTGACGTGCACGACACTAAGCCTATTGGTCGGATGTTTAAGGTCAAAGGTCAAAGGTGAGTCGACCTCATTTAGGAGTCGGCTGAATGAAAAAAGGTGGACACTTACACCAAGTTACTGAGCGACGCCAAGCTCAGCTGCTGTGGCTGTTGCTGTTGTTGCTGCTGCTGCTGCTGCTGTTGTTGCTGGGAGACTGCTGGTTGCTGTTGCCAGGCAGCCATGTTGCCAGGCACCAGCCCCGGTGGTGTGAACGTCTGGAGCGCTGTGAGATCTGCACTCGTCAGCTGGTACTCTGAGATTAAGAGGATGGAGGAGGGACACGGCAGAGAGGGGAGGAAGAAAGAGAAAGGAGGTGGAGGAGGGGGGGATTGTTTTACATCATACAACTTTCTGGCGCATCAATATTAATCAGGGCTAATCCATATTAATGCAGACCTTTGAAGTGGAATCATTCCAGAAGCTCTCACACAATGAACAAAGTGAATATTCATGGAGGTTTGTGGCATCATGCTGTGCGGTTTTCACGTTCTCTGACGAGATTTTTCATGACATAATCCAAAATATATCTTTCACGTGGCGCCATGTTTCATCTCTCGACGTAAAACGGACAAAACATCCCGTCTCACTGCGAGAGGGGGGGTCGCCGCAGGTTCTTACCGGTGTTGTAGGCCGTCTGCATGCCGGAGAAGGGCGCTAGGAGACTGGGTGTTGCCACGGAGACCACTGGTGTGGTGAGCGACTGCGCCACCTGGGAGCCACCTAGCCGCTGAGCATTCTGGGAAGACAGAAAGACGGATGGAGGAAGTTGAACATTTAGGAGGCTGGAAGTGGACGGAGGTGCTACAGCACAGGTAGTCCTAAGGGCTCTCCACCTAATAAAGAGTAGTCTGATTACTTGTAATGTAACTAAATTAACACAGCTGTACAGTTATCTGCATCTCCTCTGCGTACAGTGGAGTTGATCCATGCTAAAACTTTTGTCTGGCACTGATATGACTATATATTAAGGAATCTGGCTTACATATAGCAGCCTGAACAGCCTGTAATCATGGAAATATCCATCTCAAGAATTAGAACTAAACCCTCTCTTTCTTGGATCTTTTGGACCCAGTGTTGTGGCTCAGTGTCGTGAGAAAATCTGGTCCGGTTCCACAACGAATCGTGTCTTTTTCTCCTTATATGGCCTCAGCGTAGGAGTTCACGGCACATGACTTCATCCATTTTCAACAAGCGAACGATGATAATGGTTAGCATGTGCTGCTCCACTGTACAGCAGGGTGGATGCAGAGACCTTGTGAACACTTTAATTACACTGTTACTACTGAAATATTTGACTAGAAACAGCTTGTTCTACTTCGTTGTCCTGTGATTTAACTGTACCCTGTGTACATTTTCTGAAGTTTTATTGGCAGGCTAAATAAAGAAAAATATTCTCTTAATAACTAAAGTGTGACCTAATAAAGCGTTACATCACTTGACTTTGCTGTGCAGGCCGGTGGAGGATGTTTTATTCATCGTGCCACAGACAGGAAATCCAAGCACCTCAGTTCTCTATGAGGCGTTTAACTTTTTTTTCGGTGACAGTTTAACATCTGCGTGCAAGATGAGAAGTGTCTTGCATCTCGAGGTGGCGTTGGCGCGGCAACGCTGTCGCCAGGGCCGGGGCGCTCGTGTTATGTAGCGTCACGGTGGAAAGGTGTTATGAGAGGCATCGCTGCCGTGCTGGAGAATCATGCTGACAGGAACGCATGCATCGACAAGGCTGACGGAGGAGAGACGATGAGTGTGCGTGAGTGAGGATGTGTTTGTATTGGAAAAGTGTGCACAGAGGTATTTTAGGAATGAATACACAATATGAATTGTGTGTGTTTCCTCTGAGGCACGTATAGAAAGGAGGCATGAACACATGTCAGCATGCATGTGTGTGTGAGTGTGGAGCGGACTGGTGGAGGAGGGGGGGGTCAGCGTGACGGACTCAAACATCGTCCGCCTGCGTTCCAGGTTGGAGACTTTGTGATCTGCCTTCGCTCTGATCCTCAGAGCATCGACACTCTGATGAAATCAAACATGCACATGCTGAGCAGCTTCCACACAGAGCGGAGAGTCAGCTGGTTGCTCCGGTTCCCTTCGCGTTCGCTCTATAGACTGTTTGTACAGCGCAAATGTCACTTTAAGCTTGACTGTGCCAACAAATTTAGCACAATATAAACACCCATGCTCACTTTTGTCGCTTTGCCTTTTTTAATTAGAATTTCTGGGATGTTTTATGTCACAAAATGAAACTTTTTTATGCATGTTTTGCTCCTAACGTGCTGCACATCTTGCAGAAACTTGGTGATAAAATCTTTTACTGGTGTACTGGCTCTTCCCACTACAGCCACGAATGTATAAAATGCATTTATAGTACTAAGACATGTTTTTAATGCTTTAGGAAAGTCAAGTCTTAAAATTTTTTGCTCTAAATTTTGGGAAATTTGCTTTCTTGGCAAGCTCTAGATGAGAAAATCGATATCACTCACACGTCCGTACCACAAGCATGAAGCGTAGCCAAGAAATAGTTTGGCACGGAAACCCTGTAAAACTCTTGTTTTTACACTCCGCTCTCGCACAAATTAAACAAATGAGACACGCGTTAATTAGCGAGCTTTAGAGGTGTTTTTAGGTGGATTTTGTTTCCTGCAGAAAGAGCCAGGTTAGCCGTTCCACCCTTGTTTCAAATATTTATGCTAAGCTAGGTTAGCTGGCTGACACGAGAGCGGGATCATCTAACTCTCTGGAAGGAAGCAGCTAAGTGGACGTCCTAAAATTACTATTCCTTTAGCAAATTGCAAGAGAAGATGCAAGTCTACCTTTAAAAGGTGGATTTAAGTGAGCGACAGAGCTGGTTTGCTCATCTAACTCTACGAGTCGAGTGGAAAGACTGACAAAGACCAAAGTTTTGGTGAGTTTTTCTTTGTTTCTGTTCACTAAAATAACTGTTTTCAATGTTTTGTCTACAGAGTCTGGTGTTGAGCCATTTCTGGTCTGGCAAAAAGCTGTTTCTGATTAAAGAAAAGGTCGCTCTCCGTAGGGATCCTTTCCATAATGCTGTCAGACACGTAGAAAAACAATCAGCCTCTTTGAATTAAGGGCTTATTTCCACCAAACCGGTGTTTTGGAATAGTTTGAAAGACTAACAAACATAATTTGGGTGAGTTTTATTGTTTCTGTCTAGTTTGAAGTGTTTACGGATTACATGTAAAGTAAATTCACTTGTTTTGTGAGTCTGGTTGGACGAAACACCCAACTGTTTGGTCTGCCTGTCTCATTTGTAGACTCAAGTCTGCATCTTCGATTGGACCTCAGTGCGCTCCACAGTCCAGACCTTCCAGGAACCAGTGCAACCAGCTGATTCGTCCACCGCGTGTCCGTTGCTCTGATACTCTGAGTTCACCGCGTGCTCTGACGCTCTAAGCGTTTCCTTCTTTCTACTCTCGTCACAGCACCGGTGCCACTGAGTCAAACCCACGGTGGGGATGCGTTTGCTGACGGTGTCACACTCATGCTCGGTGAGATCACACAAGAGTTCGACACCACATCCACGAGGCTAAAAGTCTTGGAAGTCTATTCACCTCACTCACCAACTCCAGCTCTTCCTCTGTCTGCACGGCGGGTGGAGGAGGAGGAGGGGGTAGAAAACAGAGGACGGTTATGTTTCTACAACAACTAGCTGCAGTAAAATATGAACATTTGAACTTAAGTCTAAAGTTTAGTCTAGAAGTATGGCCACAGTTATTTGTACACGTCTGTCACTGAAACCAGGGCCTCTCGTCTTCAAGCAGTGTGGACTCTAAAGCTGAACTCAGCCAAAACTGATCGATGGCCGACTGAAGGACAGTGATTGGATCCAGATGTTCTGTTGCACAACCGAAGAAAAGGTTTTTTAAAACTCTCTACAACATCTAGACGTGAAGTGTGGAAGCCTGCCTGGGATTTGTCAGTAGATATATGTGACCCTTTAATTGCCAAGTTCACTTCATGTAGACAGAGAACTTCACATCTTTCTGCAGAAACCTCAACTGCTGATGACTGAACTGATCTAAACTTCAGTGATGTTGCAGAAAGGATAATCTGCAGAGAGATTTAGAGACACTGGAGAAAATACTTCTCCAGTGTCTCTAATAATGCCTTAGATTTTTGTTGTAAAATCTAAGGCATTCAAATCTCTTCACATGAGGCGGTTCTTGCATGAGGCCCATTCTATTAACAGACAAGGTCAAAATCATCAGAAGCAGCAGATGGATTGATTTTTTTTTTTTTTTTTAACCATGATCGGCTCAAGCTAGAATAAAAAAAGCTTCATTCCTTCTAATGCTCCATTTCCAGCCATTATGTACCCGAATCGTTTGCCAGAAACGACCCAACTGTGTCTGATTCTGAGTTAAGGTGCTGTTCACATTCAGTTCTGGCTACATGTTTCGAGTTTGGACCCGTAATTTGTCCCCGTGCGGCTGCTGTAGTCGTGTTCTCCTCACCAGCTGCATCAGGCTCTTGCCGCTCTGCGAGGTGATGACCCTCAGGTCCGGCTTGCGGCTGTTGACCATCTGAGGGCTGGGCGGAGGCGGGGACTTAGCCGGGACTACTTTCCCCAGGCTGTTGCCGTTGGATACGGAGAGAAGGCCCGGGGAGGCCCTGGCACTGATGTAGCCATTAGCTGGAAAGAGACACAGACAGAGAGAGAGGGATTTAGTGAAGGAGGGATGGAGGAGGTTGTTCGTCTGCTTTTAGTATTTGTATCTACCTGTGAACTCTGTCTGTGCTTGTCTACCTGGGTGTGTGTATTCAGCTCTTTGTGTGTGTGTGTGTGTGTTCTCATTAGCGAGTTGGATCGCTCTGTCGCACCACATGCTCTTCATCGCTCCGCAGCTCAAACACTGTTTTTTTGGCGGCGTTCTGATTTCTCTCCAGCTCCTCCACATCAAACCGCCTCTCTCTCTCTCCAGAACTATTTTATTATTTCCTCTCTCTCTCTTTATCTCGACGTCTTTTCCTCTTTTGTTTTTGCCGCTCGGTGAAAAACACACACACACACACACACAACTGTCCCTGGACTCTTTCCATCTTACACTGCAAAAAATCTCTTATTAAATCCAGTTTTTACTATTTTTGAACCCAATTTCTCAAAACAAGTGAAACATTCATGTAATGCGGTGATATTATTTCAACATGCTTCCGATATATATCACAATTAAGTGGGCATTTTCCCACAATAAGTACATTTTATTATAAGATGTGAGATTTTTTTTTCTGATGAAACTTTAGAGAAAGAAAAGCAGAGCTGGTGTTTCAGGCCTTCTCGCCTCGTACCGCTCTGTTTTAAAAACATATTTCTAAGAATTTACCGGGCACGAGTATCATCGAATAAGAAAATAACTGTTTGATTTGTTTAAGCTTTTAACAAGCGTTACTCAAACAGGAGGAAGCAGTGATTTGTCGGGGACTATTTTCAGCGGAGGATTAATCCACATTTGTTGCTTTAGTGAGTATCTGCGCCAGCTGGACGGTCTATGTGGGATTTAGGTTTTGGAACGACAGAGGAAGAAGATATATCGCACTTTTATACACCCAGGCGCGCAGTACTTGTTTTAGGATGAAGTTGTTGTTGGTTTTGGTCTCTTGATGAGATTTGCCGACGATAAATCAACTTATTGTTTAATAACGGAGTTTTAAAAAAGACGTTTCTTTGCAGGGTACAGTACTTTTTGATTTTTGGCTTGTTTCTCACGGGTGCATTCCAGGAACATTACGCAACGTTACGTGTGTCGAACGCGCCCTCTTTTGAAAAACATTCCAAACTCCTACACTGCAATGCAACGGTGACTAAACACTACACCTGATAGACGACGAGCTCCAGCTGCACATCTGCACCTCTGTGTGTGTTTGTACTCTGACGTCTCTGTCTTCTATCCGTTTAAATGTTTCCTGGAGTGTCATATTTCTGAGTATTTCCTGATTTTTTCAATCAAAAATAATAAAAAACGTCGATGTCGGGGGTCTGGGTGTCATGACAACAAGACTCCAGCAGACAGCAGCCTGTTCGTGCTGCTGAGGTCAATAGAAGATCTCGACTCAAATAGTCAGTCACTCACAGAGTGTATTAACAGGGGGACAGCAGGGACTTTCCCACACACACACTGTATTCCCCTCGGAGAGGGAGAGTCAGGGTGTGTGTGTGTGTGTGTGTGTGTGTGTGATAGCAGATAGCAGTTCGCCATGATGCCGCCTCCAGACGACAGCGGCATGTGACTCTGCTTCATCTCAGTCACACACACTCCAGGGAGAGACACACACACACACACACAAACCATGAACTAAACCTGACAACAACAACAAATGAACACTGACTCTCTAACAGCTCAATGGGAGGGAAGAAAGGCGGCAAGGAGAGAAAACACAGCAACGGTGAAAAGAGGGGCTGTGGAGGCGGTGGGGGAGGAAGGGGTGAGGGGAGAGGCAGGAGGAGGGGAGGGGAGGTTTGAGTGATGGAGGGCAAACAAGGGAAGACAGAGATGAAGAAAGAAAGTTGGGGGAGCTGCATTGAGCAAAGTTAATTTGAAGTTACTGGTTAGTTAAACAAAGAAGAGGAGATAAAGAAGGAGTTAGGAAACAAGGGAGGAGGTGATAAGGAGGGAAGGTAAGGTAAGTAAGGTAGTGTGTGGTAGGAAAAGAGAAAAAGAAAGTGGAGAAGTGCAGAAAAAAGTAAGAATACAGAAGGAAGGAGAAGGTAGGAAAGGTCAAAACGTGGGAAGGATGAAGAGATGAAGTGAGGACAAGGCAGACAATGTGGTAAAGAGAAGGTGTTAAGGAAAGAGGAGGAGGAGACAAGCTGTGAAGGAAGACAGGTAGGGTAAGAAGGTGGCAGAGAGAAAAGGGAATAAGAAAAAGGCAGATGAGGAGAGAGGAGGGAGGAAATGAGTTGTGGAAAGAGAGCGGTGGCTGAAAGGTAGGAAAGGAAACAGCAAAGTGTAGGGAACGAAGAGGCGTGAAAAGTGGAAAGAAGAAAGGAGACATAGATAGGAAGGAAGGAAAGGGACAGAAATGAGGTAGAAGGAAAAAGTAGGAGGTAGGGAAGAAAGGATGCAGGGATCGAGGGAGAGCAAGAAGAGGTAGAGAAAGAGGAGAAGGACATAGACAGAGAGAGTAAGGAGATAGGAGGCTAGGATGGAAACAAGGAAGGAGATAAGAATAATTTATTTATTTCCCAGCAGGCAGCTGACCAGTGAGATCACCTGTGTCCCGCTGCTGCTGGGACTCTCCTTGCATCAGGTGTTTCTGGGAAATCTGGCAGCCCTTCATATATGTGTGTGTGAGTGTGTGTGTGGGTGTGTGTGTGTTGTGTAATGTGCGCTGAGCACACATGTGCGTCACTGACTGATGGTAATCTGCTGCTGGTTGCGTTGTGTTCATGTCTGTGGGTAAAGGAACAGGGTGGCAGCTTTGTGGTGACCCCGACTTATGAGTTACACACACACTCATAGCGGGTGAGTGAGTGTATCCCTGAAATATGTGTGTGTGCTGCAGGTGTCAAGCCAACAGCACATCGACTGGCATCTCTGCGTGTTTACACCATACTGTACTCGCACTGGTTTTACTGGAATTCACCGACACACAGATTTTTTGCTGCATTTTTGGGTGTTTCTGTGTTCCCTCAAATCATTTTTACAAGACCCCAGATGCATTCCTGTTTGGAAGGAAGTGTGCAGACTGAAGGAGCCCAACAATAAATTGTGGAAAAACATACTGTAACACAAAAATGTGGCGATACGCAGAAGGAAAGGCGACGCGTGAGACAGGGATGGATCTGTTTTAAAGGGTCAGCGCGAAAACACATTTTCCAACGTTGGACTTGGTTTTATCTGCTGCCTCCATCCAAATACAGCGGAGGGAAATTGAATCAGCGTGTGAAAAACAACGACTTATCTGTCCTGTGACAGCGTCCTGATCGCACTGACTCATCCACAGACCTCGCTGTGAACAATTTTCTTTGTAAACTCTTGCCACAGAAGAAATAGTCCCTATGAGGAATCGTGGCCTGTGAGCTCAGTGGATGATCAGGAGTAAGTGGGACATTTATTTAAACGCTACTAACTGAACTCAGACAAGATTGGGTGAACTGACCCTTTAAAAACATTAAAGTGTGTGTCTCTCAACTCAGCTCCAAAAACTCAGGATGCTTGGAGGAGGTTACTCCAACCAAACTCGGATTTTAAAGACGACAACTAGTCAGTTTTTTGTCTTTACTTAATTTTTACTGTACGTAGAAGAATGTCTGCTTCATTTGTTTCCTTTAAGAGGTCGTAATGTTTCTATTTTACGCTCAAACTACTGAAAGTAAGAACAGTAAAACTCGAGTGAATGTCAGTTTGTTTTAATTCTAATTTTGTTGAAAATATTCTAAGTGTATTAAGTTGAAGACCGTGCATGTGTTATTTTGTTTGACTGTATGATAACAGTGTGTGTGTGTGTGTGTGTGTGTGAGTCTGTTGAAGCTTCCATGAACACACTCCTCTCCTGAGAGTGTGAGTGAGTCACAGAAACATGTTGATGTGTCTCTGGCTTTATTTATGTATGTTGACTGTTTGTATGAACTTTTTTTGTGTCCTTTCCATGTGCATGAGTGTGTGTGTGTGTGTGTGTGTGTGTGTGTGTGTGTGTGTGTATGTGTGTGTGTCTTCAACGTGTATGTGTGTGTGTGATGTCTCCTATTACACTAGGCCGGGCGTGGGAATGTGTGGAATGCTGGGTGACGTCAATGGTGACATTCCCGGAGCCCTGAGTCTCTGGACAACAGCTGAGAACGACAGATCCAAGAGAGGAGGAGGAGGAGGAGGAGGAGGAGGACAGGGAGAGAAAAGAGAGGGGAGAATGGAAGAGGGAAGAGGTGAAAAAGGTTGTGTGAGAAAGGATGGAGAGGAGAGGAAGGAAGGAAAGGTGACGGAGAAGTGGGTAAAAGCAGAAAAGAGGGAAGCTGGGGTGAGAGAAAGGAGACAGGAAAGCAAGAAAGGGATGACATTGACAGAGGGGACGAAGAAGAAGAAAGGAGTGGGGAAGGTAACGGGAGAGGAAAAGATTGGGAGAAAATGAGAAGCGGGGAGGCGAGATAAAAGTGAGGAGAGAGAGAGAGTGGCGGAAGATGGGGGGGCAGGCGGGCAGGCAGCCGGCGGATCCGGTCACCTGAGCTGCATTTTGGGATGAAGAGGTTTCAGGTTTCGACACACGGAGGAGTCGTGACTTTGTTACTGCGAGCTGATCCTGACGGTAACACTCAACCACAAGCAGACGTCCATCATGAGAAACAGCTGCAGCCAAAGATTCTCGATGCACCAAATTCTCCTTTAAACGAACTGAGTCGTTCTTCACTGGGAGAGAAGTGCTCGATTTCTAAATGACATGAGTAATTAGCACTGATCTACGAGCCTCCTGCTAAACATCATCAGCTGCTGGAAGCCAATCACATTTATGTCATTCCTCGATTCTCTACAGATGTTCATGACTGAGAATTAACCCTGGTGGGATCATCTGGAGTGCAAAACTTCACAGTAAACTACATTTTGTTTTAAACCCGCAAGAATAAATACACCCAAATATCTAATATGTGTTGAATGGCAGCAGCCAGTGCCCAGCAGGTTTGGGTTGGTTAGGTTTAGGCACGGTCCCATCCCGACCGCTGGACGACTTTTCAAAGTCACCGTTCGCTTGGGTTTGCGATGTCCCAATAAGAGAAGCAGGCTGATGGAAACAGAGATCTGCAGCACTGCAGGCGTCACTGCCGTTCATGCAGGAGCTGCCGGTGGAAAAAGTCTTTGTCAGAAAGCGAGATGCACAGTGTGTGTCAGGGTTTCCAAGAAAAATGCACCGTTTCCTGTTCATTCAAAGAAGTAAATGCGAAGCCATTGTGCTCGGTGCGTTCGCAGCACATTTCAGTGCTCGGGAAATATAATGTTCAATGTCACTATCAGACTCATCATGGCGAAAAAATACGACAGCTTGCAAGGACGACTGAGAACAGAAGATTAATGAATTGTTGGCAGGTTCGAGGAAACGGCAGTGAGAGATCAGTGATGTAGACGTTCACGCTGAAGGTGTGCACCCTGACAAGCGACCCCAACACCAGTCTGACAAGAAAACCGTGACAGATTTCAGCACAAAGTTAAGTCAATTCTTGCTGATGAGCGCACGGACATTACAGATGTTGCTCCTTGAGTTGGTTCCTGGTTTCAGGAGCAACTTTAACAGTGAGTTTATATAAAAATGAAGCTTCAGCTTCGGCTTTTCCACCACGACCAACAAATCAAATTGAGCTGTACGTGGCCATTGAACTAAATTGAGGTTGACACCCCTGGGTTAGGGTTAGAGTAAGAATATCAGGGTAAGCCAATCAGAGCCAGAGTAGGGCAGGTTATGACTTTGCCATCCCCGGGGAAAAAAAGTGCTGCGAGGTAACCGGGTCCCATTTCGGTGCTAATAAATTACGTGATATTGGATCGGTGCATGGACTCGCATGCTTGACGATACCCGATTCATTAAGAGGCATTTCCAGTACTGGTATTGGGATCAGAACATCCCTACATTTCCCAATCATGGACAAAACAAACGACTATTTTCTATAATAGATGCTGTGTTCAAGAAGTAATTTAAATTGATCATGTGACATTAAGATATTTTCATACCCTACACCTCCTCTTTTTGACAAATCGTCACACTAAACTGTTGTTTTCAACAACACTCGCATTGATCGAGGCTAACTTTTAAGAGCACAGCTTCATAAAACATACACTTTCATTAATAGCCTCGAAACACTAATATCAATATTGAAACTTGGCTGTATTCCTGCGATACAGTGCAGGAAAGTTAATATAAATGTATTGATTCCTTTTGGCCAACCTTACCCTGAGACAATACGTTTATCAAGTGAGTATAGAAAGAAAGAAAAAAAAACACCTTCCCACCATATCTATTACGACAGGCTGGCTGGCAGTATCTGTCCCGGCTAATGGGATTTAAGGGGAGAGCTCTGGCCAGTGTCAAAGTCACCTCTGAGGAGAGTCCTGTGCCAAGACAAGGGACAGTTGGATGAAGAGGGGGGAGGTGTGGTGGGGTGGGGCGGTAGATAATTCCAGAGAGAAGACGAGGGGGAACAGCTGAGGGAGACAGGATGAAAGGGGGGGAGGGAGGTGGCGTAGATGGAGAGATCAGGAGGGGGAGGGAGGGAGGAGCAGTGGGTGAAGACAGGAAAGAGTGAAGTTAAGGGGCGTTAAGGGAGCAGACCTGCTGTCAGGATCCCGGCTTTTTTATATTTTGGTCCCATCGTTACAGTAAAACTCTGACATTACTGGCTTTAATATTTGGCTCCTGGCATTATGTCGACCTGAATTAGTTTCCAGTTCAAGATGTGACTGAAAAGTTTCCAAGCTTGCCTGGTTCCAGACGTCTGAATCACCACCCACATCTCTGATTTGCTCAATGATTCAAATAAGTCTGGTGTTGTGCTCACTGACGGCGGTTAGAGAAATGAGCGTCCAGTCACAGATTTGTGGGCCGGATAAAGGACGAAGGCGTAGGTAGCTACGTCCATGAAACATGCTTACAGAGACGGAAACGACTCTTTGATCGTCGCGAGAAAGGCTCCGAATTCTTACTAGAAGTAATAATGAGACTTTTCTAGCTTCGCTTCCTCTTCAGCAGGCGGGAGGTCACAAACTTCTGTGCACCGATCATTATTTAACAAGATCAGACTCTGGTGGCAGTTGTTTGATTTGTCAATGAAATCAGATCAGACCAAACCCACACAGCCTTGATTAAACAGAGTTGCTGAGTTTAAGGATGGCTAACTGCAGCACTCGACCCAAAGTTACATCAGCAGGACTGCAAGTAGTCTCATTAGCTACAACAAAACTCCCCAAATCTTTAACTTTTACAGTTTTTGGGCTCTTTTCTGCAAATTAAATGTGAGTGGAGAGAGAATGCAGCCCATGAAGAGATCCTCGGCAATGCTGGTTTCTTCTGAGGTCTTGTCACTTGTTGACACATGGCAGAACAAATACAGTCAAATGCCTCAAAATCTTCAGCTAAAACTCCCCGTATGGTTTCATACCAAGAGAACAAACTGAAAAAATATGTTTTGTTTTTTTTACACAATCTCCAAGTGGCAGAAATACAGCTCGAACTCGCAGAACTAACTCGATTAGATTATTGAACTATAACAAAATGTAGGAATGGACTTGTTCTTTCGTGGCCATGTTGGATGTTGTCGTGTTGTCAACTTCGAAAAGATTAATCGATTACAAACGCTTCAATCAGAACTTGAACTGGATTTTCGTGAGTTGGCAAAACACGTGACAGGAATGAAATGTTGAGCTCACTGTGAGGTATTTGTAGCAGCTGGCACACCAGAACAGGTCAGTAATGTTCAAATTCAAATTTGTTCTGGTTTCCATGTGACATTTAGAGAAACAACACAGAAACAGAAATCCAGCTGAAGAGCTTCACAACACGTAGTTTTTAGTTTCTGTTCCTCTTTCCAAACTCCGTCCTCCCCGTTTCTCTCTTACAACCTGAAACCCATTCTGTTCTTTGGACTGTTTACAAGCAGCTTGTACTGTGACCTTCAGCTGTCGCCAGCCAACAGGTGTTTTCGTGCCTGTGTGCATGTGTGTGACCATGTTTGAGCTTTGCACACGTGACTGCCTGTTTCCACACACTCTGCGTCGCTCTGCCTGTTAGTCAGACTCAAAAATCATTTTTTAAAAGTGCAGAAAGCAGAACGAAGGATGACTACTTACGGACTGGACTCGGGCACGCTCCGTTTGAATTCCCTAGATCTCCTCCTAACAGAGCACCTAGGACACAAAACCAAAGGACGGCCATTAAGTATAACACTGTTAAAGATTATTTCATATCAAACAGTTAATCTGAACAGCACTAATCTAAAATGCTGCAAATCCCCATTTTGAAAAATATCATTAAATCAAGTATGTCATTAAAAAAGTGCTTCTGCAGTCGACACTCACTTCACTCGATGAAGGACCATAATTGGTTTCAATTCTGCATTACCAGTTAATTTCTGAGTGGCCGTTTCGCCAGTTCTCGATGGTACTTATGTCATATTTAGAGAGAAAAAAAATCATCAGACTGATTTTAAATTGCGAGCAGAGGATGACATTCACCCAACGTTATTTAAAAAACATACAGCATTGCTATTTTGAAGAATTATAGAAATGACCATTTATATCCATATATATTGTTTTATAATGGCGGAGGAGGTTGTGTAAGCTAAAATGTTGCAAATCAATGCTGCAAAAATGAGCCGATGATACTGAGCATGAATGAAACAGCTAACGCCGAGCGGCCGATGTGGTTTCAGTGATATAAAATATAAAATATCCAGATTTCCTGATTAAGAAGAATGAGATTAAAAATAAAGTAAACATGCTTCTTCTGATCCTCTGATCATTGCTTTGTCCGTTTTCTGCTGCTATACAAACACAGCTTGGTTCAACCAAGTGGCAGCCTCTGTGAGGCGAAGCCAAAGCGTAAGTGCCGAAAAACTGCAGTTCCTTGAACGGCCACTTGAGGCTGGCTACAGAACGAGTTCATCTCCATTAGCCCCCATGTTAAAAAGTCCAACTTCACAGCATTAATAAACACGTTTACAGCCCGGCAGTGGTAAGAGCGACATATTCTGAGCTCTATGGAAACCATCACAGATATGATGTCCATTCGTTATGTTGCATTACATGTCACATTACATGACTACGTGTAATGTGACAGGGGTCAAAGCCACAGTGATTTATCACCCGACTCTGCAGCAGTTCCTCTCAGTTGTACGGAGCGTTTTAGCATCTTCCAGTTCATATTTTTTATTTAATGGTCGGCGACGTTACTGTTTTGGTTCAGTCAGTGTCATATTTACAGCTTGTTCCACAAAAATAAATAAAAATGTCAACATATATTACTACGCTCCGTCCCTGCAGCAAACATATTTCAAGTACAATATATCTTTACATGTTTTTCTTCCAAACAGCAGGCTGCATTTTTCTGCACTGACACTTATTTTCTGTTGTGAGACACATTCAGTTGTTTTGGCTCGAACGCTCTTTAGAAACTTGATATCATTAAGAGTGACTGAAAAATATCTGGCTGGATTGACGCATGGAAAAACACCAATAAGCAAACACGGTGAACCCAATACATGGCTGGTAATGTGGGATGCCTAGCAGGGTACAGCAGGGCATTTGCATGGCTGAGGCTATGAGAAGGAGGGAGAGGGGGGGGGGCACGTCCATTACTGCTATGTGAAACCTTCTTGCCTCTGAGAACGGCATGTTATGAAAGATGCTGTAATGCATTTGTTGCGCGTTACATCACCTAATTCTGACTTACAATGAGATTACGCTGGTCGGAACAAAGCTTGATAAGTAACCTTGTCTGAGACTCAAAAATGGGGCACAAATCCTTTTAGTCAGAGGGTGAAGGATTGGTTTGCCACACAGAGGCAGCACGCACACAGGAGTGTACCAACCCCAGTCAAGGAAATGATGGATTTCTCTCATTATAAAGGCGGTGCGCACTTATTTGAGCAAACAGGAGTTACTCACGCTGACAGGTAACCGAGCGAGGAGGCTGGACATCAATACCCCGACACTGTCTGACTTTCTTTTGCTGGTACAGTCTATAAAACTCTACATGAAGTCTACATAGAGGGCAGAAAAACTGCACCAATTACACCTTATGGAAAAAAAAAAGGTCTTTAAATACATCACCATGACAACCATGTCTATAAAAGGTGGTTCGAATCACTGCAGCAGTTTGACACGTATGGAAGATGCCAAAAGATTGGTCTCACAGGAAGAGGAACCGCGGCCACGGGGATGTGACTCACGTATGGATAACACGGGAGGGCTGACAGATGCTGCTAACCAGCATTAAACACATTATGAAGCACATTTATAGCAGCTGTCAGGGCTCATGTAGTTACAGTAAAGTCCTTTTTCTTTAGTGTTTACTCAGGCAGCGCATGATAGAGGTGATATTAACACATTTACATGCATTAGAAGTACATTTGAACGGGTAACCTAGACCTTATTAAGCTATTTACATTATTTTGTCTGCCAGTTTGAATTTTGGCAGCTATTTTAGGTTACTCTCAGTCACACCTTGGTTATTTTATCCTTCATAGTTTCATCCAGTGGGTCTTAAAGTTAACTTTTCCACCGTCGAGGCGAGATGCAACGAAATGCTACACGCCGGCCCTTTAACTTTTGGTCAAAATGTTGTAAATGTTTGCATTTTTTTGAACATCACAACCACAAACCACTAATATTCAGTGCCGTCAACAACTTTTTGTCACAGATTTTAATATCAAAGATCTATTTTTAGCTCGTCAATGTCTCGTCTTTGTCATGGAAACAACACTGTTGTCTACCTCTGAGCATAATATCCTACAATCCTTGTTTAATACTGATACTGACCAGCAAAAGTTCAAGACAGGAAATCAACAAAAAGAGACGATAAATTCAGATTAAAGGAGTCACATTTGTTTTTTTTTAAATAATTTAACACTCACACACTCATGAGTGCATTAAAAGCAATACTTGTTGTTGTAGCACTTCCTCCTGTCAATACTGGCCTCCAAAAAAAATCTCTTTTAAGGCAATTTCAAAGTAAGTGACAAACTCTTTGTAGCCAGTGTGGACGTGGAGGAACAATTAGTGTCACCAACAGTGCTTTCAATATACGAACAGGCATGTGAGGACTGTTTTAAGACAGGCTTCGGGGAAAAATGTTTTAAATCATGAATCTAAATGGAAATCTGAGTGTCTGCCTTTCTTTTTTTTTTGGAAGTTGTCTCCGTTTTGCCGTTTCTGCACTGCAACAGAACACCTGTCAGTCAAAGCGTGTGGGCGGCAATCTGAAGTCTTTTTCCTTCAATCTTCTTTTGTAGAAGTTTAAAGTTTTTTGTCTTCTTTTTCTTCTTCAGTTTATTTCAGCTGCTGCACATCAGAGGATTATTCAAGCAGACAGCTACCACATCACTCTGGCATTTAAATGGATAAAGCTGGAATATACTGGCTGGATCAATCAGCAGCTGAGAGTATCTGGACGTTTATTTATTAGAAAATGCCACAAATTATCGATTCACGCCGCCACGAACACGCTGCAGAGCTGCACAGAAACCGGTTTTTAACCAAAGCACTCCAGCTGTGTCTCTTACCTGCGCTCGCAGGTCGCTGTGGTAACCCTGGCGACACGGTGTTCCTCTGCAGAGCTGGTTGCTGTGGCGACAGGAGGCGTGGGTCTGTGAGGGTGGAGGTGACAAAGGAGGTCGTGGTGACCAGGGCGCCGCTGGGGTTGTTGCTGAACTGGAGGGCTGCTGCCGCCGCTGCGTTCTGATTGGATACTGGCACGGTGACTGGCATGGAGAAGGTGGGCTGTGGGACTGTGGACTGGTGGAGAGACAGGAAGAAGGCGGGGCTCAGATGTGTGCCTCACCGCACAAACATGACATGTGCACAGTGATGGACAGGTGATCAGTTAGTGATCTGCAGCAGCGCAAACGAGCCCGCAGGTGGAAAACACACAGTCACACCGACACGAACCAATCACAGCAAGAGTCTTTCCAAAACAGACGAGACTTTAAATCATCATATAAGACTTCATCTGTCCAACTCTAACGCTCTGATGTCGTATCCAGCTACAACTGCAAAAATAAGGTTTAAATCTACAACTTCTCTTGCCATTTTTGTCTGCATGTGTCTTAAAAACTAATTTTCTTAAAATAAACGAAGTAATTTGTCTTTCAAACTACAAATAGTAATTTTTAAAAATCTCATAAAACCTTGTAAAGACACGCAGCAGCAGGTTTCCCACTTACTTAAAAAGAAATAAACATGACTCAGCATGAGTCTTAAATTGACTGACTTTATCAGTGGGAAATCCAAATATTCTAAAAATACATTTAAAAGGATGTTTAACTTTCATTTTTAATGACTGAAGGATTCTTCAATTTGAAATAATTTAAATTACTTTTATTATTATTTATTTAATAATTTAAAAAAATCCTCTACTCCACATTCATTTCTCTTCATATTTCAGTTATTTTTAGATTATTTCTACCTGTATCCAACAAATCAACCTCGTTTCAAGAATTGTATAGAAATGTGAGTTGTGTCTGTTTCTTCAGGCTAAAAAGAAGAAAGCAGGTCACTGCACAAGAATAAAAAAACATTAGAAAACAGTTGAAACAAGTTGATTTGCATTGGAAATAGGTTGAGCTATTTCCTTCTGCGCTGACAGACGTTCACTTGTTTTAAGGACACGGTGTCTCGATCAGAAGGTTTTTGTAGTGTAAATTGAGTTTTTAAGGACATCAGTGGCTGAAAAAGATGGAAACATTATTTTTATTATATTAAAAATATATTTATTATATTAAATAAACTGGAAACAGTTTGTGTTTTGGAAATTAACTCTTCAAACACACACACACGTACACACACACTCGGTTTTAGCATGCAAGGTGACTTGGTGGAGAGGCCAAAAAGCTGTGTCGCCTTTCACATCTCATGCCAGCTTAAAAACTCTCGTCGCAGCAGCGGGTTATTGCATCGTGTTATTGGTGACATTTCGTAGCGTGCATGTCACATTCCAGCTACATCGCACCACCACCCCCACTGACATGTGCTCATCACCCGGGAACATTAGGAAACCTACTGTGCCAAAGATGTCGCCGCTATGTGTTAAATACTTGTGCAGGCGTTTGCTAGATAAAAAAGTACCTCGACATCTTGAGCCCTCGTGAAATTTCTAGAGAGGAAACTACTTTTTATTCATTTATATTTTTTTTATTAAACAGGCAACTTTGCCACCTGAGCTGACCTCTAAAAGTGGATGACCAGACAGCTGAGGGTCCTGGAAAAAAAAATCAAGGGCAAGGACCTCGGGGTTGTCCAGCCATCCGACCCATTTCACCCTGTTCCAACTCAATCTGAAAGAAGGACTTCTATATATAGAATATGGGCCAGTGCTGCACTGTACTGTACTCAAACTGCCTGGGACCCAGTTTAACGGCAGAGGAGGACGAGGGCACCTTCCTGCCCTCGATCTCTGCCTCTTTTCTCTCTGCAATGTTTTGTAACTTTCGTTTTTTTTTGTTTTTTTTTTTTGGAGGAAGAGGGCAGGGGACAAATAAGTGATTAATATCCTTTCTTTGGCAACACTCTGACTTCTGTCCAAATTTCTGAAAAATCTTACTAATCGTTTCGTGGGAAGTTTTACAGAAAGGAGCATGCAATTTGAGTCTAATCATAAAGGAGAAAAAGAAAAGCTACATTTAAATCCACGTACGTGTTAATTTATTATTTATTTACTCTCCATATACTGTATGAATACTAACAGTTATTTCCAGAAATTTCAGCTCCCTACTCTATGTTTTATGCTGTTTTAGTGCAAGGGAAAGTGAGGATAAACTAGCAAAAAAAGATAAGTCTGCCGGAGCAGCCGGCATCCAAAGAAACCCCTGACTCTTCCAACTTTCAGAGATTTAAAATTTCCCCCAAAGAGGAAGTTTGTAAAGGAGAGCGTGCAGACAGAGCTGCACGGTAAGTGGTGACCAGGGCGGGTGAAGATAGCAGCTAACAGCACTGCACCACTGCACACTGGCCAAGCAGAGGGTAAAAAGGTGGAGGGGGTGAATAAATGGAGGGATGGATGGATGGAGGGGGTGAAGGGTTAGTGCAAAGGGGGCGGAGGTGTGTAAACACGGAGCGTATACAGCGCTACAGAAGATTTATCCTCGCGGGACGGGGGGAGGCAGAGAGGAGGGGACCTGGTTTGTCTGCAGCCGAACGACATTTCACTTTTTAAAGCTGGAATCCAGAGTGACTTCCAAACAGGACAGGACTCAGCGTCTTTGCTGAATGATAGATGATGAGGGAATCGAACGCGACCCTCCAACCTCAAACTGTTTTGTCACTTTGTACAAAGTCAAAGGATATTTTTATGACTGCAGATATATCGGTTATTGGGAATTCAGAATGAATACACACACGCACATCCAGGGTGGTCGCTAAATCACGCTCTCTGTAATCTTAATTATAATGTGCGACGTTTATAATGACGTCAAGAATTTACAAACGCAAACCAATGCCAGACTAAATCTGACTGTTTATAGGGAGACAAACTAAATGCATGAAATTAAAAGTTAATTCAGTATTAGTAGCATTTGTCCATAAAGTAGGAAGTAAAAAAAAAAATTAAATTAACGAATAAAATTTGTAAATACATAGAACTTATTTTGGAGTTTTGCTGGCTAGTGGAAATTTCTTGGCTGATTTCAGGAAGAAGGAATCTAATCAGTGTCTTCTTAGCAAACATAGATAAATATTGAACATCAGTCAGGATAGATGCAGATAATTTGTCAAATATTTCCTGCTGGCTAACACTTCCTTTGCCTCTGTTCTAATATTCTTTCTTGACTTTAACTGCAGCCCCACCATCACAATCCTCTTTACTCGTCTCTTTTCACTGCTGTCTGTAACATAACAGGACCTCCATGATGATGCCAGCTTCTGGTTGCTAGGAGATCAGTGACATAACTACAAAAAAAAAACCTCTTCACTTCTTTCTCGAAATCTGAATTTTAAATGCGTCCTCGCCCCTTCTCTGCACTGTGCTCCGCTGAGCATTAATCCGTATTTTTGGCAAATTACAAGTGAATTTACATCTGCCCACTCCTACTCCATTTAACACTGATGCTCCTAATAGCAGACAGGAGGGTTAATTGGGCCCTGCCCGTCATTCTGCAGAGAACCTGTCGGGTAAATAATTGACTGGGAGCTTCTTTTTTTTTTTCCAGCCGGCTCGTGGTGAGGAAGCTCAAGGCCCCTTCTCCATGAAGAGAACAAAAAGACGGGAAGAGGAACCTAACCTATTTTCTCTCAGAGGAGCTCTCTTAACAAGGGTGTGTTTCCTGGACGCAAGGGTAAATCTGAATGAATTTAACTCATGGCCTAGTTTGCCTTTTTTCCCTTTCCTCTTGTCCTGGAAGCCTTTGAAAGTTTTAAACTTTAGTATTGTCACGTTGTGTTTTTGTTAGCAGCTGTGGATCTGAACGCAGAGGCGACATTGGAGAAGTGTTTGGGTGACCTTTAGATGTCACAGCAGTTGTCCAGTGACTTTACAGCTTTATTTATATTTGAAACAGGGATGTCAGTTTCGGGTAACTTTGCTTTCGACACACTGACGCCGATTTACCGGTTAATTTTGAGTCGAGTGGAGTCTCCACGTCTCCACTGCACTAGTTAGCTTAGCTAGAGTGTGATAGCGCCACGATTATCTATCAAATTATCTGTTACGTGAGAAGGGAGGATTTATTCACACTAACAAATCAGCAAAGTTGACTTTCAGCTCATCACAATGTTTTTCAGCGTGTTTGAGTCAGTCACGGCACCTCTCGATGGCCTGATGATCTTTGACTCGAGGTACCGAACTCTTTGAATCCCTCGCCTTCTAACTGGTCACACGTCCTCTCTCCTGGCTAGCAGCGATGCGATCTTTGGCCACGACCAACAAGCCTCACTGCGGTACGGCATAGTGCTGGTACTACTAACTCAACTGAAGAGCAGCATCGCACGAGTTTACTGCTTTTATCTCAGGCTGCTCGATAGCGAAGCTGACATGTATAATTTTAATATTAGGAAGAAACTGCCTTTGGAAAACTGCAGATGATTAAAGACAATGTTTATTTTTTAATGGTGTGAAATTACAAAATGAGTGTAAGGGTCACTCAACACATAAATGCCTTTGAGGATCAGCTCCAGAAATGATGTCTACAGATAAACATATTCCTATACGGCTGCTTTATTCTAATCACAGGAAACAAACAGTAAGAGTCTGTTAAGACAAACTGTACGGAGAATGGTTTTATTTATATTTATATATTTTTTATTTGCACATTTGTTTCTCTGTTCAGTAAAATGTGTGATTTAAAGAGACGGATCTAAAAAAAATAAACTAAATTAGATGTGATTAACTGTGCAGCTCGAGCAGCGTTTTTTTAGTTTCATGTTTCACATTCTGCCTGTTCACATTCACACCGAGCCTCTACAGGAGACACTCAGAAAAAAATGAAATGTTCAGCTCCTTGCTCAAGGGCACCACGGAGCTAGCTGCTAAAAGGAAGAAATCTATTTCTTATTCAATTTCCCAACACAGAATCTCAGAGCCAGAAAAAGGATCAAACCAGAGACCCTCCGGTTAGAAAAAGAAAAAACGCTGCCTTTTTTCTCGCCTACCACAGCAGTGCCAGCGTAACAGGAACAGATACGTTAGCTCAGGGCTCGTCTAGCCAAGTGTCCTGCCCCGTTCTCCCTTGCCACTCTCTCCCTACCTCAGGAGGTATTTTAGTACAAGTGGGATTAAGCTTGTATATCCCTGCCCCTAGCTGTCATGCTGGGGATTATGATGCTGAAGGAAGGGGGGGGTGGTGGGTGGTGATGTATGCCTCCGTTTTTGCTGGTCGTCCTGTGAAAGGTGTGCTGGGCAAACCGGGTGGGCAGGCAGGATGAGGGGACTGAAGGGTTGTGCGGACGTGGGGGTGGGGATGCTACTCTGCTGGCGGCGTTTGCCTAACATCCGATCGTTAAAAACCGTCCAGAGCGGCGTCTCTCCGGGGGCGGGAGATTGAATTCTGTTCTTCTGATGCGGCCTGCTCGGGATATGTATGTGAGCTGTGGCGATTGCTAAATAACATGAATCAATGGCAGCACACGTTATGCTTTTGTGGTGGCTCTGTTTTAAAAAAGGACCCTCATGGGTCTTATTTATGCAGCTTTGTTCAACATTTCGGTCGCGATCGATCGACCGGATCGGGAAGTTACACACTGTAATAGGGATTCTGGTCTCTCTGCCATGTTTGTTGGTTTGTTGTTCGTCTAATAATCCATCAATACATATAGTTTGTTGTGTCTCAGAGGCAGATCAGCAGCTGGTGAAGGTTGTTTACAACCTGCGTGGTCTGATTGCGTCTCCAGATTACAACAATTACATCAAGAAATGAAGGTTTTAAGCTAAAAGCTGTGAAAATAAGGAGACTTTTCCACACAGCCACAACACCACATGTATAATTTAAGCAATAACCTCTGTCTAACTCTCCTGCAGCGCCTCAACATGACTGTGTCCCATCCCGAGTGACCAATCAGAGAAGCAGGCAGACAGGAAGAGGGGCTGTAAATTGAGTGCTACTCATTAAAGTGACATTAATGGCATTATTGAGCACGGAGGAAAAATGAATCACGGAGAAATTGGCACAGTGGTGGAGCGGTAAAAGGGCCTTGGCAGAGCGCCAGTCAGGAGGCAGAACCTGGATAATGTCAGGCGCACATCCAGCCGCGGGAGCAGGGCTACGCTGGGACCAAAGTGACCTCAGTAATACTGTAAATGACGACCGGTTAGCGACTGTACCCTGGCTTTCTCTCTCGCTGTTACCTGCATAATGTCAGGAATAAACCCCCCGGTGCATGCAGCAGGTCTGCAATTGCACGCTTGTTTCTTTTGTGTTGCTAAGTATTACACAATCGGTACTTTCAGCCAAGCAATCCGACTGCTCAAAGGCATGCTCCAAACGTGTTGATTGTTACCATAAAGCATGATTTCCCCCTGTGATATCAGTTGCTATGCCAACTTTTGTGAAAACTGGGGACCTAGTTAGCACTCCTCTCCTTCTGTTGTTTATTCTTGTACATTACTGAACTTGCAGAGGCACCAGAAACAGTGTATTAAAGCTGTAATACTCCTGAGGACGCTCTTCACTGTGATGACTGTAACTTCAGATGAATAATCACAGTATAGCATGATGACCTATTTGGTGTTATACTGCTTTTTTTTATTTTTAAGGATTTCTTATGAACACAAAGTTACATCTGCAGCGTTGCAGAAAAAAATGACATCTTTTTTAAAATCTTTTGGTTTCCCTGTTTTTTTGTTTTTTTTATTAGAATAAGATTTGAAATCTGTCAAGACAGGTGGACTGCATGCGACATGTTTAAAAGAAAGTCCAGATATTGTCTTGTAAAAGAAAAGTGACGCTTCATCCTTGAAGTTGAGTGAAATCGATTCATCATTTTAAGATCAAAACAAACGAGCAGATAATCTGCAGATGAATTAAAAGTCATTTATTCATTTAAAGTTGGACCTCTCAGCCTCGCTGCTCTACCTGTCTTGCTCGGGCACACACCATCAGGGGGGGTTGTGGGTAGTGATTTGGTGGATGTGGGGAGGTGCTGTTTGGTGAGAGGTGAAGTGAAGGAGGTAAGGGGAGGTGGGGTGAAGGCGAGTGCTCTGTGAGTAGTCAGGCCGCCGTCAGCAGCAACACAGAGGGGGGAAGTGGAGGAGGTTGAAGGTGGGTGGGGGGCACGGTACTCACTGACAGCCTATAGTTCTGCATCATTTTATCAAACTCCTCGTCAATTTTTTTGTATTTCTCCTCAGTGCGGGGGGTGAGGGAGAAGGGCTCCTCGGGGTCTGGGCTCTCAGAGTCCCGGTGCTCTTTCTTGTTCAGAGCCTTCGTTCCCCAAACAAAAGAAGAAGGAGACGGCAGACAGAGAGAGAAAGAGAGGGTAGATAGAGAGAAAGAGAAGAAGAAAGGGTAGGTTAGATAAGGTGACAAAAAGTGTGACGGTACTCACGCCGTAGCGCTTGAAGAGGCTGTCCAGGTCCTCGGTCTTGCGGTACTTGTCTTCGTTTAGCGGGCTTTGGTCGATGGAGTCGTCCCCGTCGGGCTCGGGGCTGTTGCAGCCGTTAAAGCCTTTCTTTCGCAACGTCTGAAGCGGTCAGAGAGGGGTAGAGGAGGAGAAGGAGGAGGCACATTTACATTTCATTTGTCATGCACATTTTTTTGCGATAACACACTCTGTGAAGCCCCTTTTTTTTTTTCCATTTTCACACAAACACAAATGACCGTCTCGATCGCAGCACATCTGTAAAAGTCAGATGGAACGGTATCACCCTGGTAATAACTCACAACAATGTTTTTTCCTAGCAGCATCTTCAAGAAGTAAGACAGAGAAATGGGCCTGCAGAAAACACAATCTCAACCTCTGATAATCCTTGATCGATTTGAGGTCAACGTTCGTAACATCTGCCGCCCACGTGAAAGCAAGTTATTACCACTGACTCTGCACTCGCTCACCCGGCAGGTGCTCTCGGAAACTACCGACTGAAGATCCCAAATGGAGAGAAAGCTTTGAAATCAAAGGATGTGGCTTTAGCAAACAAGCGCCCCCATCTTTACAAAGCGTACGGGGTCTGCTGTAGCTGCCAGTGGCACTTTCACAGGGCAAGAAACTATGACTAAAACCTGAGCCGCATGTCAGGATGCACATCGAGGCATCGCACCTCTGCGCACCGGCTAATCAACAGTGTTACTAATTGGTGTGAAGCTTTGCACTGAGGAAAGTGGTTGAGCAAAGCCAAAGGGTAAAGGGTGTGTTAGGAAGCAGGCGGCGGTGTTAGTGCCGTGGCTAACGGCAGTCAGGTTGTGTCAGTGTTAGCACACTTTGTAAAGGGCGAGAAGAGGAAGAGGGGGAGTCAGAGGGGGAGTCAGAGAGAGAGAGAGAGAGAGAGGCTCTTATTTTGAGAGGATTCTGCTAAACGAGATTTGCCGTTAAGTAGCTTTGCCTGGTGGGCCCTTGACCACACAGCCAAGCAGATAGATCCTCCCGGCAAAATGGATCTTATACTGGAGCTGCAGAGCCTCCTGTGGTCCAAATACAAGCTTTAAGTCCTGAGTGGCATAAGATGAAGAAGAAGAAGAAAATCCCTCGCCTTGAAATCTATCAGCAAAAGGAAACAGAATGTAGTACACTGCAAAAAAAACAAACAAAAAAAAATCTCAATCTTATCAAATCATACTTCAGATAATGTGTCTGTGAAGTGAAGCCGAAATGCAAAAAAGAAACTGCAGTTCCTCCTCGGTCCGTCAATGATTTTTAGGTCGAGACAGCACACCCAACGTGGCAGCGCCCAGAGCCACAAATTTTAATCTTCAGAAACGCTGTCCAGTCTTTATTACACGTCATTTATTCTTTGTATGATGGACAACCATTTTACAAATCAATGTTAAGAAGTCTTTGTTTTCTTCGGCAGCCATTGGCTTCCATTCATTTACTCTCAACTTACAGCTGCAATCATTGATTTTTTTCGTGGCACTTTGGGGCAGTGGAACCAGCTGCAAACACAACACTGACACATGATGACCTCATGAAGTAGCCTGTATATAATTCATAGTTAAAACCAACATTGTTTGTTCATAAAGGACTTTTTCTTTTTACAGTGTATCATTTCATAGATTATCCAAAGTACTCTAAGATCGTATTCAATATTTCACACACCCTATATTTTCTTTAATTAATTATGCTGTGTCAAGTGTGACCGCAGTCTAGTGGTGGTTTGATTAAAACATAAGCACATGTTCCACGACTCCCACTGCGCACAATCACTGCTAAGTGAGGATGACTCAACAGCATGCAATTCAGCCTCGGAAGTGGAGCCAGCGGTAACTCGTACCTGCAAGAGCCGCCGACAAACCCCCCCAGGAGGAGGCAGAGACGTTTCATTTTGGACGAATTAGTCTTAAATCCTCCAAACAGGTGAGGGCAAGAGGGTAATGATGCCACGTGGATGTCGGGGTAAAGAGACTTTCAGTTTTAATAACAATGGCACTCTTTGATAGGAATCTCATTAAAACTCAAAGCCATTATTATCATCGCGGCGTCAAAGCTGTGTTTTATCTACCCACAGAAACAGGTTATTAGACAGATTTGTTCCAACGTGGAGACAGTCGCCTGATTCAGCTGTTCAGCCTCTCCAGAACAAGTCAGTCCTCTGATCTGCGGCTTAATGCAAATTTAACGCACGGGAGCCACCGCCACACGCTTTGTTGTCCACAGTTCATAGAAAACACACTCCACTGTGGCAGTTGGTGTGCGGATGTGTGTGTGTGTGTGTGTGTCCTGACCTAAAAATCGAGGACAACAAAAGAACGATAGGAAAAATACAATTCATAGAAATAAAACCGCTTCAACAAGACAATGACGGCGTGTGACAGAGGGCTGCGAGGAGGACGTGATCGAGGCGTGAACCTCCTGCCCCCGACTGTCAGGACACAAAGAAATAAAAGAGACAAACTAAACGGTGATGACACTGGAGCCATGTCGGTGCATTGTTCACATGTACTGACACACACATTTGTACTTGTGGGGACCATCTGTGACATAATTCTGGTCTTTTCTAACCATAAACCCAATCATAACCTAAAAGACAGTTCCTGTGTCTTACAAACTGGGTCTTATTATCCTCATTTTGGTCATTATTTCTATCAGGATAACATGGCAACAACATCGTCATGGCAAGAAACACGAACAGGAAGATAATCAGGTTATAAACTAACCAACAACACTTTTTTATTGAAGTAAAACCGGAAGCCGTCAGCCAGCAGGACGTCAGTAGACTCAGGGAACGACTAGTGCTCCTGCATGAAACCCGAAAGGAAGCCCGGAGAACCTTTTTGGCGTTTGCATCCATTGGATTGAATGTGACACCATCTTGAAACTCGTCTCCTGTTTCCTTAACGCAGCGAGCGCAAAGTGTGTTGGACGTTTAAATGAAACAGATTTGGAACTAATCTCTCAACTTTTGCCCATATTTAGTGTTTCAAATAAAGTTTATCTGATCTTTCTGGTCGTCTGACTGCTTGTGTTTCTTGACTGGTTAACTTCGTGCATGTTTCCAATAAAATAAGCATGAATAAATCAAGTCTATATGAAAAAGTCTTTCCCAGACAACATTGTCAATACTTGAATGAGGACTGCGACTACAGTTCGGTTTATGGGAAGGGTAACACACGGTTAGGGCAGAGCTTCTCAAACTCATTTCACTAAAATTCAACTCAGATCCTTTTTTTGATCTTTGGTTCCCTAAATCATCGTTAATGATTGCTAAAAACTGTCGGACGTGAACCTTTTTTAGGCTTCTGACTGGGAAAAAGTTTGATAAGGTCAGGGTCAGGAAAGATTGTTGTAAGACTTTTAAAGAGCAAACTATAAATTGATGGACTCTGACCAGACATCAACTTTTAGACTTGCTCCATGCCCATCCACCGCCCCGACTCCTTGCTCTTACTCTCCACCCACGTCCTTGCATTGGACAAAAACTGTGAGGACTAAACTCTTCTGGACACTGTTCTGATCCTCCTGCAGCCTTTCAGAGGATGTGAGAGTGAGTCAAAATGTCCTCACCAACTACAATAATGTCCTCGCTCTCAAGCTCTAGGATGAAATTTGGTCCTGCTGTAAACACAGCACGCCTCCTTCTTCGTCTCCGTGTTCCTTCATATGCACACACACACTGATATTTTGGACATCACAAGCTTCTCTCTCTTTCTCTCATGTAAACACAACTGATATTTTGTGAACATTACAGCACAAACATGGGCATCGTTCCCTTTCTTTCTCTTTGTTTCTCTGCTTCCTCTCTCTCTCTCTCTCTCTCTCTCTCTCTCTCCCTCCTAATGTGTGTTACAGTACATTCGCATGCTCTCTCTCACACACACACACACACACACACCCTCCGTAGTTCACTGATCAGCTTGTCTCTCAGTCAGTCAGCCATCTGTTCACCTGTCCGCCGTCTCCCTCTCTCTCTCCCGCCCTCCCTCTCTTTTCTCCCTCTATTGTGTTGCCAGGGTAAGATTCACCCTGCAGAGCACCACGCCGGCCTCTGACTGGCTACGACTGCTGACAAGCCCCGCCCCGCCACCTCCCTCCCTTTCCTTCCCCTTTGGCTCGCTCGCCCACCCGCCTGTCCGCCCGACCTCTGTTTCCAGCTCTCCGTGAAACGCTGCCGCTGCTCTCTCTCCCTCTTTTTTTGTCTCTTTCCCTCTCTCTCTCGCCTTCTCATCTCTCGGCCCACCACCTTTAACGCAGATCTCTCGCTCTCTCGCAGAAAAGTGCAAAGTCTCACACTCGTCCTTCTGTGTTTTTTTTCGCCCTTAACATCTCTCCCCCTCTTTCTTGTAACGTCTCCATATGTGAGTCTCCCCGGTCGCTCATTTCCTCTCATCCTCCTCCTCCTTCTCTCTCTCCTTCTCTTTCTCTCTCTCATCTTTTTCAGTCTCTTTCCCACCACTCACTCCCTCTCTCTGTCCTCTTTTGACCTGTTCCCAGAGCTTTCCCATCGTATTTTCTCTGCCTCTCTCTCTCTCTCTCTGTTCATCGCTGACTCTCTTTTCTTGGGCTGGTTATCAAAGCCTTACATAGCTCGGTCCGGTACCGACTGAAATCAGTCTGTTGCACCGAATATTTCAAAAGCTTCGTGGTAGGACGCCTGGCAGCACCTGGAAGCGACAGAACATCTTCCCCGATTTGATTTACCTAATTCTGTCATTACTCAATATTCAAATGTACTCCGAGCACATCTATCGCGTTCCATTTACCCAGTCCAAGGCTTTGTTTGTGGACTTTTTCTTCATCTAAACTGAGGGTTTAAGGATAGAGTGCGTCTCCCACTGAGGCAGACTTGATTTAATGAATGCTGGCATCAAATGCCTGCTCAGATCCATAATGATGTTTACTGCTTTTTCGATTAGATACTTCTTGATTTCAATCAAAAATTCTTGCCAATTTTGCACAATTTTATTGAGACAAAAAATAAAATTTAGTCTTGTGTGTGTCGGCCTGTATTTATAGATAAATAAATCTTGTTTTGGTGCAGAAGCTCAGGTTTGCCACGCTGGTCATTTTTCTGATAAAGACCCAGCAGGCTTGAAATTTTGCCTTATTCAGTCAAATAATACTTTTAATTTTTAAGTTTTAATCCAGCCTGCAGATACACTTCATATTTTCCTACGTGTGCAAGCTTGACTGAGAGTGTTTGCGTCTTTGTATGTGTGTGTGTGTGTGTGTGTGTGTGTGTAGTTTGTGGACCCAGAAGGACTGAGATAGCAGGCAGGAGTCTCTGCTGCCCAGCTCTGGCTGACACAAAGCACAATGTAATGTCACGTCCCATTGTAGCGAGTCGCATACAGCTAAGCAATACACACACACACACACACACACACACACACACACACCCCTCCAGTCAGTCATATGGGACATCATGTCCACAGTCTCTCTCCACAGCGCCGGCTGCTCAGATGTTGTATTATAGATCAGCAGTTGCTGTTTCTTGTGTCGCAAACCAACCGAGTCGTGAGACAGGAGGAAAGTGTCTCTATCGGGAAATGTTAAAAATGTTGGTGACCAAAAAATAAACCAAGGAAAGTATCCTGAAATACATTTTTACTTTTTCATAGACAGAATCAATAATGAGAATCATGAATTTAAGTCATCTGCCATTAGAAACAGATTATTACCATCTTTTTATAATAAACTAACAGCTTGTCCACTCGGTTTTATCAGCCCTGAACGCTTGTGTTCTGTCATCCTCCTTCTTTTAAATTCTGACAGTTCCTGTTTAGTAACCCATCACTACCCAAACAGCCATTACCCCTCCGGCTTTGACTGGAATTATTTATCCATGAGGTTAATGGACCTCTGCTCCCGCCGGGGCTCCTGGGACGCTTCGAGGATGACTTGCTTGCTTACAGAGGAAGCCAACCGTGTGGTACGTTCCCTCCTCGGCTGCAGACGGCCTGTCAGCCAAAACAGATAACGTCTTGGCCTTGATCGCCACACGTTTGCCTTCGCTAATGGAGGCTGAACAAAGGGGGTGGGAAGGGATGGAGACTGGATTTATTAATGAAGGCTCCTGTTTCAGGAATGCTGTGTGTATTCGTTTGATATTTTTTAGGGAGGATGTTGGGTGTCTATCACTTAGTATCTCTATGATATGAGTAAGTCTGGAAATGAGTCACTAATTCATCAGTCAAGGACATCCAGTACTTAATATCTATTTAATGGAGTCTTGGCCCTTTTTTATTGTAGAGCTATTAATCATTCTGCAGGAAGGATCAAAATTTCATTTCTGAACAGAATACTGTGACAACACTGTAGAAGCATCTCATGAGTACTTTGACCTTGAAATGCTGCAAAAATGTTGCCGTAATAACGAGAAATTACTTCCAATTAACCCTTCAACTAACCGTGCACTCTGCAATGAAGACGCTTTGTCTTTGTAACTCGCCTAATAATCTGTGCTCATGCAGCTGAAGCAGAAATAAAGATTTAAGGATATTAAACCCAAGTTCGAGTTAATAAACAGGTACAATCGTAGTGAAATGAAGCCAGTTTTCTATTGATGAGAAGGTTTTCTTTAGAAGGTTCAGGTTTATTTAGACATGTTCTGCACATGTTGACCTGGGAGAGTCCAAATTTCCCCAAAGTCTTCCAGCACAACTCAAAAATGGATGACTGGCAGCTAAGGTTGGGTCGGTTTCTGGCTTAAACTGGTCTGATTTTGTGCAAACCAAAATCCAACCTCGGACAAGACCTTGGTGTCCTCAAATATAGCTACTGCTACGTCTCGTCAGGCTCGTCTTTGTTAAGTTCTGTGATGAATAAACTTCATTCCCGGTGAGAGTGACCAGCTGACTTTGACTGACCAGTCGTGCACGTATAAAGACGTACAGGCCTTCCGGTGACCTCGTCTTGTCCAGATTAGGATATGACAGGTGTTGGAAGGAGGTCGTCAGAGTTTGGACAGCAAAGCAGGATTAGCATCTCCAGGTACAGACTGTGTGTGCGTTGTGGGGGTCAGGGGATAGATGGGCGTACAGGTGGAAACATCCTTTGATTATCTGGTGGATGTATAGTGCTGAGCCTATCATGGCGGACAACAGAATCAGTTACTTCAGGGAAGTGTTTTGCGATATGTGAGGCTCCCCTGGCCGCGACCCAGGAGGATCGGGGCGGTGCCCAAAGTCCTTAAGCCTCTGCAGCGAGGCTCGCCGGAGAGATCTACCTTCCTTGAGCCGCTTAAAGAAAAAAAAAGGGCATTCCCCTTCTCCGCCCAACGCGCTTTCCCTCCTCGCCTGTTTCATCGCCACTCTCTCAGCATTTCGTTCGCTCGTGTTCCCTCTTCTGTCCCTCGCTCTCTCTTCCTTCCCTTGCCCTGATTGGGATCTGCAGTCAAGCGGATTAACACATTCTGGCAGGAGAGGCAGGCCGCCCACACACACACACGCACACACACTCTTTCAAGCAGCACGTGCATCTCAGAGAGACGCTGTGTGTGCATATGCATTGCCTCTCAGCTTTGCACTGGAGTGAAGGAATGTCTAACAGTGTGATCAGGTCCATACGTAGACAAGCACACACACACACACACACTGATGTGAATTTAAGTGCTTTGCTGCATGCATTTACAGCACACGCCCGGTGACCATACAGAAGGCAAAACACACAAGTGTGTATACGTGTGCACGAGCCTGCGTGACTACATCCACACTTCATAATTTATACTCAAAAGCACTTGCTTGGAGAGACTCATGGAGGCGAGGCAGAGCGGCAAATGGGCACATTTTGTGACCATCCAATTATACTCTCTCTGTCTCTCTCTCTTGCTCAGTGCGTCTCAGCTCCGTCCTCAACCAGCGATGTCACACCACGGGCCAGTGGAGACTTAAATAATTACTATATAATTCATCCACCCTGTCACATTGTGCGGTTCTTCTCTGAATTCCCCCCCTGAAAAGTCCCAACATGCATGCATGTCAAGTGTTACATGTGACCGGTCATGGCCTTTGGGTGTACAACATGCTTCCATGTGACCGAAACAAAAGACGGACAGTGCTGCTACATTAAAACAGATATGGTGATTAATGAACAGATTAACGACCTGGTCTCTGATAACAGCTTGTCTGCTGAAACAGAACTAATTAATTCAGGTTGACTTTTTTGCTTGCGCCACTTTTCCTCAATGTTAAAGGTGCTGTGTGTAAGATTTGGGCAAACATGGAATATAACATTCTCATCGTTCACATCTACAGAGGGAGCGGGTCCTCTTTCATGGAGGCTGCCAGTATGGAGGCTACAGTAGCCCAGAACAGACAAACTAAATTGTGACTCTATACAGGGTCCTTATAGTGTTGTTTCTCCTTTACACTAGGAAGCTGAGAGTGATGTGAGGAGTTTGTAATGCAGCGATCAATCCATTACATGCGACTGAACTCAAGTCTCAACACGTCAGTGTTTCCTAGTATAAAACCATCCAGAGAAGTGAAAGTATTACACCCTCCATACTAAACATTTGACTCAATAGATTTGGTCCAAGTCTTAAGCAAGTCTGAAGTCATTTATTCTTGGAAAGTCAAGTCGAGGGAGGGCAAGTCTAGAGTTACTCACCCTCACCCCTCCGCAGTCTTCATAAGAAGGTTTTAACCAGCCAAAAAGCTTATTAATTTCTTACTCTAGACTGGCAAAAGCTTGATGTTCTGATCCGATTCATGGACCATCAGGTAGCATCGCGTGAAGTTTGCCAAACAAGGTCACCATCCACCATCCAGACAATGTTTGAAAGATCCAGTGTGTGGAGTTTAGTTGCATCAAGTCGACTAATCGCTGCATTGCAACCTCAGGCAACTAAGACCTGACTCTGCTTTTGGTCGAGGTAAAAGTTCAACGTGTTGCTGAAGTATTCAACAAATCACACGAAAGCCTCTAAATCAATAATAATAATAATAATGAGGATCAAACAGCTGATATATTTTATTCCTTTGTGCCACCGTCTGTTGCCCCAAATACTCACTAGAACGCTAAATGAGGATTAATCTACCACTTGAAATAGTCCCCCAACAAATGTGCTATTTCCTCCAGTCTGAGCAGCGTGTGTTAAAACTACAGAGGCCAGTTGTTTTAAGAAAATACACGCTGGTATGGGAGGGAAGCTGCCATGTAGGACACACACACACAAAGACGGAGAAACACACAACCGAGAGGCTCACCAGGCCTGAATATTGTATGAGGCGTTCTCATGGGCCGCTGCAGAGCGTGCAAACAGAGAGAGAGAGAGAGGGGAGAGAGAGGTGAACACACACACACACACACACACACACGTATATACAAGAACACACATAAAGAGAGAGACACACACTTGAAAACACAAACACATGTACGCACACAAACAGGACCAGTGGAGCTTGAGCTGATGTGGCCCGAAGCAGCCCAACGCCCTGCCACACACACACACACACACAGGCAGACACACACACTTGCATACACTTAAGAGCCATCTGCAGCTGGAGATACAGCCTACAGAAAAGGCTTTACTGCTGACACTCTGAGACAGACAGAAAGAGAAGGATAAGAAAAGAAGGGAGAAATGGTCGTGACCGAGTGAATCGGGAGATTAGGAGGAAGGAGAGAGGAGCGAGAGAGGAAGAGAGGAAGTGACAGACAGAGAAGTGGAGGTGAAAAATATGGCACCAAACTCCCTCGCTCTTACCTTCTGCCCACTCAAACCCAAAACTGCTTCACCTACACTTTTACTAAAGATTTCAGCCCTCATTGGACTTTATCCATTAGTGGATTAAATCTCATTGGATGCATTCTGCTTTGGCCCTACAACCTCAAATCCCTGTTCGACCGAACAGTCTCAGGAACTAAACTGGAAACTCAAAGTCCCTTTTGCACATTCTTGTTTCCAAATCTACGACAACTGAAGAACTGTAGGCAAATTAATTTAGCCCTTTATCAATGAGACTACTGTAAACTTGTGCTTGCTTCATGTCC